>NW_004624809.1:1985226-2170954 GCF_000247695.1 Heterocephalus glaber
TTTGTTGCCAGTTCAGAGAGTCCAGGTGGTTGAGTATCAGATTGTTCCATCTCGTTTCCCTTTGGGGTTGCTGTAGGTGGTCCGGAAGTCTGTTTTTGATGCTTGTTTGCATGTCTTCTCATTTCCACGGGGTGGAGAGGTGCTTCTGGTGCCTGCGTGGCTCATTCTGTGCCCTAGGAGCTTGGGATGGCGGCAGGGGAGCTTCCTTCTGGGTTCTGGGACCGGCTCAGCTTCTCTCCAATTCATATCTCTTAAAAGTGGGAAATGGTAGGGTTTGATGTTTCAACAAATTTATTTGTTCATTTTCTTTGTTTGCTTCTAATTTTGCATCTTCTCCCTTAACCAACTGGCAGGAAAGCACAGCTCTTATCTACGGTTTCCCAGCCCAGCTTCTGAGCGCCCAAAGATCTGCATGAGGAGCCACAAAGCAGATGTAATATTTCTAGGTAATTGATTTAAAACTGTTTTTATACCGATATCACAATATCTTACACAAAGTAGGCATTCTACAAATATTTTTTAAAGTAATGAAGTAATAAATTAGTAAATAATTGTCTAGGTCAGTGAAGAAATGTTACAATAGAATATCGGATAATAATAAATGACCCTAATGTTATCATTGTTCAAGCTTTAGTTCTGTGACTTAAAAATACAGCTATGTTAATTTGTCTTATTCCAGGTTCCCTGGCTCCGTCTCACTTCAAAAAAGAAGGGGCTTAAACTACTAATATATGTCAAAAGACAATCCATACCCCTATAAACAAAAGCAAAGAAAAAATAATTCTTCCAGCAGGCAAACATTTTAAGGATGTTAATTGGAACAAATTTTGTATTGTAATCTTTTGTCACATTGTTAAATAATCCCTAAGCAACTGCAGGGATCTTGTTACTCAGAAAACGTTGTTGGCAAAATTTAGGTGCAAGAGGGGTAAAAATTGTGTTCTTTTGTTTAAGGAAGTTGAACTAATTTTTGCATATGCAAATGTTCCCCCACAAAACATTATGTGCTGTTTTAAACTCAGTCATGTCAAAACTGATGTTGGCAAAATGATGGTGTAAGCAATTCATCTTTTCATAATTTTCCAGTTTTGTGGGTATAACATTGACTATGTGAAGAAAATACATAATCGCATCTTGTTAGATATTAACTCTGATTGCAATTCACTTCTTAGAATTCTACAGCTAGTTTGCTCCTGTTCTTGAGAACTGATTGCTCAGTTTTCAGAATTTTTGTGAACTGGATGTAAAAAAATGGTCATTATTATAATAAAGTCTACAAATTTACAACTAAATTAAAAATAAACAAAAGTAACTAATACTCAAAAGGCATGACTTCCTAATTATTTGATTGCTATTAGTGTTCTTTTTTTTTTTCTAGTTTGAATTCAAATTCTGTTTGCTTTTGTATTAATTTTATTGGTACATTTTAGGTATACAATATAATGACATTCATCATTGGAAATCTGCACCTTCATATAATCTCTTTTGGTTCTTGTTTTTTCCCCATTCCCCTCCCCTCCCTTCATCCCCTCCATCCCTCCCTATTTACAAAGACTTTGTTTCCATTTTTTCATTTTCTTATATTAATTCCATTTCTTTCTTTCCTATTTCCTATTACATTCCCTCCTGTTCCTATCTTGAGGTCATTTGTAGCTGCATAGAGGAAATACTGGATGCTGGCACGATATTGAGCAGCTCGTCACATCTCCAAGTTCAGTGATGTCACTTTGGTAGCTTCAAACTGATCATGGTAGGAGTATTTGCCTCTTGAGAATTGGAGAACACTATGAATTAGGGCTTCAGTGTTCATGTCCTCATCTCATGTGTCAGAGCACATTCTCTAACAAAGAAGATCATGGTCTTGGGATAGAAGCATACCCTTGGCTAAGAGTTTAATAATTTTTGGAGATTGCCTTCTCTTACTCTTAAGTTGAGCTCTGATGAAGTCTCAGTGAAGGATTCTGGAACTTGGGTGGTTCTTCAGATCCATCTCAGGTTGGAGCATGGCATCTAGACTTTTATATGCCTGCATGATCAATTCTTGTAAACAGGAAGAAGGGGTGATCATGTGCAATTTTCTTGGCTATAGGCAATCTCTGATAAGGGCTGATAGGTGAAAACTCCTTTGGTCACACTCTTGAAAAAGAATCTAGATGACAAAGCACAGCACCCTCCACAGTGCTTATGCTGTGCCAGGCACTATTCTAGCTGAGGAGGACAATAAACATGTCAGATGGTACTGAATACTCCAGGGAGAAATAAAGCAGAGTCACTCAACTAGAGCCACACAGCATCCTGATATTCTACACATGTCTGCATTCCTGGGTCTTTGCTGCCCACCACTTAAGGCTTCACTCCCTATAGATCTTGGCTCAAATACAGTGGACCCTTCACTTATGACTCAATTTGTTTGAAAGTGCTGGTTGTAACTCAAGTTGGTCAATTGAAGTCTCATGCTCCTCTACACAGCCTTGAAAGTCTTTCTTCTGTATATAGGTAGATCTCAGTGTCCTTAGAGAGACATTGGCCCAGGATTTCTCAATTAAGCCCACACAAGAAAGGATGTTGTACTGTCTCTTCCAGAACTCTTTAGGGGTAAAATCTGTATCTGAGGGCATCTGGAAGCAGAAGTGGCTGGCATTTGGGTAGTAACTCAAGACTTTATTCATAAGTTAAAACTAAAATTTTGGTCATAACCCAAGTTGTTCATTTGTCAGGCCAGTCATAACTTGAGGCTCCACTGTATTTCTTTCTCAATAAAATGATATGTCTCTTCGGTTATAAATTGTAGTGTCACCCCACCAATACACAGCCATCCTAACATTCCCTATATCCCTTCCCCTATCTGTCAGCTTTCTCTGTTCTCCTGAGAAACTTGTACCCTCTCCCCTGGCTACCTACTGTTCCTGAGCATTCTTGGTAAGGCTTTCATGGACTTTTTAAAATTTCCTATTTCACAAAAATCAATAAAATGTAACAATATTAAGGAAGAAGAATGGTTAGGTTGCTTAATTTCCCCACCAAACATCCTTCTATTAAATATTTCTTCTCAACACTGGAAGTCAGCTGGGACAAAATCTAATAGAAAATGCTGTGTTATGGCTTGTATGTTTCCCTAAAGCTTCATGCACTCATAGGTGGGGCTTTTTGGAGGTGGCCGGATTTAGGGATTTAGGATATGTGAATATGGATTAAGGGTGTGTGATAATTAAATTATTCCATTGATTGGTTTAGCATACTTCAGGGTGTGGGTAATGGGAAGGCCCACCCTGTGTGGCACCAAGCAATGGGCTCGTAGCCTGAATGGGAAAAAAAGGTAAAGGAAGGCTTATCGCTTGCTGCCTCCTGCCTACCCTGCCATGGACTGTTGCTCCTCTGCCGTGCCTCCCTGCCTTGGAGCTGGCCAACTATGGACTAAAATCTCTACAAATTGTGAACTGAAATAAACTTTTCTTCCTTTAACTTGTAACTGTCAGGTATTTTGTCTGAACAACAAGAAAACCAAGAATTCTGATTAAAGTAGGTCAGGAAAAAATGGCTGCAAAAGAGTGTGCACATACACAACTGGTTTCCTACAAGAAAATTTTGCTTTCTTCCTCTGCAGGAAAGGGCTTTCCTTAGCATAATTAACCTCTGGAAAAATTTGAGCTCTATTTCTGAGTGATCCCTAATTAGCGCAGGTGTCTGTTTAGTCAATGCCTCTCCTGTCTCCCTACCTGAATTCAAATGATTTCATGCTTGAAAAAGATCTCTTTAAAACCACATTAGTTTCCCTCCCTAGACCAGTGCATTTGGAATAGTATGTAGAATTAGTTCAAGCTCTGTATCATGAGGTCAGGGAGAAGTTTAAGCAAACTGACTGTAGCTTAAAAACAAACCAACCTAGTGATGGAGTTATACACTATTTCAGATTGAGGAAAGATTACTGTCACCCTGTCTATTTGTGCAGTAAATACATAACACTATTTTCTCAGTCAGAAAAGCACAGTCATTTCCAACATGTGGCCTAAAGTTATGGTCATTTAGGAGAGAAGTGCTTGATGCCTTTTCTTGCACAGTCATTTTCTTACCATTTTATCTTCCACTTCCTTTTCACTGCCAACCCCCTACCATGTCCATTCCAACCCACCACCATCCATGCTTCAATCCACAAATGAAAATGTTTCTGCTGGGAGTTTTATATTCCACTGGATAACAGGGCTTCACTGCTGGAGTTCTTGTAGCTGAAATATCCAGATGGTTACCATAATTCTTCACTTTACTTTTCAGAGAACTTGGCTATTTTATCTCACTTTATCCATCATCAACACATTCTTGGAAGTCATCTTCCCCAAAGGATGGAAAGGTGAGGCTTTGAGTAAGGTGATCCAAGCCAAAGTAAGAAATTGCATTTGAATACAGAAAGCAGAGTTTTCAAAACAAATATTGACTGAAGTAAAAAAGTTAGCATGCCTCTAAAATGTGTGCCTTTTATTTATGAGTAAGCTTATTTGTTAAAATTGTTTAAACAAATATTATGAGCACCTATGTGCCAGGCACTGTTCTCAGAACTTAGAATATCACAGTGAACAAAATAAAGACCTTGACACTATGGGAGCTTACATTTCAGATAGTAATGCTGATAATAGATATGAATATAATATGTAAGTCAAATTCTGTGGCTTGTTAGAAACTTCCCATATGATTCAGGAAGATTTTCCATATTCCCCTTATTAGTGGAAAGAAGAAGAGTAAAGAAAGATGAGGAGAATTAGAATAAGAAATATTGGGGTATGATTTAATAAAGGGTGACCAGGGCAGGCTTCATTGAAATGATATTTGAATAATTCTAGAAGATCTTCTCAAGCTACAGAAATAGTCAATGCAAAGGCCCTGAGGTGAGAATTTGCCTAGCATGTTTGAGGAGTAAGAAATGAAACCACCACTGTGACTGTAAAGTGTAATGAATCAGGCAGGGAGAAAGATTAGACAGGTACTGGTTCAGACCATACAAGGCTTTATAGACCATTGTAAAAAAAAGTTGACTTCAAGCAAAGAGACCTCGGGAGACAGAAGATTCTGAATGGAGAAGTAACTTGGTAAAATTTAGGTTTAAATGGCTCACTTTGGTATCTGTGCTGACAGTAGATGGTGGGAGAAAGGAGGAAACAGGGAAATAGGTGGAAAAGCTGGTGACGGTGCAGAAAAGGTAGTAGCAGAGATAGCATCAAAAAATGGAGAAACAGTCGCACTCCGGATATAGGAATTCCTGATTAATTGGATGTAAGGTGTAAGAAACATTAGAATGATGCCAATGTTGTTACCTAAGCCCTGGGAAGATAGTCTCTCCATCACCTGAGATGGGGATGGTTCTCAGCGGTGCACGTGTGGGGCCATAGCAGTAGCTCAGTTTTTGACATGTTCAGTCTGAGGCAACTAAATGAAGACACTGGTGAGTACGTATGTGTAAGTCTGGAGATTAGGAGCAATGGCTGAACAGAAGAGGTCATTTTAGGAATCTAGACATTCAGTGGTTGTAAAATTCTAACATTAGATGAAATGGCTAAGGAAGTAAGGGCAGAAAGAAAAGAAAAGAGGACAAAGAATTGAACTCTTGAGATCTATATCATTCAGAGGTCAGGAGAAGGGCAGAAGCCAGGCAGTGAGGATGAGAAGAAGTAACTTGGAAAGTAGGAGAAATCCAAGAGAGTGTATTGATCCAGGAGCCAAATGAAAAGAGTTCAGGTAAAATGACTAGTGAAAATTGACCAATGGATTTAGCAACATAGAGTTTGTTAATCATCTTGACAAGAGCCAATTCAGTGAAATAAGGGAGGTAAGCAAAGCCTGATGAGAAAGATTCAGAAGTGAGTGGAAGGAGAAGAATCTGAAATGGCAAAAAGAGACATACCTTTCAATACATTTTGCTGCAAAGAATCCAAATAAATGAGGGGTAGGAAAGGAAATAAATAAAGGAAAGAATAAAGGAAAGGTAAGAGAAAAACAGTATGTTTGTGTGCTACTTGGAATGATAGAGAAGAGACATTTCAGTAATATCAGAGAATGATGACTGCTACTGTAGTGTCCTTGAGCAAGTGAGAAAGGACGGGATCTATGCACAGGTGGAGGAAGGGATTGGCTTTGGTTAGAAACATGGAGATTCATCTATAATGGGAAAAAATAGCATAGGAGGGGGCAGATGTAATGACTGTATGGAAGTAATTTTAAGAAACAGTGGAATTTCTCTTCTACTTGCTTTGGTTTTCTTGGTGAAGAAAACTTCAATATCGTGCGCTAAGATGATTGCCATGAAGGGAAAAGATATTAGAGGTTTGTGAAGAGAGAAGGGACTATCAAACGGACAGCAAATAGGTGAGAAATGAACTAGAGAAGAAAAGTGTGGGCACTGAGGGCTTACTTGAGTTTTTGCCCATGAAACCAATAAGCATGGCTGTGTTCTTTTCTTCTCCAGCCATGTAAGGTACCTGGAGCAGATACAGAGTGGGCAGAATTAGAGCTGCACAGCATTAAAGTTTGTCAGACAAACATGATAAAAGGAGAGGGGTAAGAGGATTGAAGGTGAGTACAATTGAGAATGATCATTGTGGATGGAATCCATCTGGGTAAGGAGGGAAACAAGGGTGTGACAGGACTGAAATGTGGCAGAGGACATGGAGGTCCTAGTGGGATCTGATTAGTATAGTCTGAATACTAGAGAGGGTGGTCTGCAAGTTCAGGAGATGCTGGTCAAAGTGGGATACAAGACACTGAGAAAGCAGAACGACATAGGCCAGCAGAGTCTGTCCATGGGACTGGGCAACTACAGAGGGGAGAAAAACACCACAAAGAAAAAGACATCAGGATTTGAGAACACCTGGCATTGAGAGGATCATTGAAATTACCAAGAAGTTAGAACCCCAAAGGGCAATGTAAATAAGCAAAGTTATGGTACATCTGTGCAGCGGAGTGTTATGCAGCTATTAGAAATAGAATTTGGGAAAATTATTTCAAACTATGAGAAAATGATGAAAGAGTGCTAAAGGGGAAATCCAAGATATATAATTTTAATGTATAATTTTATATGAAGTACCAATCCCATGATCTTAAAACATATCTCATGCATAGGGAAAAGACTAGAAAGGAAATAAAATGTCAATTTGTCATTTTCTTCTTACAAAATGAGAACTAGGAAAAACATTAATGAAATGCAACAAAAGAGAGTAGACATTAAATTATCTCTAGTGCATTAAATTTTCTGAGTGTTTTTGACATATACATATATATGTACGCACACACCACACACGCACGCACACACACACACACACACACATATATGATTACAGCTGCCAGATTTCCTTCTATTGTCTTCTGAATGATAGTTTCCTTAAGTTACATGAAATATAATACAATTTCATGGCTAAGTTGTGAATTTTCTTTCATTTTTAGAGGTTATTTCACGTTTCACATTTTTTTCAGTCAACTGAGACTCTGGGAACTTGCTCCACTGTCCAAAAGTTTTCTAAATGCATATTCAAGTTTGAGATGATCTTTTATTCCAGAAAGAACAAATGCTTTTTGCAAAAGATATAGGAAAAGGGCAGCTATGTTTGTGACCCTGAAGCATCTATACCTGGTGGGAAGAGCCAGAGTGGTTCCAACTTAGGTTATTTTAGTAGAGGCAGCTGCCTTTCAGGGCAGGGTCAGGAGAGGAAGGCTTTTGCTGTGGGGTCTTTATCCCTTAATGAGCCACAGTCTAGCTAAGAATGTTTCAAGAGTATGTTAGTGAATTCTAAATTTGTGATTAAGTTTAATTCAGATTAAAAGTAAATAGATACACATACATATACTTCTGTCAGTCCAGGAACAAATAATACCTGTGTTTGTGCTTATCAACCCAACAGTTGTCTTATTTTTTTTTACTTTTGCTCCCAGCTTTTTCCAAACAATTATTTCCCAGCCTATTGAGGGAAACTTCATGGGGGAGGGGTTGTCTCTCAGTTGAGTAGGTTCCTACCAGTCTTTAACATCCTTAGTAGCTTCATGTTGAAGATACAGAACTAGGTTAGGGAAAAATAGTATAAGAAAAGATTTAGGATTGAATCACATGACATTTGATTCAAAATGCAAATGACATTATAGAATCATTAACCCTCATCTTGACCAACTCCAAGGACAAATCACACTGCTTTATCTTTAATAAGTAAGGTTAGAAAGGAAAACCTTTATTTTCATTGGAAAGAAATTTACATACATTTTAAAAAGAAAATATGATTGAACTTTAACCATGGAAAGTTTGTGTGTCTAATCTTCTCTGCAGAAAAGTCTCTGGAGAAATTCTTCAAAAAGTAAGTATTTTTTTCCATTTTCTCATATTAATCCCATTCCCTTCTATCCTTTCCCCTACCCCTCCCATTTCCTTCCCCTTTGCCCCTTTTCTTCCTGTTTCACATTACCTATTATACATTTAGTCCTTATTTACACTTTCAGTTTCTCACACCAGAGAAACTCTTCGGTATTTATTCATGTGTGTCCTATTTATTTCACTTAAGAGTATCGCCCCAATGTGCATCCACTTAGCTATAAATGTCTCTAATTTCTCATTTTCTATGGCTGAGTAGTACTCCATTTTATTTTTTAAAAACCACATTTTCTTTATCCAGTCTCCAGTTGATGGGCATTTGGGCTGTTTCCAAGTTTTAGCTATTACAAACTGTGCTGCTATGAACATGGGCACACATATACCACTGTGGTATGAACAAAATCTTTGTAAATAGGGAGGAATGGAGGGGTTGAAGGGAAGGCTGGGCAAGGGTGAAAAATAAGAACCAAGAGAGACTATGTAAAGGTGCAAATTTCCACTGATGAATGTCATTATATTGTATACCTAAAATGTACCATTGATTAGAATGAATAATCGATAATGTAAAATAGGAAGAAAAGGTCCAAAGGGGTAGGGGTAGTGGGAGGGGCAGGGGAAAGGAAAGAAGGGAAAGGAAAAATGCTGAGAAATGGAAAAAATGGAGATAAAGTCTTTGTAAATAGAGAAGGGTGGAGGGCGTGAAGGGAGGGCTAGGAATGGGGAAAAAGTAAGAATCAAGATGCATTATGTAAAGGTACAATTCCCAATGAGAAATGTAATTGTGTTGTATACCTAAAATGTGCCGATAAAAGAATTTAATAAAAAAAAATAAGTATTTCTGAAAGTTGAAAAATATTGCTTTTAGACATGAAATTTCATAGGTTATAAGGCTCAGAATCACATTGCTTCTTCCTTGGTAGAGACTTCAAACCTTTGGCCCTCTTGTCTGAAAACCCAATGGGACAGCCTGACCAGAGCATGGGGAGGGGATGCTTCTCTAAAAGGTTTCCCATGTCACATTTTGACATCTGTTCCCAACCACAAAGCCAAGAACGCTGAGAAAGAAAACCCCCATTTCTACTCAAATTTACATTAGTCTTTTAGTTCAAAAACTAGAAAGTTTGAAGTGGCTAGGCAGCTCATAGCCCTTTTTAGAAGTAATTTCATTCCACTTTTATGGTAGTATAGTGTTCCTGAAAGATGAAGGAAAGACCTGAGAGGTACTCTAGATCCTAGTCTTGCCGAGTAGGAAGGCACCTGACTCGGCTGGTCATGAGTCTGTGTAGGAACATTATAATAAATACCTGTGCACATATGTCTACAGTAGAGATTCTCTCCTTTGTACATATCTGCTCACATCACACACACACACACACACACACACACACACACACACACACACCTTTACAGCCTCAAATAGCTTGATGCTAATGGTTTAAAGAAGTAAAAATTAAAACCTTGGCTATACTGGCTCAATCTCTTGCTTTCTATAAATTGAAATTCCTCTTTATTTAATTGTAACATTCCCATTGCCCAAATTCAGATACTTTATATCCAGAAAAATTCTAAAAATATACAAATATTTCAGAATTACATGTTAAATAGAAAAACTTGTCTTCAGTGCATTAACACTGAATTTTTTCCATTTCTTTTCGTGCCAGTTCATGAAATATCTATTACTTCTAAATAGAGTAGGAAAGTGGTTGTGTGATCCAAAGATGCTGAGAACCTATGACCTGCATGATCTAAGAAGTTTTATGCAACTAACATGAGTTTGGAAAAAACTTATTTTTTAAATTAAAAGAGTTCTATGATTATATAAAAGAAGCTGTTCCTGTTAAAACTAAAATCAACACCAGTAAAAATAATAGCTGCTACTTACCAAGTTATTACCTTATGCCAGACACTGTGTCTAGTATTTTACTACATTATCTTATTTAATATTTCCCTCCAGCCCATGAGGATAGCTACCATTATTGGGCTTATTTTATAAATAGAGGAACTGAGTATTAGATAAATTGGAATTTTTCAAGACAATTTGTCAAGGAGCCAAGTTGAGATTGGAACCCAGGCAGTCTTAACCACTCCATCAACCAGTTAGCATAGAACAGTTGTCAGCAAATTAGCAAAGGCTGGCTTTGTATAAATTGAGTTCTCAGCTAAATGGTCTGTGTATTTAACTGATGGTTGATGTTATTAGTAATAAAAACTGTAGAAATACTGCTTGTCAGGCATGGACAATTAAAATATCTGCACTTGCTATTCTTCTCCCAACACTAATTTTTAAAATTCCACTAATACGTTAAGATAGTAATAATGAAAAAATTAATTACATAAACAAAGTGTTAGTTTAAGAGTGTACACAAGCATAACCTACTAATTTTGCAAACTGATGGTAGAAATTAGTGGGGTTGATGGACTTTAACCACTGCATAAAAACAACAACATGCCCTTGTAAATCATTGTTGAACTCATTATTCATTACAGGTTGTACTTCTCATTATCATGCCACATAATCTTAACAAAATTTGCCTGACATCCAACCAAATCTTATATCTCAAGAAGCACGTTTCTCTGGTATGTCAGCTGCTGCAGGTGTTTCTCTATCACAATGAATAATTACATCAAACAAAGACAAGAAATAGTCTAAAGCTGACAAAACCGCACATCTGAAATCTGTATTTTATATCTCTTGGGAAATTAAAATCTACAAGTGTAGGTGCTTCAGTGCCCATGTCTTGGGGCCATTCCAGGATTATAAAGAAAGATCTTTGCTTTACAAGGCCAGAGATTGCAATAATACAGGAAATTAAACTGTATTTATAGACTGGACAGCAGCACACCAGCAAGCTTTCCCGGCTCTCTGAATCTTCCAACAAAAATAAAACACTAGCAATCAAATGAGTGAGCAAGGAATGACAAGTGTTTTGACAGCCCCAGAATACTTTGAGGTATTTTTAGCATATTTCTGAGTTGTATTAGCTTAACCTGTAATAGAATATAAATGAGCCCATATGGCACAGATATAATTATGTTCCATGCGAGAAATCCCTGTGGTAGGCTGGGGAGGGGCAATGGGAGAAGAATACACCAGCCCCACTTCCCTCACCACCCTCTCTGCCTCACCACACGTGCCTTCTGGAGGGCACAATTTACACATCATTTGCATGCAGAAGAATAGGGCGCAACACAATGCTCACAACACAGGACTGAAAAGGGCAAGCAGAAGATTGGGAATCCCTAGGGGTGATGCTCTTTCTGTGACTGACATCCAGTTAGGAGTAGAGGCAGCTTCCCCCTGGCATCACATTTGATGAAGTGATCTTTGATTATGTGGGCACAGCAATCAGAAGGCATAATTATTATTACTGCAAGAGAATGGGCAACAAGTCTCTGGGGAAAGCCTCTGTCACACACACTTTGCTGGCACACACTGGAAGTAAATGTTCTCCCAAGGATCATTTTCATTCTAACCTGATATTCAGCTGAAGCTTCTTTGACTACCAGTCATAAAACATTAAATATAGATTAGAGCCAGAGAGATGTTGAAAGTTGAAATTCACTGGAGGTGCACGCCTGTGTCCTTGAGAAACACCCTCGAATGCTGTCCAGATGTTGCAGCAGCAAGGCAGAATGGTCTCAAGCTGCAAAGAGGCCACAACAGAGGAAAGTAGAGATGTTTAGCATTCCACTGTCCTTCTGTTTGGTTTATTTGTACTACATTCATTTATCAGGGAATCCTAACAGGCTGTTAGTGGTAGAGGTTGCGAAGAAGTGTTCACTATCCTGAAAGAATGAAGGGTTGCTTTTGTGCCAGGGAAGGGAGTAATTCAAAGCATGTAATTGATTTTCTACAGTTTCAAACTGTGATAAGACTGAGGTCTAGCAACAGAAACATATGTTAGCAGTTTTGTCTCTGTTTTACAATGAATAAAAAAATAAGACCACCCCCCCCCCCCACACACACACACTAGTAGATGGTTAACTGGCTTTGACCATTTTCTGTGGATATTAACAGATAGCTGTACTGGAACTTGGAATAAATTGGCCTGCTTTGGAATAGTTTATGGAGGGCAACTGCACTGTAAAAAGCAAACTTCATCCCCAGATGTATGAAAAGAACACCTCTCCTGTTTCTCCAGTGAATTCCCAGTGCTTTGGTGACATCTGAGACTCTCCCCATTCCCACCCCCACTTTGGCAGAATATGAATCAGAGGGAGGTTCTTTAGGTATAAATTAGAGGCATGTGACCATGGAACGCACTCATTTTGGGAAGACTGTTCTCTAGAGTCTCGGTAAGGGAGAGACACTAAACCAGTCACCTCAAGAGAGCTGACTAATTTTTCTTCTGTTCATTGGCAGTGGAGCTAGGATCAGGACGAGGAGATGAGCAGCAGTGAGACAGGAAGTGAAACCTAGGAATTCCTTGCAGGTGAGGCTGACAAGAATGGACTTGGATGAACAAAGAGTTTTCATTCCCACAGACCTTTAGAAACAGGAGGGACTGGTTAGTTCCTCCAGTCTTTCGGGAAGCAAGGAGCTGGATTAGATGACATGCTGACCTCCCTCTTTCCAGCTCTAAGATTTTACCTTTCTATCAAACTAGCTTGCGGAATGTCTGCATCTCTTCTCTAGCCCCCCAAAACGGAAAACCAAAAGCACTGTGTGAAGTTGCCGTAGTCACTGGGGGTCTCTCATCATTGTGCTTCAGGGCCTAAGGTGATCATTAACAGTCAGCCAGGCAAGCGCCTCCAGGCATGAGAGAGCAGAGAGGACTCTTACCTTTTAAACATCCCTCCCCTAGCTCGAGTTAGAGGTCTCTTCTGCAATGCCAATTTTGTGTTTATACTGTTGGTGGAAATAGATTTGTATGGAATAACCTTCAAGTCACATTAAACTAATACAATTCACCAAAAACAGGGAGAAAAGCCAGTCTCTGCCAGTTTTCATCAATTTTTACTAAACTTATGTAAGAGCCCTGACAAGTGGACAAAAAATAACCTCCAGAATATTGCCATATTCTATCCATGGGCAGCCCTCCTGTAAGATAGGTCAGTGTGCAGGGTGAGGCATGAGATGGGAACTGGTTTATCAGGGAGGTGGCCCTGGAGTTGGCTCATAAAGGATAAAAAGGATTTTGTGGGTGAATGGGATTGGGATGCAAGGTGCCAAGGAGGACATTGCTGCAGTTGGATGGCACATACAAAAGCTCAGAGACTTGGAATTGAAGGTTTTCAGGCACTGGAAATAGTGTAGCGGGGCCAGAGAGGAGAAGGTAAGTAGGCAGATGACAAGGAAGTGGGGCAGGCAGATGGTGATCATCCTAAGGGGTCCTCCTGCCATTGAAATGTTTTGAGTAGGAGTAAAGATGGGACTGAGAAGAGGGTGTAAAATCAGTTCAGTGGTACTATAGGGGTCCCAGGGAGAGAAGGCGAGCTTCTAAATGGCAACGGCAACAATAGGGATACTGACTAAAGAATGGATGGAACAAAGAGGGTAAAATCCACTGGTTTTAGTGGCTGTTGTTGTTGAGAGTAAACACAGGGTCTTCCTACTGAGCTTATCTGCAGCGTTTTTTGTTGTTGTTGTTTTTGTTGTTGTTGTTGTTTTCCTGGAGACAGGGTCTTACGAATTCACTAAGTTGCCCAGGCTGGGCTTAAACTTTCAGTCTTCCTTCTTCAGTCTCCCAGAGTGCTGTGATTACAGTTCTGTGCCATCCCTTGCTTTTAGTTGTTTTTAGAATGTGAAAAACCAGGTACAGGAAGAGTCTGGGATGATTCACAGGTAGAGTGAGTAAAGAGCAAAGAATCTCCAAATCATTTGAATTTCAACCCCAAACTGACTATTGGGTTACCTAAGTAATATGTTTATGTTTCTGTGTTTGGTTTTGATTTGACTTTCAAGGCTTTATTTGGAATTTCCACACGTGCCTTCAGCAGGCACTAAAGGGAAAGCATGCAGAGGAAGGAGTGGGAAGAGAGCATCCATGCTGGGAATTCCTGCATTGTGTGACTTTTTGACTCCAAGAATTACATTTATAGGAATTTATCACAAGGAAATGACCAAAATACTTTAATTCTGTTCAAAGAAATATCATCGCAGCAACATTAGAATGGAAAAAATCTAAATGGTCAATAATTGAGGCATAATTCAATGATTGCTCTAGAAGTAGTTAATATAGTTATATAAAAGAACAATATATGAAGAATAAAAACTGGAAAGAGCCAATACAGTCATTATTCATGAATAAGATAGGTATTCCTGGAGAAGCCTCCAAGATAATCAACTAAAAACATGTTATAAACCAAAAGAAAATTAAATGAATGTCAGGTTACATGATATGCAAAATTGTCAACAGCTTTCTTACATACAACAGTCAGCCAGCTGGAAAACATAATAGAATGGTACAACAAAAACCAAAACAAACAACAACAAAAATTGCTAAGGGAGTACAAGTGGCTGAATAAAAGAAAATATTTAGCTCAGTTGGAAAAAAATTAAACATTCTATTCTGAGAAAAAAATGACTTAGTACAAAAAAGTCAATTCTTCCCCAATCAACCTTATAAATTTTATGAGTTTCCCAATAAAAATACTAGATTTTTTTGTTGATGATAGTGGTTTTGGGGTGTTTCATTTTGCTTTGTTTCACTTTCAAATGGGAAAAATTACTCTGAAGTTAACACTGATAGATTCCATTTTTAGAAAATTTTAAAGTAATAAGGGATAACTAGTCTTACCTGCTATAATATTTCAGTACAAGAACTTTTCAGGCACTGGTAGTGAAATACTTGACCAAATGAACAAAAGAAAAGACAGAGTTCAGAAAAGAATTTAAAAAATGGAATTTTGGATGTGATAGTCCAATATTGGTCTAGTCTGAAATTCTGAGAGGAAATCCCTTTCAGAAGCAAACTAATATTTCAAGATTCAGTGGATTTTGTGTAAGTAATTATTTGCCTATTGGAAGTTATTACATTTGTTCCTTTCTTTACAACAAGAAGGGAAATATGTTTGTTTCAATCTAATTTTTGAGCCAATGGATGTAGGTAATTAAAGACTTGTATGTATCCTCACATTTGTATTTATAATGTAAGCAGGTACCCAGTTCCATATGTATGACATTTTTGTTCAATGTAGACATTCCTGGGTGCCCAGAGAAACAATGCCATTACATATTATCTTTAGCAAAAGGTTTGATAAGTAAGGCATTTAAAACTTCTGAAATAAGGTTTGGGGATTATTAATGGATTTAATTTCTGCCAGCCAGCCCCATGACACATTGCCATGGGCTGAGCGTTAACTGGATTTTCCATCCATTTCCCATATTATTGAGCTCACCCTTGATGTGTCAGCCTGGCAAATCCCTTAACTCCTGTAAGCCTCAGTTTCTTACCCTGTCAATTGAAGGGGTTAGGCGAATTGATCCCTCAGACTTTTCTCACTCCAAGTTTCTGTTATTCTGAGTACAGGAGCCTGTTGTCATACTCCATTGCAATAAGCATAAGATGAGACAAAAGGAGACGTGTACTTAAGCTACAAACAGCAAGATATTTTAGAGGAAGTAGTTAGCAGTTAAGAACAATAGTTTCCAGGCTTCTTGAGCCTGAAGCCTTGTGTTTAATTTTTTTTTTTAATTAACAAAAATCCATATATCTCAATATTTTAAATGCTTATAAAGTGTACACATTTATAAAGTGTACTACTTATAAAGTATATACATTTATTGCTATACGTGCACATATATATGTTTACATAGTAAGGTCTACTTAGTGATGTATTATGCTCATTTAAATAAATTCATGACATAAAACTGAAAGCCCTAGTATTTTCTTCCCACATTCCAATAGATTATCTTGTATATCTTTTACAACTACTGGGATAGAGAGAAAACTAGTTTGCTCTCCTGTTAGTATGTTTAATAGAGAGAAAAATGGTAGAACCTAGAAGATGTTAAAATTCATTTGTGGTAGAGGAGTAGCCAAGTATGTGTTTTTAAAGTCCTTTAAATCTGAAATTTAAAAAACAGGGTTTGAATTCTTCCTCTAATAATAAATGAAACATCAACAAATATGTCATCATCCAACAAGATGGCTAACGAAAATGTCATCCTATCATCCCTAGAGTCTCCTACCACTGTCTTCATATCGTAATGTTTTGCCCTTATTTTTTGATATATTAAATGGAGTTAGTACTATATGCCTTATACACTTCACAGAGTTATTGTATCATAGCCAAATTCTATATAGATTATATCTAGTACCAAGTCAACTGTATGTACATATTATAGATATGTTATAATATAGACATTATCTACATATAATATAATGCATTTTACAAATATGAAGTATAAGAATTATTACAAAATGCACGGATAATAAAAATTAAAACTCAACTTTCTGCATGTGACCTGATTCTCAGATACATGTAAATCTAACCAACGATCACCATGCACTGTATCATAAATTGATAAATGTTGTAATTAGGAAAAGGAACTGGGCAACTAAGTCGAAAAGCCTTTCTTGAATAAACTTGCACTTCCTGTCGTTGTAACACAATTCCAAGACAGAGAATAGAGATTTTGGTGTTGGGGCCTTTCTACCCACTCTGCTTGCACCCTGCTCCCTCCAACCCTCACCGGTAGGCATCCAGCTTCTTCCCACCCCAGTGCTCTTCCTTGGAAGGAGGGAGCTGTACTTCTTGGGCACTGTTCCAATTTCTGATGATCTTTCAGCTCCATCATCAAAACTTAGCTGCTGTAATGGTTTGTGTCTAGATGTACCCCTAAAGCCTCATGTAGTCATAGGTGGGGCTTTTCAGAAGTGCCTGGATCTAGGGTGTGTGACACTGGGATCAAGACTGTGATGCTAAGATTGAGGGTGTGAGTGTGACCCAGGGTGGGTAGCCTGGAGAAGGTATATGGGACAGAATCTTGCTTGTCAGTTGTTGTGTACGGCTGCTGCTGCTTGTCTTCTGCTCTGCGATGCCCCTCTGCCATGCCACCCTGCCTTGGAGCCAGCCGATCATGGATTGAAACTTCTACAAACTGTGAGCCAAAATAAACTTTTCCTCTTTTAACTTCGGATATCGGGTATTGTGTCTCCCCAACAAGAAAAATACTAAGACAGCTGCCATTTGACTTATTCTTTCAGAAATTGGCTATTTCCTCACTTAGAGAAGAGTATCTCTGTGCAGATGATATCCATGCCATTCACTGGCGATGGGTTAATGCTGACCTCTCCCAGGGTATATTTGCGCTTTAACAGAGAACAGATACCTGAATGTACACTGTAGTATTGCCAAGAGAGTAGCCAACTGGTGGTTCAATTGTAAACAAGCTCATAGGGGACAACTGACAGCCTTGCTTCTGCTGTGACCACTTTCCTCAGATCTCACTCCACCTTCTAATTAAGTTCAAGTGTGAACCTATGAAGCCAGGGCTACAACATCCTTGGCAACTGTCCTTCCTACAATCAAGTAGGACTCAGTTTGGACTCAGGAGTGCCCCCTACTGGGCACCTGCGCTATTCCCCAACCATCCTGGGTGTGAAACTCCCAGTCTTAGCCCCTAGCTACCTTATGTACCAGCTTCTCTCCTAAGATTATCCTGAATAGCTTTAGTTTGTGCAATCCTCATGAAAATCCTCTAACACTGTAATTATTTATATGATCAGAAGTCAGCTGAATATCATTCCTGGATACAGTTACTATCAGTACCTCCATTTTAAAGATAAAGAAATATTCTTTTTTCAACAAATATTTTTGACCTCCTACTTTATGCTAGGTTCTGTTCTAGGCTCTGAGGATACTCCTGTAAACAAAAGACACTAGCATGTTAACAAAAGGGATTTGTAGAAAGTTTGGCAGGGATCTTAAATCAAAGCAGATAGGCAGCTACTTCCGTTGCTGGACCTTGCCTTTTGCCTTCCACTCAGTTTTTGTAGAGCTATCAAAGTTATAGTCATTGGGCTAGCAGCCTATCTGCCCTCAAAGATGGCAGCTGTTCCAACTTTATTTGCACTCCTATGGGCACTGGGAGCTGAGTTGCTGTTATGGCTTATATCTAGATGTACTCCAAAGCCTCATGTGGTCATGGGTGGGGAGTTTCAAAAGTGGCTAGATTCGAGTGTGCAAATGTGGATTGTGGGTGTAATAGTGAATTAAGTCTATGGATAATCAAAGTCCCACCTTGGGTGTGAGCGGCACCAATCAATAGGCTCACAGCCTGCATGGAATATAAAAAGAGAGAGGGAAAGCAGGCTTGCTTGCTGCTGCCTTCCACCTGCTCTGCCATACCATGAACTGTTTCTCCTCTGTGACGTCCCTCCTACCATGCTACCTTGCCTTGGAGCCGGCCAACTATAGGCTGAAACCTCTACAAACTGTGAGGTGAAATAAACTTTTCCTGCTTTAACTTTGCTTGTCAGGTATTTTGTCTCAGCAAGGCGAAAAATAACCAAGACAGTTTCTAAATCTTGTTTCTCATCAAGGCAGGTGCTCACAGAAGTGGGGTGAGATAATGCCTGAATAGTTCATAGTTCTACCTGTAGCTGCCTTAAACTCAGGAGAAGACTTCCAAAGCTGCAACATTTAAAAAGTTATAGAGTCACTTAGAGCTTAAAACAAAACAAATGAACTTTGCATGGAAATTTCCAGTTACCTGTTAGAATTCACTGAAGATAAAACCTCAACTCCATTTAAAAACAGAAGTCAACTTGTCTTTGTGACTTAAGAAAAACATAAATTAGGATCTTGTTCTCTATTTACAAAGAAATATTCTACCATCAGCATCTTGACTGCACTGGTGGGGCCAGTGGTGACAAAGGAGAATTGTGTTTCTAAACTTTACTCCCAAGATTTCAACATAAAAATGTCTCTGTGGACCTTGAAAGATTACCATCTCAGAAAGCAGGGCAGAAAGTAAAATCAATAAAAGTGGACACATCAGAACTGTTGGGAAAATGCTGCTTCTAGGCAAGGCAGGATGATTTGGAGTTGCAAATGGGGGATGAATAATTTACAGACATAATTTTCTGGACTATGCTGTGGGGTTGGGTAGGGGAAAGAGGGCTGGAAACACCATATCAATGTAAATATTGTGCTTCTAGCTTTGCCCTGGCACTCTCATAAGACTTCTATTCCCTCCTCTTTATGTAAGGCCCATAATTATGTATATTATTCTAATAGAAAATAATGCATGCTCAGGACAAAACTTAAAATGTTACAGATCAAAGATGGAACTGACAGTCCCTCATAATGTGACTGCACAACCCATTTTGTTCACAACATTCAAAGTGTATGTCTATTGTCTTGGCATAATCGATAGTAACAAACCCTTCATTTTCAAAAACGTGCCTTTTCAGATAATAAACTACATATTATCCTGTTCATAACCCATACCCTGGGCCCCACTGTAGTTAATACTTTGTTTTCAGAATTCATCCCCACCCACTAATTTCAAGAGCTCTGCAATGTATCTTGCACATGCTCACAAACATGTCCCTTGTGACCCTTATCTGATGCCCACCATCTTCTTGCTGGGATTTGTTTTTAAAGCTGAAATGTCCATGGGGGCTCTTTGAAAGTGTTCCCAGGGCTCTTCCACTGCTCCCATGGGCATGTAGCCACCACCATTGCCTCCCACAGATGGTGTGCCCCATCTGCGCTGATGATGCCACAGTGAGCCAAAAACACCCAAATTGTTAAAGCTGCCAATGAGACATCTTTTAGCTTCACAAAATCACAGTGGATTCTCTAGCAAAGTACGGTGCCCTCTCATGGTGCACATTGTCAATGCAGTGGCAATGGCATGCTACAAGTATCGTCTACAAATATTCACGAAAACCGCACTTTTAGTGTCTATCCTCAAGCTGCCTTCTGATCCCATAGGGCAATATCCAAGGATTCTATTTGTGTCCACCCCATTCCTGAAACTAGGTGCTTATGTTCCACTACGTTGGAGGATTTGACTCTGGCCTGAAGTGATTGTCTCCTAGGAGATTCATTGGTGTTCATGAACATAAAATCTGGTGGTGCTCTAGATGTGCAGGCATGTGTGAATCATTGTGTGACCTCATTTACCACATACAATCATTTTTAAATCTACTTATGGGTTAGGTCCTTCTTCTCTCTTGGCTTCATCATTTCCCTCCCTCATTCTCATTTTCTTGACCATTTCTAGATCCCTGTGGTGTTTTATTAAGCTATTTTTCTTCATTTTCTTAATTCTTATGCATTATTGTTTTTACAGTGGTGAAAGAGTATTTCTTGTGGAATGGGGTTTCTTCTCAACTGTTAATTTCTAGCAAACAGGACCAAGTCATAGCACAGACTCAATGCCATGTGCCTATGAAGCCTTAATAACTACTGTGCTGGTTCAAAAAAATAAAACTCAGGGTTTATAATAAATCTTTCATATTATTAACTTTTTGATAGAACATAAATACAGATGCCAAGGTTCTAAAAATATTGAATGGACTCAGGAAATACAGACATATTTTATTTTTATGGTAGGAAAGAAGCATACAGGAACGGTATTTTTGCCTCTTAAGCTTTTGCCTTGGAAAACCTATTTTTCTTTAAGGCTGCTATGTGAATGTATGCTAAGCAGCAAATCATATGTGAAAACCTTCAGTTTTGATGGTTTTCACATCTTACATTTTTCTGACTTGGTGTTCCTGAAGTTTCTCTCGCTAGTTAGCCAGTAGCTGGCTGTTGCACCCTGATAATAGAGCCAAACATAAGAATTCAGTGTCAGGTCAACAGCAAAGCTCTCTCAGATCCAGAGGGAGCTTCCAAACCCACCCACATTCTTGCATACTACAGCTCCACATTTTCTAAGACTCTGACTTAGTTTGCCAAATGGGACAAGTTAAGATAATCTTAAGCAGCCTTAAATTGCAATGCAGTCCTTTGTGTGAAGGAACTGAAGTTCAGTGCTAATTAGTAACATTTATATCATGGAGATGTTTTGCAGAGTAGAATTTTCAAAAACCAAATTATACTGAATTCTCACCGTAACACTCTCCTTAGACATCCCGCCGTGGGACCTCCTTTGGAGTGTGAGTGGTTCTAGTAAGATCCTTTCAGTGCTTCAGGAATGGAACCTTGTGAATAGTGCCTAAGACACCTCTAATTGATCTGGAATTTCAGCCGAGAAATGTGTCGAGGTATCTCAGAAAAACTGGTAATAAAAAACCTTAGAATGATTAATGTTTCCTTCATTGACAGATTACTATGCATTAGCTTATATTTGGGGAGATTTTTTATTTTGCTGATTGTAAGTCATTATTTGATTAGTTTATGACTGGAAATGGTCCTATCAGAAAAATGATCTCATCTGCTTACTGCTTTAACTTTCCCTGAAATAATGTCTCCTGCTGCTTGGAGCTATCACCATTCCTTGACTCAATATTGGAACCACACAGAAAATATAGTATTCATAGACAAATAATTTGTCTAAAGTAGATATGATTTAAATCAAATTTTAGCTAGACAATGTAGAGATATTGAGTAAAATAAGGATTGAAAAGCTGATAAGGGGAGGGACAATTATACAAGATGTCACATCAAATGTGGCAAACTCTATGATCATGAAGATCAGAATGCTACAGAATAGCTATAGCAAGGGCTCATCAGCAGCTCTGTGGGTAAGGTATTTATTAGGCAGAATAAGTACATATTAAATGATGGCATATTTTCCCCCAAATCTATCTAAAAGAACTTTTCTAATATCTTTGGAGGATCTGGTGGTGTTTAGGATGAGGAATATAATACTTTAGAATCTTGAATTAAAAGAAAAACAAAAATTTCCCAATAAATACTTACATTTACTGGTTACTTTTTCTTTAGCATAAGACACATAACACAGGCAAATGTACATATTTCACACTATTCTCCCATATGCAGATGATATAAAATAGGAAGACTGAGTAGACATGACAGAGGGCAGAATTAAAACGGAAATTTATCATTTTAATCCAGAGAAATGAAGCTGTCTTTTCCAGCAGGAAACAAGATTGCATTCATCAGGGATACATCTGAAGGTTTACATTTAGACAAGAAAGTGGAAACGGAGCAAAACCTGGTCTGATAGTGGCTTTCCTAGAAAAGAAATCACATTATTCAGAAAAGTTTTCTGGGCCACTAAAATGAATGTATCAATGACCAAAAGCCATGTAGTTTGAGACAATAATCATAAAAGTACAATTTCCAGAGCAGATAAGGAGTTGGCATGCTGTTGAGCTAAATCTGAAGAATGATTTTTCATTGCGGGGTTTACTTTTAAAGAGTGGTGGCAACAAACCCACGTGCATTTACAGTACAGTGAGAAATCAGGAATAATTTATTAAATCAATTTGAAGCAACCACCTTTTGGTTGAGTACCAGCATCATGCTGAGCACTGAGGACATAAAGCTGAAGACACTTCCTCCTGTGAAACCAGTCACGGTCCACGGAAGGAGACAGACACATAAACAAATCACTATGACAAATTCTATAAAAGGACTGCTTAAAATGGGCCATAGTAACACAAAAAAAAGAAAATTAATTCTGCCTGGAGACATTAAGGACCTTGCAAAAGGATCTTTTTTCACGACATGTGAATTTGACCTTGAAGACGACTTCACATTTCCTCAGTGGTAAGACAGCAGGAGATAGAGGAGTGTAGACAAAGATTTTCAAGGGGAAAAGAATACTCAGTCCAGAGAGCCTATATTTTATCAAGGTCTGTGGGGAAATGGGGCTAGAAAATCAGCCAGAGGCCAGCAAATTTGGATTTAAATCTTTTGCAAATGGGAAGCCATCAGATACTTGTCAAAGGAAGAGTGAGTGTTCAGGTTGGAGAAGCGGGAGAGTTTTATATGTGCTTAATCTCTTCAAATAGTTACATTGCTGCTGAATAGACAAACAGAGCAAGAGGCATGGATCATCTGGACTAACAGATCGTCTGGAATCTTTAGCAATGAAAAAACTGCATCAAGTTGTAGGATCCCCCTGAATGTTGGAGGGATCATGCAGAGAATAGATAATTACTCTGTGATCATTGGAAAAGTGTTCTAATTTGTTTTTAATTTTATGAGCATTATGGATTTAGCAAGTTGACCCTTTAGTTTGGTTCAAAGAGGTTCAGAGACAAAATTTTAAGACACCACTCATAAGTGTACAAAACCTCACTCTATGCCATTGCACATTATAAGCTATCTTAATTGTATTTCCTACTCACTCAACACTTACATTTTTCTATATTTACATTATGCTATACTGTACATTTTTATAAGCCCATGAATCTTTTTTACTAATGAAGTAAGCTTTGAATCTAATTCTAGTCGCCTTCCTTTTTCATTTTATTCAGAGGAATGAAAACCATTATGAACTTCCCTCCTTTTCTACCATTGAATCAATTTCAAAGTATTGAAAAGAAGTGAAATTCAAGTCAAAACCATTGTGAGATACCATTTCATCCTCATTTAAATGTGCATGAAAAGGATGGACAATAACAAGTGGTAGCAAGAATAGGGAGAAATTGAAGCCATCATACATTGTTGGTGGAAATGTAGAGTGACTGAAGCCACTTTATAGAATAATTTAGTGGTTGTTACGGTTTATATTTAAAATGTCACCCAAAGGTCTCATGTTTGAAGGTATGATCTGGCTGAAGGGGACCGGTCACTGTGGGCATATCCTAGAAGGCTGTATTCTTGTACCTGGGTCCTTCCTTTACTCTCTTCTTCCTGATCACCATGATGGGGAGCAGGTTTCCTTTGCTGTGCCTCACTGCTATGCCATTTCCACCTTAGAGTCACCTGATCATGGACTGAAACCACAATAACTATGAACCAAAATAAACCACCCCTCCTTTGAGTTGTGGATGTTGAGTATTTTGTGTCAGTGATGGAAAAATTGACTAACACAATAGTTTCTCAAAATATTAAACACAGAGTCTCTATATGAGCCAGCATCACCCCTAAGAATATATGCAAGAAAATTGAGAACATATGTCTACACAAAACTTGAAATCAAATGTTACCAGCAACATTATTAATAATAACCTAAAGCGACAACAGTCCAATTAGCTGTTAACTAATGAACAGAGAAGTAAAATGTGACACATCTACAGAATGGATTATTATTTGGTCATAAAGAGAAATATCATACTGATATATGCTAAAACACTGATAAACATAGAAAATATTATTTTAAGGGAAAGAAGTGAGACACAAAAGCCATGGGTATGATTCTTTTTGTATGATGCATCCAGAATAGGCATAGCTATAATGACAGAAAATAGATTCATAGTTACCAGGAGCTGGGGGAGGGAGGAAAAAATGATAGCTAATGAGTCAGGGATTCTTTTCAGTGTGATAAAACATTCTGGAGTTGTAACATTGTGAGGATTGCATAACTTTGTGAAATACTAAACAACACTGGGTTTTAATATTTACAAAGGTTGAATTTTGTTAGATGAGAATTATATATCAATAAAAATAAATATATCTCAATGAAAAACGTTGAAAGAATTAGTTGGGGCAGATGGAATATGTAGAGCATAGTTTCATTTCATTGTCCACAAAGGATCTTACTTGATTATCACTGTAACCATCTCCACTTAATTCAGATGCTTTCTGTTGTAACTTTTTCAAAAATCTCATTAAAAATGTGCTTACGTTAGCTTTGTAATTTATATAATTTTTTTATTTGGAAGGAATGGCTGCTAAATGACAATCTAGTAGTGAATGCTTCCTTTTTTATTATCAATCACCAACTGTCCTGTGAATTAAGTATTAAGACCAGGTACAGGTAATTGTTTAGAATGAATAAATATTTATCTTTGAAATTCAACAGCAGTCTTTACATAGACTAATGTACATATTATTAAACATTTACAAAAATCTGTAAAATTTTGTTTACATAAACATTTTGATAATAAAAATGATCAAGAATTGTTTTTTATATTTCCTTGCTAGAAGCTTACAGACTATCCTAAATACCTAAATGAGGTATTTCTCCCTAGAATATTCCACAATACAAAGAGGCTGCTCGAGACTTTCCATGACACAGTAAGTTCTATGGAATACAATTACTTCATTTTAAAAAGACTTGTGATTCTCTTCTGTGAAAAACTAATTTCTTAACATGATTTTCAATATCTTAGGCTTAGGTTCTTTTTTTTTTTTAATCTTGTAAAATCAGTTGGGATGCATTTCAGTCCTGTCTTACATTTCACAGTCACCTAGATTAATTGATGTGAACTGCAACAATGGTGCTTTGAAGATCTCGGGTACAATGGTGAAAATGATCACATTTTTTAGTTAATGAATGAATTGCTCTTTCATAATGATTTGTTTATGGAAATAGAGTAGTACCTTGATTAGTGAATTCCCTGAGAAGGGAGGGCTTTGTAAGAAATCAGTTGTATTGAAAAGCTAAACAAACAAAAAGCTCTAAAAGCCTGGGAAGTCAAGCTGCCTTAGACGCCTCTATGTACAGCTTCTACCAACAGCAACCCCCGTGCAAGCCAAAAGCCCACCCTGGGAGAACCTGGGAGCCTTTTGAAGTCCCTCTTCCACCAGTCCATCAAGCCACACCTGCTTCTCCTGGAACTGTCAGAAGCCCTGTCTAAGCAAGACAGAGTCTGTATCCTTCCCTTTCCCTACTTACTAAACAGTTGACTCATCCTACTGAGAGTTAAACTCTCCCCTTTAAAAAAATATTAAAGTTAAAATAATTTTAGACCATGAGCAAACCACTTAGTAGTGGTGGAGAAGGGTAGCCCAGGCTTGCACCTGACTATGGCTGAACTATTCCTTGGGGGATATAACTGGTGCAGATAGGACAGAGGGTTCTAAAAAGCTCCTCTTAGCCTTCAGGTTCTGAGTCCAGAGTCTTTATAAGAGGGAGTTTGCAGATCAGAGGCATTGCTTGGCTTTGGGGTGATTTATCCTAGTGTTTCAGAGCAACTCAACAACATGAACCCCTGGCCAAAAATATCAGAATCTCTGAAAATGAGGCTGGAAATTCTCATATTTAACAAGTTCCCTGGGTGATTCTTACACACACCCAATTTTAAGAATTCCAAGTAATCCACGGCCACCTCTGATAAATGATGTATATTTTGAGGATCATCTGGTTTAATTCTAGTTAGCATTGAATGAGGATTCATTATAACCTGTCTTATCTAAGATCTATATTTCCTACATTAATTCAACTTGGTCCTTATGAAGCCATATATTATTAAAATATATCTTAATTATAGAGCCATTACTACATTCAAGTGATCACTGGTCTGACCCTGAATTATCCCTTCTTAAGAAATAAGATACAAAGAAGATAAATGATGCAAAATTTTAAAAGAAGATAACCAAAGCAATGTTAGAAGATAAATTTGTATATATTTCACCGATTTCTAGAAATTCTGCTATATTCCTATATATTGTAATCCTTCCAAATTCACATTCTTGAAAATAATGCATACTTCAGAATAACCATAAACATTTAAATACTTCTTAGATACTTGCTGAAAGGGCAGTTTTTCAGACAGATTCATATATACATGGGAAGAGAATGAATACTTTTAGCCATAGCAGACTCTAGATAGAAAAAAATTTGCAGTTGCTTTCTAGTGTAGATTAAAAGTTACATTTTAGAGAACATTTTAAGGATGCATTTGTAATGCTAGAAAAATTCCTTCTCCAAAAATGTCAACATACGGGCCGGGGATTTAGCTCAGTGGTTTCGCTGCCTGCTGCGCAAGTGCAAGGACCCAAGTTCGATCCCTGGTACCAAAAAAAAAAATATGTCAACATGACATTGTAAACTAAGCAGGTGTATTCATTATCTAAATTTGTATAAAGAGCAATCCAGGAAATCGGAATTTCTTGTCTTTTTTGACAAAATGTTTATAGCTCATGAGAGAAAATGTTTCCTTTATGGTGACATGCTACTAACTTCATAAAGAATGAAAATCTATAATCACAACTAGAAATGCATACTGGATTAATCAGAGATGAGATGAACTATCTTGACTAGCTGTCATACTTAGCCTCTCAGCAATGCAATTGCCTGACAGATGTGACCCTGTTGAACACTACCACACAGTTATATCAACTGCAGTGGAAGAGTGGGATTGTAGCAGGAGAAGAGTATCAGCATTAGCTAAGCATCATCTTTTTCTGACCTATTTTGGGGACATACACACAATATGAATCTCTGACTTGGAATGACATATTGGGAAACAAACAGTACAGCAAACAAAAGGATACATAGCAAAGAAGAGAAAAGAAGATGGCATCTGGAATATAATAAAATCTGGTAGAGTTGGACCGTTGGGAATGACCTGCAGATCTCTTCATAGAAGTTGGGATGGAGGCCAAGGAGAAACCAACAAAGAATTGACCATTGACAAAAAAATACTTTGGGAAAATGAAATGGGAAACAGAAGAACTTCTGGATGGTGAAAGTAAAAGTACAAAGGATGTGGTAGGAATTCTTCAAAAAGAAAAAACCCTGTAGCTCTTTTCAGCAGTTAAACATAGAAGTGGTGAGCAGAATAATGGTACCCCCAAATGTCTATACTCTAATGGTTGGAACCTGTAGCATGTTACCTCTCGTGACAAGAAGGGCCTTGCAGATGTGATTAAGGTTAAATTATTTGAGGTAGGGAGATTATCCAGTAGTGATATAATCATATGAGTCCTTAAAAGCTGGGACCTATTCTTGATGGTGGGAGAAAGGATTTAACTCAATATTTCTGGCTTTGAAGATGGTGAAAGGGTGTTGTGAGTCGTGGGGTGAGCTCTGGAAACTGAGAAAGGCAAGAAAATGTGTGTCGCCCTAGAACCTCCAAAACAATACAATCCACACCTTGATTTTAGCCCAATGAGACCAGTGTTAGACTTCTGATGTACAGAACTATAAAATGACAAATTCATGTTCTTTCAAGTTTGTGATAATTTGCCACTGAAGCAATAGAAAACTAATACATTAGACCAGGAGAGTGACCAAGGCACCAAAATGGTTGACTGTTCTTTCTGTATGAGAAAATAATGAAATCACCAGTCAATTTTCATATAAGCCCTCAAATTTGCTCGACCTCATGCACCAAATATATTCAGTACATTTCGGTTGTATCAAAGGAACATTCTCATACCACTACAGAATAAGTTCTATTTGTCGATATAGTCAACAAAGACAGGCAAAGTACTCCTACAATTGTTCAATTAGTTATCAATCCCATGGAGAAACATATTCTAAAAGGAAATTATAATTCTCTTCCTGGTCATGATTTAGAGTGGCCTCAAAGTGCCATTATACAACCTATAGACAACCTACCATTTAAGTCAGAATTTCTAGCAACTGTAAAGAGATTGAATTGAAATAGGATATCCCAAAGCATGCATGAATGCATTGAAATGCACTGATGCTTTAAGGGCAATATTGATAGCTGATTAACACAGTGCATTATTTGTGTCATTTACCCTTAAGGTTGGCCATTAACTTCATCTTTGTGTAACCAAGACTTATAAAACATACTAAGCTGGAAAAGAGAATGCAAGAAAAATATGTCACCAGTTCGCCTCAGCCTGGCTTTTCAGTTTCCATCAGTAGTAAGAGTGAGTTATAACAGGAGGAGGAGACAGAACTGAGAGTGTGAGGGGAGAGAAAGGATGAGAAAATGGAGTGGAAGAGTAGGGAGATGAGAGAGAGAAAAGAAATGTGCATGGTAGAGAAAGATTTGTAGGTGACTCTAACCCTAAACATACCATTGTATACTTTATTTCTTTAATTCTCCTAACAACAATCTAAATTAGCTTTTGAAATGTTCTTATTACCATTTAGATAAGTGGATCTGAGGCTAAAAGCTGGTTGGGATTCAAGCCAGGTCTTGCAAGTCCAACATTCTTTCCAAGATGATATTCAATTTCTTGGTCTAGTTTCTTATTATTTTGAAATTAATTTCATTTTTAAAGGAGGAGGAGGAGGAAAGCCAGTCATGTTTCTGATCTGGGGTGATGACTGTATTTGAGAGATGTTTCCATTCTACTCTTCGCCTTACTCTATCCAGGTCCAGGCCCAGGAAAGAGCAGTTGACTTTGGTTATCATTCTGCATCTTCCTTTTTTCCCTCTTCCATGCCAAATGCCCCCAGCCTGCCTGCTTTTAGGACATAAACCATCCCCAAGCTGCCCCTCATATCTACCCCAACTCATCAACAAAGAAATGAAAAAAAAGCTCCTGGGGCCCCCTTACAAATTCTTGAGAGCTCTCCGTCCAGAATGTCTGCCTATGAACTCATCACATTCGGACCTAGAATATACTGTTAAGCACCTTCCACCCCGTACATCTCCTCTGACCTCAAAACCTTCCTAGAACAAAATTCTTGCCCCAGACTGGTCTTCTCAAACAAGGGAGTTCTCTCCCCTAAGTAGGAGTCAGCTCCACTCAGATAAGGCAGCAGTTGCAGTGCAGACTGATTCATTTTCAATTTAACCAGAGACTGGAAAAGAAAAAGCCAGAAAGTATCCTGAGTGTGTCCAGAAGAACCCAAGATTACTGGTATAGCGGTAAAGTCTGAGGACAGGTGGCCAGGAAAATTGCAGAAAGATTCCCAGTGGTTGGAGCATCCCTTTCTAAAGGAGAGGCATTCAAAACTGAGCAGAAATCTTCAGACCACTCAACCTTTACTTTAATTAGCATAATATGGATGACAATAACTTCCCACATTTGTATGGGGCTTCACTTTTTACAAACAGGGGCATTCATACCTATTATTTCCTTAATTCCTCTATTTGATTCATTAGATCCTGTGCGGCAGACTCAAGGTCTCTTAACCTAGTTAATCAAGATGGGAAAGCAGGATGGTGAGGCATACCTGTTAAGGCCAGCACTCTGGGAGGCTGTGCAGGAGAATCTAAATTTTGGGGCCAGCTTGCACAACTTAGCAACTTAGAAAGACCCTGGATCAAAATAAAATATGAAGAAAGGGATGAGGATGTAGCTCGGTGTGTAGGCACTGGGTTCAGTCTCCTGTACTAGGGGTGGGGGTGGGGAGTACAAATCCAGTTTCCAGGCTCCAGGCCAGAGTTCTTCACCTGTATCACCTCAGCACCTGCCAGGATGCCAGGCAATGGAGAATATAAATATAACAGCATAATACTAACAAATATCTCTAAGAAATTTTCATTAATGGTGTTTAGATTTCCCTCCCACTAAATAGTAATACTGTATATCTCTCACTAGATTTAAATAATAAAAGCTGCTTTATTTGATTGACTGTTATGGGCTGAATGTTTGTATACCCCCCCCCACACAAATTTATATGTTGAATCCCTAACCCCCACCGGGAGGGTATTCAAGGATGGGGCTTTAGGAGATCATTAGATTTAGATGTGGTCATGAGGGTGGGGCCCTCATAATAGGATTAACATCCTTGTAAGAAAAGACAGGGAAATCTCTCTTTCCAAGCGGATCGATCCACTGAGGAAAAGCTATAGGAACCTTCCTCACAAAGGCCTTTGTGCTCAGAAGAGGCCTGAATGTCCATCGACAGATGAATGGATCAGAAAATGTAATTTTTTTTACACAATGTAGTACTGCTCTGCCATAAAGGGTAAACTGAAGTCATTTGTAGGAAAACGGATGCACCTGGAGACCATAATGTTAAGTGAAATAAATCAGACATAAGCTTTAGTGTCACATGGTTTCTCTTATATGAGAAACCCAAAATATAATACTGTAAAGAGCAAAATAAAAAGTAATAGGAAATAGAGAGCTAGATCGTTTTCAAATGAGAAGGGGACCAAGAGATGGAGAGGGGAGGGGAAGAAAAAGAATTGAGATGTGCTATGTACATGTGCTGATTCCCCATGAGGAATGGAATTATTGTATACTGCAATCATGTACTAATAAAAATTGAAAATAAGGCCCATGCTGCATACACAGTGAATCCATATTTTTCTCAACTGTATTTTATAAATTTTAATCTTTTTAAATGAACATTTCACAATTTTAATTATTCCTCCTGAGCAGGAATCTCTGCCTCGGCACTTGGATCACATCATTCACTGTTGTCATGGGTTGGTTGTTCTATGTATTGTGGAATGTTTAGTAGCATCTCTGGTGTTCACCCACTAAATGCCCACAATGCTGTTCATGCTCCCTTGCCAGTCATGACAAACACTTTGTTTCCAGATATTGCCAAATGTATGCTGGGGGCAAATTATCTGGTGGGTGCTTTGGGGGCAGAATTGTCCCCTGTTGAAAATTAGCCCTATAGCCTAATGTGTTCCTGAAGTAATTACATTATCTGTATGTTTTTAATTCACTTACATTGAGTTCAGTCAGCTAAGAGACAGCAAGAATAGCACTGTCCTTCAACAACAAAGAACAAGGACAAATTTCAACAACAAAGACAATATTTTATGTACATTTACGAGGAGGATAACATTGAATTAAAAAAGAGCACAGGCCAATTGTGATTGAAGTTTCATGTAGAAGTGTGAAGGCCATTGGATTGTTTAGTCCACACATTGCATTCTACAATTCTTAATAATCACAATAGAATTATAAAATCTAGTTTCCTTCTTTCTCCTTCTTGCTGATATAGCTTTTCATTTTGAGAAAAGTATGGGTGCTAACCCTACTTGCCTATGAGAAAAAAATGAGAATTAAATCAGGACTGTATAACCATTTGGGATGGTCACTGCTTGAGTTCATAATCTTACTCTAAGAGATCGCATTGTTACACAGAAAACTCCCAAGGAACACTTTTGTGAATAGTTTCTAAAAATAGTTGCTTAACTCAATTTCATGAGTAAGAATGACCAGGTTCAGTGGTTAGTTTGATCCCTGTCTTTGTTCAGGAGCAAAAGGCTAAAGACAGACTGACCAAGATATTTCATGTATTTTGTTTCACTGTATCTTAATTTTCCACTCAGGGTCTGTTGATTGATACTCACTGTGAAGACCAGTTGCAAAGGCCTGTGTCATTGGCTTTCCATACGGTCAAGAAGGGGCTGGGGATTTAGCTCAGTGGTTCTGCCCCCGTACCAAAAAAAAAAAAAGCCATATGGTCAAGAAAACACCACAGCCACAGTGAAATACTTTTAATGCTAGACATTTTTTTATTTTTCAGGACAATTTTATCCATGATACAGGGTTTCAAACACCCCAGGTTTACCCAGGACTTTCTTGGCTTTACCACTGAAAAATTCTCACATCTCAATAAATCCCTAAGTCTTGGGTAAATTTAGATGGTTGGTCACCCTTTCTGAGGAGTTATCAGTTTTTTGACAGAGATTTGTTGAACTGAACTTTTAAAATGTTTTCCAAGAGTTGGAAAGATTAGGGTAAGTATAGTCCCTAAATCTACTTTTTATGGAAAAAAATCCATGTAACAATCTTGTAATCTTACTTGTAACATCTAGCACATGGCATTTGGAATATGCATCTAACTAGCCTGTATGATTCTCAGTTGTTTGCTGCTGCAATTGTGAAGACAAGCATTACCAAGGACAAGAAAACAGTCTGCCTCAGAGTGCTTCATTGAAGCAAGGACACGCTGCCAACTTGAAAGGAAATACAGAACATACTTTGTCTATGGGGGGATCTTGAAGTTATTCCCCTGTAAATTTAATTCAAACAGGTATTGAGATCTGAAACATGGACATATCCACAAATTAGAAGATACTTGGTTTTTAAAAAGGAGAGAAAAGAAATCCATGCCACAGAGAGAACTATCTCAAAGCAGCAATAACAGTTCTTTGATGTTAATCACTGTGCTATGAACATGTTTTGAAAGTTTATACTGTGAATTAAGATTCTTGAGGTCTTTATACAAAATACGGATATTATGAATTTTCAAACTTAAAAAATTACTGTCAAATCCCAACTTCACCTTTACAAAATCCATGTGTGTAAAATGTGCAAGTTCATACCATTCTAATATTTTGCTTTTACAATTGTTATGAAAATATTTCATTCAATTAGTGTATCAGTGATACCTGAAGAAAATCTGGTGCCACTGAGTTTTATCATTCAAAACTATACCTCTTTAGAATACTACCATCTTAGGGGCTGGGGATTTAGCTCAGTGGTTCCAGCGCCTGCCTCGCAACCACAAGGTCCCGAGTTCAATCCCCAGTACCAAAAAAAAAGAAAAAGAAAGAATACTACCATCTTAAAAGGATATATTTAAAGAAATCTCTATTGGAAAGTGGCATCCTATTTATTTCAAGCAACTTACAAATCTTCTGACTCATAAGGAACCACAGAATATTTATTATATGTTCATTATAGCATGTTATTTATAGATTATACTTTATCCATCACATTACAAGAGAAACATCTCTGTGAGAAATCCTTTTATTTTACCTGTTTTTAGGGTGCCAAACAACCTATAAGCAGAAGTCCTCAAAGGGAGTGTTAAACAATACTTGATGTTTTAATGACAGAGACATTTGTCACCACAGGTCATGATAAAAGTGAGGAAAATCAGTCCATAAACATTTAATTGCCAGAGCTAAGCAAGCTGTTTTGTCCCTATAATTGCTATAGTTTAACATATCCATTATTAAAAGGAATAAACAAATTGAATAAAAAATACTGAAGTCCCCAAATTTAATTGAGTTATGATTCAAGGTCAAATACTGTTTTTCAACTTTTAAGAGCTCTTGCCACCTATCTAGAGTTCAAGACACAGCTATACATCTTGAAATTAGCAAAATAAGCTATATTTTGGCATTTCCCTTGTAAGACCCCATTTTAGATGTAAAATCCTCAAAATAAAAGCCTTGAATTTAAGGTAGTACTACAATTCCTTTTTAGTCATGTAACTGGAGAATTCTCATGTATAGTCGCTATCTTATTTGGGTTCCTACAGATTAATCTTGCAAGACTCTGAGATTAGTGTATTTTATAAAGTATTTGATGACACTATCACTAGTATTCGCCTCTACATGTGTAATGACCATATTTTGCTTTTAATCTTTCAGATGCAAATTACATAGACTATTATAATGATAAATGTATCCAGGGTATTCAACGTCATATTACTGGTTTCAATTAATTGCATATGAATTACATAAAATGTGGCCTATAGCTAACAGATAGATTACAAAGCAATAAAAGCAAAAATAGCTGAAGTTGAACACAAGCAAACCCACACTAAATAAGGTGCACTTAAAAAATGTACTAAGATTGAAACATAATTCAGGGAAAATGATCCAAAGCCACCCAAGTCCTGAAATGATTTGTGATGCAGTTCCATTTTTTTCTTAATGGGTCATCAACTTTTCACTGTGGTCTCTTTTTCTAAATGCTGGACTTTAGGAATAATGTAACTACAACAGAAGGCTTCAGGACTCACAGTGAAGACAAAAGGACCAGGACTGTACATTCAGACTTACAAATGACCACTGCAGGACACGCTGAAGACTCCAGTCCAGATCCTTTGCATGTTTGACACTGATAGCTCTGACAGGGAAAGTATGATTTTGTCTCCACAAAGTTGAAGTGGAAAATTTTTTTAAGAGGATTAGAAGACTTTCACACTACATACAGATATACATTTACTCCAAAAGCTAAATCAAGTACGTTATGAGGGGAGAAAGTAACTCCTATTGATAGTTGGTTTAAAAAAAAATTAGGCAAATCAACCCCAAGATAGGGTTTGTCCTGGAAACTGCATGCTAGTGGCACAATATCCCTGAGCTTTATGGTTTTCCAGGCAAGTCTTATTTTGCCATCAGTATTGAAAGAAATAAAACAATACATTTGTTTTCTATATGTCATGTAATTTAAAATAAATTGTTTTCTAAAAACAAAGCCTGCTGGTAACTTTAGAATGTCTTCTGAAACTACTTAAATCCAGCATGCAAAACCTTTCCTCATCATATTTATAGTTAAATCATTTTAAGGACTCTCACAATAAGACTGCTTTAACATTGTTTCCTTTCATAGGGACTAATAGTTAATTATATAAATATCTGGTAAGAAGACGTTTAATTTGGCCAAAGAATTGTGTGTGTGTGTCTGTGTACAATAAAACCTTTCCACATATCTAATGTTAATGTTAAAAAGAACAAAATTGTGTTTTACTACTGAAAATTGAATGCTATATTTTCAATTAAAATTTTTTCATTTGTTTTAAAATAAGATTCTGATGACTTACTTATAAGACAACTGCCTTATAGCCATGAAAGTAACTCTGTTGTATCAATGACCTTCATTTCAGTCCACTTGTCATTTTATCAAAAAATATTTTCAAGGGAAAATGTAATAAAGATATTTTTATCTAAAGGTATTTAAAGTTTTCCATTTGGAATTTTCCATTTCTGATAATACTATTCCCATACTATGAAATGTCAATAAATTATGCATTTCTATTTTTAAAATGTGTGTACACTTAGGTGCTTATGTATATTTAGATATATGCATGCACATACCCATAAATTCTGAGTAGACCAACTAGAAAATTCCTCTGAAAAACATTCCTTGGACAATATAAAAATGGAGTCTTCAGAAGCAAACAACAAAATAGACTGATAAACCCAACTGCTGTTTTAAAATGCTTAGTTACCATTTATTGATCACCTATTTATGGTTTTAGAATATCCAAGATTATGGAAGAGATAAGACAATACCTCGTAAAAATCATGACAAATGTGATTTAAAAATAAGCCTCCATATTATAAAAAGTCATGTATATTTAGTCCCTTAAAGAAAAAGCTTTAATATTAAAATTAGTTATTCCTTAATAATCTTCTTTAAATAAAGAAATAATTTATAGGTTTCTGTTTTCTACTGTCACAAAAACAGATCTCATTTTGGGACTCCATGAATGTCCATCACAGCAACACAAGTAGTGCTATTCTTCAGAAAGCCTGGACAGAATGTTTAAAGATAGACCTTTCCACTGAAATTCTTAAATTTTTATATTGTGGGATTGGCTATGAGCCACTATAAAATGTAAAGACAGTTCAGACAGTTCAAGCTCTATTATTTTCAGACACGAAAACCATAGAATTTTGTACAAAACTTTGATTTTTTATTTGCGAAATTAAAAATATGGCATTTTATATATATATAAACTTCTATTCCTCTATAAATATAGATGATTTTGTGATAGTGAACAGAATAAATGCATACCAAATTCAAAGACCAATGTCACTTTAGGGCACGACAGATACAGATAAATTTAGATCCTAAGTACTGGCATTTTGATAAACTCTTTAAAGTTTAAAACAATACGCTCAGGAGGACCATTCTCCTTTTCACAGAGAACTAAAGTGAATATTTTTAAATGGCTTCCAAAATTTACATCTGACACATTTTTGCAAATCCGAAAAGGGGCCCACAGGATTTCATGTAGTAGACTGCACATTTTCCCTTTAGCACGCAGGCCTATGTTCTGCTTGCTTCTTTCAGGAACGAACCCCATTGATTATTCTACTTCCTCTGCCTCCTGGAATCCTACTAGGTTATGATTAGTGGTGGTGATTGTTCCTTCCTCAGAATGTGTTGCTGAATAGTAATCATAATAATACGTTGAAAGTGTACAACTTTTACATTTTAAAGTTTCTGATATATGTCTAATTATTATTTGATTAAAAATAAGAAAGTAGCACTTCATTTTGAGGAGGCCCATCACACTGAAAACTTCAAGTTTTCACATCCTGTTTATGTTCTGCTATCCTGCTAAGGAAAGCAAAAATCAATTCCTTCACAAAGCTTTCCAGGTGACCTTTAGTTTCCAATTTACAGAAGGGTAAAATCTAAACTGGGCTGTCTCACTCTTCAAGGCAGATTGCCAGGCATCAGTATGCAATTAGAATTAACATTTTATAAGCCCCTCTTCATCGGTCCCATCCCACACAATGCTTCAGGCCTCTTCCCCATTCAGTAACTACATCTTTCCATGACGCTGGCCAAACCCATACCAGGTTTTAGACACTAGAGAATGAAATGAGCTCACCCATCAAAAATGAGACTTAAAAAAGTTTGGCATCAGTTAGCCCACTCAGCCTCTAGCCAACATAGGTGGAAGGAGGGAGTGTCTGGGCCTTGGAGGAGAGTGGAGGAAGGGTGGGAATGCCAGCGTCCACATCCGGGCCCCTCTGAAGTCGGGGGGAAAGGGTCTCAAAATTCAGCTTCTGGCAGTCAAAAGGGACAGGCCTTCGCCCCTAAACAAGGAAGGAGTGGGAATGGGCGAAAGCCCACCTCCGGATTTGGAATATGGAGTTCTGTACCTTAAGAGTCCCCAAACCAAGCAAGGAAGAAAGGGAAGGGCAGAAGGAGTAGGTGGGAAGAGACCCCGGCCCGTTGGCACCCCGCAGTGTGGGCTTCGGGCCCTGCAGACAGGGAGCACAAGGAAGAGCAGGAGTATTATGCGGTGCTTCGTTTTCATCTTCTTTGTAGTCCTCTGAGAAGGGCAAGAGAGAAAAGTCTCAAATGGTTAAACCGCCCTAAATAATTAAAGTCTCAAAAAAAAAAAAAAAAAAAAAAAAAAAAAAAAAGAAAGAAAGGAAAAGAAAAGAAAAAGGAAAACGCGTGATCGGTAGTCTTTAAATACAAATATACTTACAAAAATCTTACACAGGCTATTTACAATCATAAAAGCAGACAGTCCTGGTACCAGAATGAGGGCAAGAGCAGCGGTCCGGTCCGGTCCGGTCCGGTCCACACTCCTCTGGCAGTCGAGCGCTGCGGTCCCTTTGCCGGGGAAGGACAGAAGCTCACAGGCTGCGCTGGTGGAAAGAGCTTCGAAAGTGAGGGTCTAGAGAGGGAGCCCAGGGCTGCCAGGCGCGGTGTGGACTCCAAGTGGGGCCGGTTTCTGGGGGAAGGGAGGCTGGGACCCGGAATGGGCCGGGTTGGGGTCTCAGACGGTGGTCTCGCCCTGCTTGCTGTTGGTGAGCCTCGTGTAGAACTTCCTCCAGGAGTTGAGCGTCTTGCCGGACCAGATCCAGAAGCCCGACGTGATGCCCACGATCAGCGTCATAAGGTACTTGATCATGAAGACTGTGAAGTCGGGGCTCATGGGCGGGTGCGGCGGGGCGCCCCCACCTCCCTGAAGGTGAGGGCAGGGGATGGCATAGCTCTTGCAGCTCTGGGCCACCCAGCTGCGCTCCCACTGGTCCCGGAAGGCCTGCTCGTAGAAGTAGCAGGCGATGACGATGGTGGCTGGCACCGTGTAGAGCACACTGAACACCCCGATGCGCACCATGAGCTTCTCCAGCTTCTCGGTCTTGGTGCCGTCGTGCTTCATGATGGTGCGGATGCGGAAGAGCGACACGAAGCCGGCCAGCAGGAAGGACGTGCCGATGAACAGGTACACGAAGAGGGGCGCCAGCACGAAGCCCCGCAGCGCGTCCACGTTGTTGAGCCCCACAAAGCACACTCCGCTCAGCACGTCGCCGTCCACCTGGCCCAGCGCCAGGATGGTGATGGTCTTGATGGCGGGCACGGCCCAGGCGGCCAGGTGGAAATACTGCGAATTGGCCTCGATGGCCTCGTGGCCCCACTTCATGCCGGCCGCCAGAAACCAGGTGAGGGACAGGATCACCCACCAGATGGAGCTGGCCATGCTGAAGAAGTAGAGCATCATGAAGAGGATGGTGCAGCCCTCCTTCTTGGTGCCCTGCGCCACGGTGCGTGCCCCGTCCTCGGAGAACTTGTCGTTGCACACCACCCGGTCCTCCAGCAGGAAGCCGGCGATGTAGGCCACGGCCACCGCCGTGTAGCAGCCAGACAGGAAGATGATGGGCCGTTCCGGGTAGCTGAAGCGCCGCATGTCCACCAGGTAGGTGAGCACCGTGAAGAGCGTGGACGCGCAGCACAGAACCGACCAGATGCCGATCCAGGTGCGCGAGAAGCGCAGCTCCTCCGGCCCGAAGTACATGAGCCCGTACACCTTAGTGGGCTCGCAGGGCGCGCCGCAGTCCTTCTCCCCCAGAAAGTGGTAGTTGAGGTAGGAAGGCACCTTGAGGGCACGCGGGCACGAGAACTTGCCGCGGTCTGCTGGGCTGGCGCCCCCCGAGAAGCCGCCGCGGTGGCCCCCGCTGCCGTGCTGGGGGTTGCTGGTCCAGAACTCTGGCAGCAGCGAGGGCGTCGGGGTGCCTTTGTCGGACGTGTTCTGGCCCACGCACAGCTCCCCAGCGCCATGCACCGGGAACTTCTCGCACTTGAGCGTGTCGGGCCACTGGAAGCCGAACTTGTTCATGAGCGCCTCACAACCCTGGCGCGCACGCTCGCACAGAGAGCGGCAGGGCGGCAGCGCCTGCTCCAGCACTGTGCACACCGGCGCGTACATGGAGCACAGGAAGAATTTGAGCTCGGCGGAGCACTGCACCTTCACCAGCGGGTAGAACTGGTGTACTTCGAGGCCCGCGTCCTCCTGGTTCGTGTGGCCAAGCAGGTTGGGCATGATGGTCTGGTTGTACGCGATGTCCGTGCACAGCGGGATGGAGATGGGCTGGCAGTAGCCGTGGTCCGGGATGGAGATGCCCCGCTCGCCGTTGTACTGCTGCGCGCCCTGCTGCTGCTGGGGCGGCGGTGGCGGCGGCGGCGGCGGCGGGGGTTGCTGCCCCGGCCCGGGTCCCTGGCCCGCTGCCTGCGCTCGGACCCCCAGCAGCAGCGGGGCCTCCAGCAGCCAGAGCAAGAGCAGCAGCCGGCGCGCCCAGCGCCCGGGTTCAGCCGGGGGCCGGCGGTTGCCGCGCGCGTCCCCGCTCCCCTCCTCAGCCGGCCGGGCCGGGGGCGCCCCGACACAAAGTTCCCAGCTCTCGCCGCCCGCGGCGGCCCGGGACTTCTTAGGCGCCTCCTCCTCAGCCATACTTTCTCGGCGCCGCTTGGCTGCGGCCGGAGACCTCCTCCTCCTCCTCGGCGGTGCCCTCCGTAGAGTCCGAGCCGCCCACGGCCCGCCGCCCCGGCTTCTGCTCAGAGTCCCGCAGCCGCCGCCGCCGCCGCGGAAACTTGCGGTGCATGAAGCGCGCGTGCAGGCGGCGGGGAGAGCCCGGGTGGCTCGGGCGCGCCGGGGTCGCGTCCCGCCCTCCTGGCCCTGGGCGCTCTGGCTCCCGGCTGGCGGCGCGCGTTAGTGGTCGCGGCCGGGTGGGGTGCGCAACTCTCCGCAGCCCAGCGGCCTCCGCTCCCCCCTACGCCTCCGCCTCCTTCTCCGCCGCCGCCTGACCATTTGTGTCAATCCCTCAACTCGCTCCCTCTCCTCTCCCTCGCTCGCTCTCTGACCGGTTTCCAGGCGCCCCGCAGTCTGTCTTTCACCAGAAGGGAGGAGCCTTGAAACCGACGCGGAACTGGAGGCTCAGGGACCGTCGCCCAATCGCGGCCCCGGCTTCCCGGCGCAGAGGGAGCCCGCCGCCTCCGCGTTTGAGCCCAAGCCGGCGGCGGGCGGGAGGCGGAGGGGCGGGAGGAGGAGGAAGTGGCGAAGGCGGCGGAGGGAGCGCTCCGGCACAAAGAGTGGGTTTGCAGTGAAGCGGGACAGGCTTGGTTGCTTTTGCTTCTGCTGAAGAAAAGGAGAGATCAAGTAGGAGAATGGTCCCATATGCTGCTGGGGATAATGAATAGGAGACGGCGGGCCGCGGGATTGAGCTTTTCTTTGCTTTTATCCATTTTCATGTTTAAAAATCCTCCTCTTAACGCCGGGCCGGAGCGCGCGCCTTCCCGGAGTTGGCGCCTGCGGGGTCTCGGCGGAGACTCCCTCCGGTGAGCCGGCTCGCGGGCTTGGGTCGCGCCATTCTCCGGGAGAGTGCGCGGGCCCCGGCGGAGGCGGGCGCGGCAGGACGCCACGCAAACTTTGGTGGAATGGGAAGGCAGACGCGCCTTCTGCTACTGTCGTTCTTGTAGTTAAACTTTTTTCTCCTCCTTAATCAAGTCAGAAACAAACAAAGGAACTACCCGTTACATTTTTAGGACAACTTGAGGACCAAGGATGGAGGCGGTGTGAAGGCGCCTGTCTGCGACCCGGGGCTGGCGTGGACCGAGCTGCGCCCCCAAGACTGGTCCCTGGGAGAGCTGCTAGAGCCCTTGGCTCTGAGGGCTCCCTCTGCTCCGGCAGGAACTCCTGGGGCCTGGGCCTTCTGGGCTCCACAAGCTGAGCTGTAGCATAGGCTTCCACCGTAAACAGAGCTGAAGACACCAGTTTAAAAAACAAACAAACAAAAAAGAATCTGAAAGCAACAAGAAAAAAAAAAAAGCAAACTTCACATTTCCTTCTGAATCCCAAAATAATGCAGTTCACATATGCGCATATGCACATTCTTGTTGTCCTTGTAAGATTATTTTAAATGATAGTTTGTGTGATTCAGCTTTAAAGTGCAATTGTAGTAGTAATTCTACAAAGGCCTTTGGGTCTTTGATTACACTGTATCTCAGGATGCGGTTCCACAATTGTTTTGTCATTCACTGATCTACTCCTTTTGTTTAGTAGATACTTACAGAGTACCCAGTGCTGTAAGCACAGCCCTAAGTGGTAGGGAACGAAGAGGAAGAAGTACGGTGCAGCCTCAGAGGAGGGAGAGCATGCATAGTAAGTGGGACGCAGAAATGTAAACGAGTGATCACTGTGTCCACCCCCCACGCTAAACAGGCTCAGGGCAGTAACGGGCTCAGGCGAGGTGGAGCCAGAGAAGCTTCTGGGAAGAATTAGGTGACTGCAAAAACTAGAGGCTCAAAAGTGCTTACATTGCTGAAAGGGCAGGGAAGGGTAATGTGCCCGGGGCCTGATGGTCTGAATAGAGGCAGGAGAAAAGATTTTAGTCCCCACTAAAAAGTGTGAGCCAAATTATGCAGACAATAGGGAGCTATTGACAGTCTCTTCTCACAGAAGCAGGGAGTGGCTAAAAGACGACTGTGAAAGAGGGAACTCACTAGGGCAAGCTGTGACTGAGAAGCTTTATTCCACAGATGAAGGTCACAGAATTACTGGTATACTCAGTAACAGGACACTATAAATCTCATCCCTGTGCATATTGGTGTCTAAGAAATCTACAGTCAGCTTTACCTGTTAAAGTAAAATCACATCTGTTTGTCTCAGATACGTATATTAATATTTTTCAAATATTCATAGAAGTAAATTCATAAAATACACATTTGTTTTAAAGTAATTTTGATTCCTAGTACTTTTTTAAGCAACAAGTACTAAGTACATAGCATATGAGACTCTGTGCATGTCCCTGTGTGCGCTAATGTTGGCTCTAATCTGTATTAAAGGGAGGTTGGGGGCACAAGTCCTCTAGGGGGCCCTTTGAGCATCCACATTCAGTAATTGTTGGTTTACCATCCAACATCCTGCCCTCAGGCTCCCAGGGAGGGTTCCCAGTAGCCTTTCACTCCGCTGCTCTTTTCTCCTGTGGATAGTGTCCCATGGTTAGGAACCTTACCAAGCGTCTCTCTTATTTTAAAGACTCATCTGGCGTTCCATTCTCTCATGGTCACTCTGGCTGACTGGCCAACAAGTAAAGTAAATTTACACTAAGGCAGTGGTGGCAAACCTATGGCACACCTGTGGCATGCCTGTTACTGTGTTTTTCTTTTTAAGACAAAAGGTGTTAAGGCAGGGTTGTTTTTTTCTAATCTAAAACCTCAGTATTTAGGTTTAATTGCACTGTTGGCCTTTCTGATAAATAAGAGGGTTTTGGGTTGCAGTTTGGCACTTGATCTCTAAAAAGTTCGCCATCACTGCGTATTCATTTCCAAGACATGTCACATGTGTTAACATCTACCACCATCACTGCCACATCAGTCCTTCCTTGCTTCCAAAGGGGAAGGGCACAGGGAATACAGCAGAGGGCTCAGTACTGTTTCTCAGAGTAGGTGACAAGCCCCTGCTTCAAAAGTTGCCGAACGAAATTCATGAATTTGTTTATCTTTTACCAAATGATGAAGTTTACTAGATCAGGAAGCTTGGGAGTACAGCCAGGTTTTGTTTTTTTAAGAGGGGAGGGAGGGGGGCTGTTCTTTTCTGATTAAGGAGCCAGAAAGAACCAGATATCATCTAAGAACTAGTTTTTCTACAGTTTACAAACAGGCCCAAAAGACTAGGCCCAGAATGTTAAGTGGTGTACCTCAGGTTAACTGGCCTTGTTGGGCCTGAATTTCAATAGATGCTTATTTTAATCCTCTCCATATTCCTTTGAGTAACTATAGTTCTTTTTACTTTTTTTTTTTTTTTTCTGGTACTGAGGATTGAACTCAGGACCTTGACACTTGTAAGCCAGGGGCAGTGCCACTGAGCTAAATCCCTGGCAGTTCTTTTTACTTTTTTAAAGTTAGTTTTCTATAGATGTTCTCCATTAGAAGATTGTATTAAAAAAACCTTTAAAATTTTTTAAAATCATGTTCTGAGAATTGTCTTCCAAAGTTAAAGTAACTCATTAAACTCATCTTCTATTTTTATTTATTTATTATTCTAATATAATATTTCATTTATTAAGCCTATGTTATATGTGGTAGGGAGGAAGCTATTTAAAAAAAATAAAAAACAGTTCCAAGTTGCAGCCAATAACAACCCACGTTATGGAAGATTCTTTGAAAGATGATAAAGGTAAGGGGAAATAAAGTTTTGGAAAAGAAATGCAAGCAGCATTTTAAAACTTTATTTTAAAATGTTATTTTCTCAGGATATGGAGAAGTGAGACCCACAGACAAAAATTACTAAGTATGAACGTGGCAATAAAAATATTTCAGTTAACTCAACAAACCTGATAAACATATCTTGGCTCTTCTTTAAGCAGCAGGCTCAGTCACATTTTCTGATACCTAAGGCCTCATTTTATCAGGCCTTTCTGAAGTCTTTTGGAGTTCCTCTGACTGCTTATGCCGGTCGAATATGGAGAAACACCAAGGGTAGAGATCCAGTTCCAATCACATACAGTAGGTGTAGATCAGCACATGAGCAGTTAAGAGCATGCTTGGGACCTCAGGCTTCTAAGTGAGTTGTTTTGTTGCTTGTTGTAGATGAGCGGCCAATCTTTGTTGAATAACAGAGTTGACAACACAGATTAAGACTCTATCTTTGAGAACCTACAATGTGTGTTTTGCATTATGTATACACACACTGTGTCACTGAAACAGTACTTTGACATGGTACTAATTATTATCCCCTTTAGTCGATGAAGAATCTAAGCCTGAAAGCAGTTAAATATTTATTCAAGTTCCCATAGCCAGTAAATGCCTGAGTAGGGCTGGTATCCAGCCAGAGTCCACAGACTTCCACTGCCTAACACCGAGTGATCATGTCCACTCCTAAAAATTGTAAGAGAAAGTGTAGTTTCTGCATGGACATCATGGTGACGCCTCAGAATTTAATAGTGCTCTACACCAGGATATACATGGTACGGGTAAACACTGGGATTCACTGAAGAGTTATACCAGCATTTCCCAAATTCTCTTCTGGGGAATACAATATCTTCCCCCTTGGGAGTTATGTGAAATAAATTTGTTCAAAGAAGTTTGGAAAAAGGCCATACTTTACATCCCTACTGGAGTTTCATGTTGGCCTAGTAAAATTTCTATGAAGCACCAAGGTAAGGAACATTTTTTGCATCTTTGTCTTAATCTAATACCCTCATATGTGGGGGTTTGGGGCTGTGTGTGCTTGCACTTGTAATACAGATACAGATATATCAATGTTTTGCTTGACGTTAATGCTTTGTAGAATACAGTTTGAGAAATGCTGCATTAGACCTAATGTATTTTAAGATTGGAAATCTGCCTCTGTAGCACTTTGATACATCAGGAGTAGAAAGTGAAAACCTTTGTGCTTTGAGTTCCTGCCTCTCCTGAATTCCCCTAGGAACTGATTGGTTAGGCGCTGGTAGTGACAGAGAAAGCTCAAACTCCACTGTTCCCTTCTTTCTGGGAAGATTATCTTCCTAGAGATGCAGGAGGTGTAATCTTGCCTAAGCTTTCAGCATTGATCTCTGCCTCTTTTCTTCTTGAATTTCTAACCCAGAAGTTTTACATAAGCTCATTCTTATCTATCACAACATCTGTATTTTTTGTAATAATTCTGAAAATAAATATTTTCTTTTATTTTTCATTTTTACACAAATATGTACTTGTGATTGATGAGATAGTATTTGCATTAATTTACACTCAGTCTTAATTTATAATTCTCATAAAGGTCCTGTCTGTCTGTCTCTTTCCTCAAAGAGCATATCAAAAGACATTGTCAAGTACCGCGATTGTTTTCATGCATGAAAGTTTAAAAAAGTTCACTTGAATGTAGAACAATGATTGCTAGAAGATTGGAAGCAAAGGGGAGGGTAGGTACATGGAAGCTGGAGTTGATCAGTGCACACTGTATGTTTGTACTGAAATATCACCCTGAACCACATTAATATGTACACTTAATACATAGCAATAAAAAACAAAATAAAAAGGGATTGCTGGTGTGATTTTCTTCACTTTTAGGCACTCATAACTGATTCATATGAAGATCTCAAACTAACGTCATTTGAAAATCAGCCAGTTTGTTAGAATTTACATTTTAAGCATAGGGCTGGTAGCTCAGTGCCTGGCAAGCACAAGATCCTGAGTTTGATCCCCAGTACGAAAAAAAAAAATCCATAGTAAGATGTAAAGGTTTAATATAGATAGGTGTATACAGTAGTTCTAAATATGAATCACAGATTACCTGTACACAAATCTCACAATTTAAAAAGTATAAGAACGAAAGGAGAAAGTCACCAGTGAATTTTTATCAACAAGGCAAGGTAATAATTACTCTAAATATTCTTATAATTTAAGATTATAAAACAAGATTTCTAAATGCTCCACTTCTAAAAAAGATCATCTATAAAGAACCTGTCTCATGACCGCCTTAATTAGTTCTGTCATTGTGTAATTGAAAATGGTATCTGCTGTCTGGGAAAACTGCAAAGCATCAGGCATTGGTATTAGATTTAGAATGTAGTCCTTCTGTGAGGGCCTGGCAAAATAAATATAGATGAGCCAGCCCTTGTAAATTAAAACCTTATGCCTCATGTGCTTAAATGGGGCCTCTCCAAGTGACTAGGGAGCTGAGTTTGCAATCATTTTGGTGCAGAAAGAAATTTTAGGAGAACAAGTAAAACTCGTGCTTCTGTAAGGGAGTATTTCTGTCTTTCCTTCTGAGTGACTTGACACCGTGTGTGTGTGTGTGTGTGTGTGTGTTGGGGGGGTGTGAATAATGCTAAAATCACAATCTGATAAAATTGTTTTCTTTTTCTTTGTTTCTTGCTTTAACCTGAAATCCCCTGGCTAAAGGTAAACGGGAGGCCAATCCAGTTTCTAAAGTGTTGGTAGAACTTCTTAAAATAACATTTTTGGAATTACGTCTGATTAAGAGTAAATGTAGCTTGTGCCCTGGTGTTTTCATTTCAGATACAGCAATATTTCTTTGACCAGAGTAAGAAAAGCACTGGGCTGTTTTTGTGCTTTACTAGCACTCTGAGGTTGAAGATCGCCTATTATGAGAGGGGGGAAGGAGAGGAGAGGGAGAGAGGAGAAGGGATAGTGTGTCATTTCACCATAGTACCTGATTTAGTCTTAACAACTCTGATGGCAGGTAGCAGGTTGATCACTCTCATTCAGGATGTAGAAACAGAGCCTTAAGACACTGACTGTGGGAGAAGTGAGAGAACAAGCATTCCCATGTAGTTACCACAGCTGCGTGTCACAGAAAACAAATATAGTTCACGGCTTTTTGTAACCTAAATAAAGAAAGCTCATTAGGAAATATAAAATTCTTCCAAGATCCTAGTTCTAAGACAGTCATGTAGGCCTTTTACTATAAAGAATATCAACTGTCATAAGGGCAACTCCAGAAGACTATTTCTTACGCTCAACCATGATCTTTTAAAAAAAGAAAACAGGCTATAATGGTGAATCGATCTCAGTTCAGGAAAGTGTGCCTGTAGGAAGGTAAAACAATAGCCCGTGATTTTAGTTGTACCAGGGTGGACTTTCAGGGGTTATATTCTCCATTCTCACATTTATTTCTGCATCCAGAGACAGGCCAGAACATTGGGGTGCTAGCCAATGCTGGCTAAAAAGCATTTGGTTCCTGTTACCATGGAGAGTCTGTCTAGCCTCACTGAGCCTCAGTTTCCTCATTTATAAAATTACAGCGATAACCTAATGGATATTTTACTGGATTTAATACACTGTAATTCTGATCACAAGAAAGAGGTGTATGTGTTTACATTTAAGTCAATACTAATCAATAGGCAAATGCATTTGTTAAAACTATCTGGAAGCATTGATTTTTCAAAATCTCTGCACTTTTGGTCTGATAAGATGCAGTGCAGTTGGGGTCCATTGAAACCCAGGGCTTTAATTTTCAGTTTTCCTTTCCTCTCCATTCTCTCACTCTGTGAGGAAGTGTGCTTCTCCTTGGAGCCTTTCAGCCTGTGAAGGTTCATGTGGCCCTCTGCTTGCTGCAGGTCCTCAAATTAACACAGAACTTTTAGCTTAGAAAGAAAGTAAACTTTGAAATCAATAGACACTACATATGTATTTGAACAAATGTGCACACAGATCAAGCTTGGATCTGATGATTATGATATGGTTAAAATTTCCCCTTTATCCCATTATAATTCCACAGTCATTATTTTCTAAATGTTTCATATACTCTCACTATATAACTCATTGCTATATTGGCATAAGATTATATCCATTCTATTATTCTCACATTTCTTGGAGTCAGGAATATAGACAGTGACAATATGAATGACCTGTCTGTACTCCGCAAAGTCTGCGAACCAGCGGGTATGAAGTGACTCGAGCAATGGAAGGCTGAAAGAAGTAGGGCTAGGTGATCCACTTTCAAAATGGTCAGTCCCTTGACAGGCATGGTTGGACTCTATGGACCTGACAGCCAGAAGCTCCAAGAGTACCTCCAGCACAGGAGCCTTAGGGTGGTCACCGATCTGTCACATGGCACTTCAGGAGTCCAGCACACAAAGCTGGAGCTGTATGTTCTTTAATGATCTAGGTTTGGAAGTTAAATAGGGTCCCTTGAAAAGCATTCTGTTGGTCAAACATGTCACATAAGGACATAAACACCACCTCAATGGTCACCTCAGTGTCAAAAATGTATAGCGATTTTTAAAAACTAGTATGCTAGAGAATCTGAATGTATACAATAATTTTATATTATGAGGTTAAAGATAGCTGTTATATAGCATACTGCTTACTATGTACTAGTTAATTTTTACATCAGTTATTGGAGGGATATGGTACTGCTATCTCCATTTCACAGAAAAGGACAATGAGGCATAGGGAGGTCAAGGAACTGGTCACACCCTGATGAACACAGAGGGAGATAAGAACCAAGATTGGCTATAGCATGAAGGAGCTTAGCCATTAGGCTATATAATTCTTCCCAGCCAACTAGTATAAAGCCTTTTAAGAACTATTTAAAAATTTAAAGATATAGTTTCTAATAAATATTAAGAAATGTTTTGAATAAAACAGATTTGGTGGACAAGGGTCCACAACAATTGAACAAAACATATCACCTCTGCACAGGCATAGATGTACCTTGGCAGAATAATTTTCTAACAGGATTGGGAAGATTCTAATTTGAAGTGGCAAAGCTAAAACTTCCCCCAAGAGAGATGAAGTGAGTCACATGAGGTCAGAGACTTACTTGCAAGTGCTGGGAAATCAATCTTTTGTCCCAGACTCTTAGTTGAATATCAATCCACAGTTCAGGAATGATTTCCTATCCAGATTTTGACTGTTACTAAGACATACTCTAAGGAAAAGTTGTTTCATTTTTCAGGACAAGTAGAAAGTAAATAACTAAACCTCAGAAATACAAAGCATCCATTTCTCAAACTCTTCTTTCACACACCAGACCAAATTATCTAGCAGGTTCTTGTCCTACCAAAAATACCAACTTACAAAGAGACACACCTCCATGATGAATTAATACCTGTGTCCTGTGAGAGGCCTGGTTCGCACTAAAACTCTCATCAGCCAAGTAGAAGAGGATAACCCTTGGGAAGCCAGCTGTGGATGTGCTGAAGGCTGGAGGAGTAGGGGGAAAACCTCTGCAGCTCTGTGGCTTTAGAGTCAATTTGCATATTGAAATTTCAACTCTGCCAGCCCTGTTTTCAGTTTGCCTCATATGTGGACATTGGTATAGATAGGAAATGGGATTTCACCTATGTCTTCATTCCCACCTACCCTCAGTAGCTCTCTCTGCTGCAAATGACTGTTGTAGCTGCTCTGCCCTCACACATGGACCACCAGACTCTGGCCCTTGCCAGTCAGTCTGTGATGGACCACACAGCCCTAGCTGTGCCCAGTGTTTTCTAGAGCTACCACTCCTTGCTTCTACACTGCCCAAGTTTAGAGAAATTTTTTTTCTGACTGTGGTAAGCAAGCTGTTGCAGCCAATCTTGGCATCCAAAAGTAAAAAGCTAAGTCTTTGCACTTAGCTCTTTGTGCCATCAGATAATGTTTCCCAAAGGTTGAGATAAGTCACTACTTGAGCAGTTTAATCAAAGTTTTCAATTAAAGTACTTCTCAACAACATGAAACCCAAACCCACAATCATCCCTTAACCATCCCATCCAGCCAAAATGAAGTCTAATTCTTTCCCAGGTACTTCCCAAAGAGCTGTGTCAGACTTATATTTACATCTGTTCATTCATTCAATGAATATGTATGGAATGTTAACCATGTGCCAGGCAATCGGCTTGATGCTCAAGATACAACACCAGACAAGGTCAATGCCTTCCCTGTCTTCACAGAGCTTTCATTCTGGCTCCAAAAAAAGACACAGAAGAAATGCTTATAGCATCCATTCATACATACATCCATGACTTCATTCTAGTTGGCATAGATTAGGTTGTCTTTTGGTTGGAAGTTGTAGATAACTCTTGATAGCTTCAGTGAAGAAAAGAATGCATGGAAAGACATAGAAATGTCTAACAGGATCCAAGGAAGAGATAAGCAAATGCAAGAACCAAATTAGTTATACCTCTTTGGCAGGAATGTATGAATCTTCTTCTGATATGCTTCATTAATGTGACTTAGTTATCAATAATTCGAAGTCTTTCAGTTAGTAAGGGAGCGTCACTGGTTCAGTTTGAGTGTGGTGTTTGCTCTTGGACTAACTGCTCTGAGCCAGAGATACTGGTCTGAGAGGACAATCATGGCTATTGTGCGTCACCCCCGTGTTAGGAGCCCAGAGAAGAAGTCAAGCAGCCTATGCAAAATTGTTTACACAGCCAAAGGAGGAGTTATCCCAAGGGCACCTGACATAATTATGGGAAGAGTGTGGGGTCAAAGAAAATTTCACTGTGGATGAGAAATATAGCCTTGCCACTTGAGGGATAAAGAAGAGTTAGCTAAGTCAAAAGGATAAAGGAGGGGAAGAAAAAGAGCAGGACATCGTGATAAACAGAAATGGTGTCTGAAGAAACTCAGAGTCAAGAAATAACATACCTTTGAGAACTGATAAGAATGCTGGATTATACTCAGTGGCACATCTTAACTCTGGTGGATTGGAGGTCTTTCCTCAAACCTCATATCCTGGTCATCAGCTATGTAAGGAAGACACTGGGAACCCTGGTGGCCAGGAAGGACCCTCCTGACTTCTTGTGGACAGCACCTAGACCTGGCTCTTTTTCACTGTTACAAAAAATGTTAACTGACACCTTGGATTAATCGTTGTTTTTGCCTTCTAGAAGTGCTCATTTTCTTTACAGAAATATCTTGACTTTTTTTTTAAATAAGATTAATTAAAATTTATTTCACCTACTTTCTCTAGATTTCATAGATATGCTACCCGATCTTTGTATCTATAAAACAGACCTATATAAATTTGAACTGAATTTCAAATAGTTTTTGAAGCAGCTCTTGAGTTCTAAGAGTCTATAAAATTATTTTTCTGTTAATCTAGGGCCAAAAATTGAGCTATTTTGTTCTTTTGGAGAAATAAAACTATTAGGCATTGTGTAAAAGGAGATTCTAACCTAGGTTTATTAACACTTTAAGGGAGAAGTTCAAATAGATAGTATGATAAGCATGGTGATTTGAAAATGTGGAGATTTGTGGACTAAAGATGGCCCCAGAATGCCTTGCAATTCCTCCTGAGACAGGGTTTATTTTCCCTCCCCTTGAATGGGGTTGGGCTCAGGGTTTGTCTTGAGCACTTCCCTTAGAATGGGCTGGTTTCAGGCCTACGCCTTCAGAGGCAGCAACTTCCATGCTTATGTCCTTGGAAGCCAGCTGCTGTGGTGTCAAGAAGCTCCTCTAGATCCTGAACAGTAAGGGGCATGGGAAGTCCAGAGGACAACCACCAGGTCCCAGCTGAGTGTCTGTAGCTAGGAAGTGATCTCAGCCACTCCCTGTGGAGAGCTGTCCAGCTCAGCCCACTCAACCCACAGAAGTGTAAGGCACAGGAAGTTTTCTTATTTTAAGCTACTCACTTCTGGGATGGTTAGTTATGAAACAGTAGACACGAAAACAAGTTCCATGTGTGTTTCTTCTCCATTTCTTTAAAAGGAAGTAGATTTTTTTTTTTTATTCCTTTTGGACTTTTATGTTTTACTAATAGTTTTTTAAACTGTTTAACTAATAATCAATACCAAAAATCATATAGCAAAACAATAAATCTTCCTCTTACCTCTTTCTCTTAGTCATAGCCCCATTTCCAGAGGCAACCACTTATGGCAGTTTCTTAGAGTCTTTAAATATAAGCATCAACTTATGTATTATGTTTTTTCCATGTTTGTACATGCAAATGGTAAGTTCCTTTTCATATGATTTTATACTTTCCTCTTAGCACTTGCCAGTGTACCTAGGAGGTAGTTCTATACTCAACAGATGTAAGTCTGCCTCATTGTTTTTAATGACGGCATAATATTTTAACATATGATATATTCTAATTTATCTAACAAGTCTCCACTCACTGGTGTTTGCTTCTAATCACTTATTAAAAATAAGACTGCATAGACATAAATAAAGGTGCCATTTCATTCGAGGAAGAGAGAAACTCCAGCCCAGCATTGTATATGGAACTGTAAAATAGAAGAAAAGAGAAAGAAGAAACAACTCATTTCCAGGCAACCACTTAAAGGATTTACATAGACAATCCTTTAAGGTCTTGAACTTGAATTTTATGGGTTGTATTTTAATAATGTAAGTAAATTATTTATGTGCTCAAAAAAAAAAAAAAAAAGGGCCAGGGATTTAGCTCAGTGGTTTCGTCGCTTGCTGAGCAAGCGCAAGGACTTGGGTTCGATCCCCGGTACGAAAAATAAATAAATAAATAAATAAATAAATAAATAAATAAGACTGCAACAGGGGTCTGGGATTTAGCTCAGTGGCACCGGGCCTGCCTCGCAAGCACAAGGTCGTGAGTTTCATCCCTGGTACCAATAAATAAATAAGACTGCAACAAATATTTTCTTGTCTATATTAGTTTTTACATGCACAAACATATAATGTATTCTTAGAAATGAAATTGTTGGACCAAAGAGTATGTCTATTTTTTTTTTTTTTTTTTGGTACCGGGGATCAAACTCGGGTCCCTGCGCTTGCGAGGCAGGCGGCAGAACCACTGAGCTAAATCCCCGGCCCTGTCCATTTTTAATTTCATGGGTAGTGCCAAATTCTCTTCCATATAAATTGGACAAAATTATACTTTCACTAGCAGGTGAGAGTAAAGGTGAGAATGCCTTTATCCCTACACATTGGTTAACACATCTAGAACAAAATTTCCTATTGTTTGTTACAGTTTTATAGTTAATTCTCTAAGGCCTTCCGATAGTTATAAGTTCACCTATTTTCCTTTGCTGATTTGTATTTCATTTCTTTTTCTTGTCTAGTTGTGTTGGCTAGTACTTTCAGAAGAATATTAATTGAACATAAATGTTCTATTTCTTGATTTAATTAGAATAATTCTGTTTTCCAGCTAAAATAACACTGAAAAAAAAAGGGTGATATTAAGACAAGAGACTTTAATTTGTCATATTACAGAAACAAAGTAACAAAAAATCTAATCAATAAGTGAATAAATTAAATAAATATACATTTCTCAAAAAAAGAACTGCAAGGGCTGGGGATTTAGCTCAGTGGTTCTGGTGCCTGCCTTGAAAGCGCAAGGCCCCAAGTACCAAAAAAATCCCTGGTACCAAAAAAAAAAAAAAAAAAGAACTACAAATGGCCGATAATTATATAAAATAATGTTCAATGTCATTAGCCCTGAGGAAAATGCAAACCTAAACTACACTGGTATTCCATCTCATCCCAGTTAGAGTGGTTATCATCAAGAATATGAAAAAAAAGTAAATATTGGAGAGGATAAAGGTATAAGGAACCCTCATACACAGCTAGTGGGAGTGTAAATTAGTATAACCACTATGGAAATCAGTATGAAGATTCCTCAAAAAACTGAAAATAGAACTACATATATATATATATATATATATATATATATCCCCTAAGGAATTAGCATTCTCATTTCTGTTAGTGTCCTACAGAAATGCCTGCATTCCCATGTTTATTATGGCACAATCCACACTAACCAAATGATGGAATCACCCTAGATGTCCATTTAATGGATAGATAAAGAAAATGTGATATATAGATTTGTTTCAGGAAAATGGATGGAACTGGAGATTATCATATTAAGATAAATATGCATTGATAAAATATATACATAGGAAAAAAAGACAGTGTCCATCTATCCCCATTATTCAGAGTTGTTTTTAAAAAGGGATGTTAAATTATATCACCCTTCAACATCTATAATCAGATGAGTTTTGTCTTCTTCAGTCTATGAATATGATGCATTAATGTTTCCCAATTTTAAGTTATACTTTTATCCTTAAACATCATACACTTAGTAACAATGTATTAATCTTTTGATTATTTGATGGTTTCTAATTGCTAATATTTTAATTTGTCACACTGCATTTTTATTTATCAATGGAATTGATCTGTAGTTTCAAAGGAAGCTTGGTAAGAATATATTCCATCGGACAGAAAAGTAATAACAGTGTGAGTGGATAAATCACCAAATTAAAATTCTAGTGAGTAGAGAAAAGTGGGGGGGACAAGGGGAAGGGCCACCCCTCCATAAAAGAGGGACAGGGGAAGGAAATTCTATCTTGGCTGGAGGAAAACCAAAGGAGCTCACACCAGACTACTGGATCACGGTTAAGTGGAGGTAAAGATCTTCCTCAGAGGAGAGAAGTCAGTTGCTGTAACAGCAATCTATTTGGAGGAATATCAAATCACATGTATAGTAAGTAGGCAGACCAGGTATAAACAATAGCTTCAGGCACAAGTGGAAATTTAGTGCCATCATTCCAGCACTTAGAAGAGAAAAATAAGCAATTTCTCGTGGAAAACATTTAATAGAGAAAGTAAAAGTTGTTGGATTTGACCTTGGGTTCAACCTCTAGCTCATACATTACTCATCCAAGTAAATTAACTTTTCTTTCCTTCTTTGGTGGAACAAATTCTCCAGCACAGTGTTTATAATCAGAAAACCAGGACATGCTCCTGGAATAGAGAGATGGCTCTTGTTGGAAACTAGGGCTTCCTGGGCAACTTCTGGACAAGCAAGCGAGGACCAGTCCCAGGTGTGCTGGGCATAGCCATGCAAAGGTCTCTCCTTTGCACACCTGGGAAATTCTATTTGGTGTTCTTGCACAGAAGAAAGGAGCTGACCCTGAAAATTATTAAGTGTTCTCAAGTGTATGCAGTCCTTAGCAGAGCTTGCTCTGACTTTTATTTGTTTAAATGTTTGAGTTTAGCAGTGACATCATCAGAAGCTGTTAACCCTAATATGAGATGAGATAATTTATGGAGTTTATTAACAGACGGCACCGGACATAATCCTGCTTCTGCAGCTCCTTACGTGGCTGACTTTAGACAAATTTATGTAATGATGTGGAGCCTCAGTTTTCTCATCTGTAAAATGACTGTTGTAAAAATAGCTTCCCTGATTACCTCACTGGGCAGCTGTGTAAGGATCAAATGAGATAATGAATATATATGGCACACTGAAACCACTCTTGCAACCTAATGTATACACTGCCTACATCACTTGGGAAAAGTACCTTTGCTTACTTTAACAACTCATCCCATTTCTAGGGTAAACTAAAGGGAAGAGTTTTGCTCTTAATTTTCCAAAACACAAATGAAGAAAGAATTCCCTTTCTTCTTGACTTGTAGGAGGTGCCTCTGTGGACTCAGTGGGATGAACTGACGAGTTACAATCGTTCTGATAGCCTCTTTGGAGTCCTCCATTTCCATTCATTTTTCTAGAATCCCAGCCAGCCATTACCTAGACTGCAAGAACCATCAGTGGGGCAGGATGGTTAACGAAATAGGAAGGTTCTACTTGTGGTAGGGTTATGTAGCTAACCACTGGCAAATGGAAAAGCCCCTGGACTAGCATGAACAAAAGAAATAGTACTCTTTTCAATAAATAACTATTAAGAGCTTAATGACTGAAAGAAGTTCATTAAAGTCAGGAACCAGGCTGTGTGGATTTGCATCCCAGCTCTGCCCCTTAAGGGTTGTGGATGCTTAGGTGAGTTACCTAACTTCTCTGTGCTTTAGTGTCCTTCCCTATACAACATGATAGCACCACATTCCTTGCGTCATTGTGAGGATTAAAGGAGTTAATATTTATAAACAGTGCCTGGCATGTGCTAGTGCTACATAAAGATTCATTAAATAAGTTATCTGGTAGATGGTAGTTAGTATGTCAGAATCTGGAGTTAAACTTCTATATCTACTAGTGAGATGATGTGTACATCATTGCTTTCACAATGAATACCAGAGTTAAAGAGCCTGTGAGATAATAGACCTAAAGGAAAATACGTTTGAAGACATTTCCAGCATTTATTGTAAAAGCCTGAGTATGTTACAAATATTGCCTTTAGACAGCATGAAGAGAGTTTTGAGATCTGTGATCCCAGAACTGATCTCAGATTGGGCAATCCATTTAACCTCTTTATGCTTCAGCTGCTCGCTGTAGAAGTACAATAAAAGCTGCTGGCTTCACAAGGGTGTCATAAGATGAAATGAGATAACGTTTGTAAAACTCCTAGCACCAGCCAGAAGAGGCAGCACCTAAATGCAGATTGTAATTATTAACATCATCTCATATCCTACTGGCTTAAATGCCATTATCTTATTAAATGACTAAACCCAATCTCAGAAATTACAATGGCGGGGGTTGCATAGTTAGAAACATGTTGCCAGACAGCTTCTTGCATGAAAACAGTTGTAAAGGCGCCACCAGACTCTACTGTGTTGGAACTTCCTTGCAGCACTACCTGGGTTCCCTTCGGATACAGCATAAGAACAGAGTTTTTGCACTTTGCAAATACAGCTCTGAGGGATTCCTTTTGTGATTCATGAATGTTAGCAAGTCCACAGGAATCTGGAACAGGAAGATCTGTAGTGTGAGTTTCAAAATTAAGTTCATTAGTTGCTTACAAAGCTTTTACAGTGTTGAGAATTGTGGAACGCAATGACTTTAATCTTCCCTTGCCTATTCCAGTTTTATGTGGGATAGACAGTAGCTGTCTAATCTTCCTAAGTAAATTAATAAGCTGAATCAGAAATCTCCCTATAAAATTTTGTTTCCAGGGGTCAGAATATACCCAAATGGCATGCAAATAAAACCGGTGAGACTAAGGAAGTTTTAGGTGGTACACAGATTAATATATACATACATGTTGCATGCACAAGTGTATTTATATATAGTCATGTGTATATGTATATGTGTATAAAAGTTAAATGCAGGACACAAATCCTGTGAATTTGTGTATATTATTGCATGGGACAAATATAAAGTTGGTAGCTGAATAAGACAGTTAGTAGTAAAAAAGTTTGATTAAAGAAAAAGATTAGTAATTTATAGTAATAGGAAATAATACAGTTTTTAAAGCAAAAATGATAACTAAAGTTAAGGAAGCATCATCTTAAAAGAAAGATCAGACCATCCATTTTTTTGTTTATAAATTTTTGAGTATGAGATTTAGATTCCAAAGCAGAAGTTAGAGAAAAATGATTTCTTATATCTGGATGGATTGCCACTGTTGGTAAAGCACTTTTGGGTGCTTTCAATTATTTTTAGGTCAGGGATAATTGTTTCTATTTCGTAGATGAAGAAATGGACTTGATGTCCTTGAAAAATTATGCAGTGGCTGACAAGTGGATAAAAAATCTGCATTTGTAATTATACTGCTTAGGGAAAGGAATCATTGGTAAGAGCTTTTACAAAGCAGGGAACTGTTTATTGAAACTAGCGGAAACCTGTTTAAGTCTTTGGAAACTCATGCATAGATCTTCACCAGGGCCTCCCACCTACCTTGTCCAGAGCACTGTGCTGGATGTGGAGGCTGCCTCGGTGCGGAGTGACTGTCTGCTCTTTCTCTAGCCCAGTAGGTCTCCGATCATGTTTGGCTTGAATGACAAGATGTTGAATTTGTTTTAAAACATGATGTTATTGTTTTAGTATCTGAATATTTCACCTAAAAGTCTGGTGCCTGTCTTCTCTTAAAATCATGAAGGTCAGGCAAGACCAAGTCTACATCCTGCCTAGCTATGCTTCACGAGTGCTGATGCTCTCTTTCCAGCTGGAAGTGGCCTTCCCCAGACTTATATCCTGTTTACTTGTTTACCTTGCTTGGCACAGCAGCAGTGAGTGTGCAGACAGGTCAGAGACTCCTACCAGGCTCCCTGGGGAATGAGAAAGTGAGCCCCATAAGCATTTCCCTAAAGTGAGGAAAAGCCAAGTTTAGAAAAGTCAACCATATTTTCATAGACTCTACAGTTAAATATTAAAATATGCACATAATCCCAATGGCTCAGGAACCTGAAGCAGAAGGATTGAAAGTTTAAAGCCAGTCTGGGCCTAATGAGACCCTATCTCAAAATAAAGAATAAAGATGTCTGAGTATGTAGTAAAGGCCTTACGTTCAATCCCCAGTACCACATGCAAAAATAAATAAATAATACACTACTTAGCATGTTGCCTGCAAAATACTTTTATTTCTTTGGCTGATAGCAAAATTCTGGCATGTAATTCACCATTCCTACCTCAACTTTGAGAAATAGAATAGGCAGGGATCATTATCCACATTTTACTGATCAGGAAATTGAACATCCACACTGGAAAGAAATTTCCTGAGACAAGAATTAGTGCAGCTGAGCTCTTAAGAAATTGTTCTACAGGAAAATCCTGGCAGAGAGGGAGAGAAGCAGGAAAGGGAAAAGGGAGAATGTGGCCTCAGGGAAAGTCCAGCTTTGGCCTAGACCATGGAGGAAAGCTCCAGAATATTAACTATGCCAAGTAAGTGTCCCTTGCGGAGGCCAGGGTTTGGGCCTTTTGCACCTCTTAGTCCTTGGCTGTGGCCCTCCCCTCACCACCCTTCTGGGTGAGATGACTCCTATTAGCTCAGGGCCATTTCCCAGGAGAGGGAGCATTTGTGGGCTGCCCACAGCAGCTGGAGCAGAGTTCTCTAGTCCAGGATAGGCGATCTGGGAGGGACAGCACCACAGCATCTCTTCCTCAAATCCTGAACACATAGTTACTGCTATTAGCTGAGATGGAGCTAATAGTACTGTCTACAACATGGTATACACACACACACACACACACACGCATGCATGCACAGACACACATACACAAGGTTCATTTCTGGAGGTGGAAATTTCACAAAATACACACAGGCTCCTTCCCAAACAAGAAAGGTCTCAGCATGTGAATTGAGAGAAAATAGTCTCACTTTTGCAAAATGAGTCTCATAGTTAATTCTGTGCATATATTGTATGGAAATAATTAAAAATCAAAGTTTCAGATTTTATAGATCAACAGTGAAATATGTGTATAAATATAAATACACACATATAAAATATGTATAAACATATATGTTTCGGTGTAAATATAGATATAAGATATGATTGTGTTTGGCTGGAAAAAAAAAAAATCTTGCCCCAGAAAATAGAAAAGCTTTGTGTTCAAAGGGTTTAGAAAGTAAATTCTCCTTCAACAGAGCCTACCCCCTTGGGCTTTGTCATAAGAAGGAAGAAAGAATTTTCAAGAAATATCAGGTTGTCCTTCTGGCATATTCCTACTTTGTTCTGAACAATCTGAGCTCAGAAGCATATTTCATCAAGAATAGAAGTATAGGTTTTGCTAAGTATGAATAGAAGAGAAAAACATAGGGAAAGAATCTAAGGTGGTAAAAAATGGGTTTGTATTTTTAACCTTTAAAAAATTTCAGAGAGCTTACATGATTCTCCTTACTAGAGGATGCTAATCAGGTGTATATTCTTCATGGTAAGATACTACCCATATTAGCAATTATAACAAATTAAGGAGAAAATAAACAGGCAGAAGTCCAAGGTTAAACAGTTTATTTCTTCCCTGGTTTCTTTCCCTAGCACCTTCAAGGGAGACACCATTCCAAAGCTATTACCATAGCTGAATATTTTACATAATGGAAAGCACAGGCAACTCAGATCTCCTTTCGCATGACAAATGTTTAATTAGAAAAATAATAGGCTGAAAATGAAATTGCTGTTTACTATGACTGGAACAGAGAACTGTCCTAGAGAAGGAAATTTAGATTTTAATTCACCGAAGGCAAAAAAGAAAAGTGGAAGAGGGAGCAAGTAAGAAAGAAAAGAATCTTAAGTGAATTCTGGAAAGAAATCAGAGACTGGAGTGCATGGCTTGTCCCTATGACTGGGCTGGGGTCCATCTCTCTCTGTCCCTCTCACTGTCTCTGATTCACATAGCACCTCCAACCCCAACCCAATAATAATTTTAAAAGAAAGTGATATGTGATCTTAAAAGTTCTTAAGTTGAAGAAGTCCTTTTTAATTGCTTGTTTGAAAAGAAAAAGCTCTCTAAATGTTGCTTTTCCATCAGATTAGATTAAGTATACCAAATTAGCATACGGTCCAATTCTAAATGCGTTGCATTAGCAACCTAATTATAACTGTGAAATAATTCAGTGTGGAAGGAACCATATGCTAAAATATGATAATCACTATTGTATGGTTTTGGAAGAATTCCTTGTGTTTTCCCATGTCTTTTTGAGTCGCTGCTGATTTGATGCCTTTGGTCAGTGATTCAGAGACCATAAGGCTCTTCCTTATCACAGAGTATAAGCTATGGCAGTTCTCCCTTTTGACCTTTATGTTTTCATTTCTTTGACAGAAATTTTCTTGTAGAAGAAATGGATAAGGGTCTATGTAAGTTGGGCCCCTGAATCTTTTGTTCATCACATTCCTCCTCTTCTCAGTGCTGGGTACTGAACCAAGCTTGTCCTTAGGTGCTGTGCAGCAATTGCTAAGGTGCTTTGTGTCAAGGATGGGGCCCAGGATTGGGGAGCCGGAGTCCTCAGGCAGGCACAGCTGACTGTCGGGATGGATGTCCCAATTGGGCCGGTGCAGGAAGAGAAGCCTTTGGGAAGGGTGGGGTTGCAGAGAGGCCTCTGCAGTGCTTCTGCTTTTGAGGTCCTTGTGAAGACTCCCACTCTGTGGCCAGACTGCCTGAGTTTTAGTGTGGTTCACAACGTGCTGACCTGTGGCAAGTTCCTGTATTCTTTGGACATCCTAATTACCATCTGTAAAATGGGGCTGTTAATCTATCAACCTGATTGTTCGCTGTAAATATTCGAGAGAAGATAAATCTGGGGCTCAGACAGTCCCTGGCATCAGGAGGACTCAATTCATGTTCATTTATTTATTTTCTTATTATTAGTATGAATCTGATTGCAAGTGATATGATTCTAAATTTTAAATACAATTTTTCATGAATTCTTTCAGATTCTGGGCCCATCATTCAGCTGGATAAAGCCTTTTATCAAGTTGTACCATTTAAATTGTTAGTCCAGTTACAATCCATCTCTTCATTATATTAAAAGTTTAATATTTTTACCTCCTGTCAAAAAAGATTGATCTCATTTAGAATTTCGATGAAAAAATTTTGAACTTTAAAATGTATAGGAACAATGAACATGAAAGATCTTTTTGCGCTGAGGGAAATGTTTTAAAACTGAAGTGGTGATGGTTGTACAACTCTGTAAATTTACTAAAAATTTTCAAATTGTAAAAACAGATGAACAATAAAGCTGCCTGAAAACATGAATGGGACATACACAGTTTTTCAAATTAAATAACAAATGTACAAGTGAGAGCATGTACATAAAGTAGGAGACCTTGGGCGGTTAGGATGCTGGGCCAGAGTGTACTATGCATGCTTTATTTCCTTACAGTTCATGTTATTTTTCACAACACAATTATTGTTCTATTTTTGTCTTCTTTTTAAAATTTCTACTTTTTCTAAGACAAGGACAAGTTGAGATCCCTAAATGGGGGAAGTCAATTATAACCATAGCTACGACTTGTGTTACTGTCAATCTGATTGGAACATTTCGCCATCTCTCGTGTGTGTGTCCAGTTTCTCTTGTTGCATCTTGCCAGACTCGGGCCACATATTCAATTGGCCAGGAAAAGATAGAGAAAGGGCCCATCCTTACCTCTTTATCTGAGTAAATACAGAACTGTACAGAATTGAGTTTTTGTTTTAACCTTCTGAATTCTTTCTTTTCTAGCTAAAGGGTGGAGGAATATAGTTTGACATCTATCACTTTGTGTTCTTAGCATCATGACGTACTACATATCCATCACAGAATGTCTGCATGGTGACAGATTGCTCAAATATCAAGCTTGAGCAGAGCATCAATCTGATTTAGTGATCACCTTTGAATGAAGGCAGCAGTAGGACTGCAATGGTTAAGAACTCGAGTTTTATTAAACAGGACAGAAATTGCCAACTTCATTCATTTTTCCACTCAGGTGTCTTTAGTAAGTTCCTACTGCTGTACCAGGCTCTAGGAGTTGAGAAGGACATGAGATTCAGTGGAAGGTGTGGAAGGGTAGGTGATCCCAGATAAATCTGAAAATCCCAGATCATCAGCAGCCACTGCTTGGAAACATGAGCCTTAGAGAGGAGCCCACGCCCACAGGGCCAGAGCTGCGGGAGTGCTGATGACAGGAGGTGTCTGGCATTATGTGGGAAAAGTCTCTGGAGGTGTCCTATCCATCCTTATTGTGATGCCCAAATTCAGGCTGACTCTGGAGGCAGCATCTCCTCCTTTGCTCTGGGGAGGGTGGACGCTTCCATTCATGACTAGAGTTGGGAAGAGAGGCAAGAAGCAGGGCAATTTCTCATAACAAAAAGACTAATTTTTAAAGCCTGAAAATCAACAAATCATTCTCTATTTAAATACCATTTTCTTTTTTCTAATTTGAAATATTGTGGAAAGTGTGTTTTCTTTTTTTAGAAAATTCCACACTGGTGATCCACAGGGAAAGGGACGTCTCACTGATGTGTGCTGCTCTATGGCTTTGTGGCTCCAGACTTTCACTCAGAAGAAAGAAAACAAGTTCTAAGATGGCCCGTGGACCTCTAACAGCCCTGGCTTAGCCCTAATCACACAAAACAGAATAGCATGTTGAGAAAAAGAATATAAACTCAGCAGAGACAAATCTCCTTTCTGCTTATGGACTGCAAGATTTCTACGCATCCTTTATGGGCAAGCCTGATTTGGGCATTTTTCTATATGATCAACAGAAAAAAAGCAAACAAAGTCAGACAGACAGCAAGGCAGGATGTTCTGAGAGCTGCTTCATGGTTGTTGTTACTAGGGAAACCAGTTCTTTAGTATTCATGTGTTCAGCAGACAGCCACACTGCATCTCGGAGGCTGAGGCAGCATCACAGAAAAGCACAAGGGAGAAGACGGAATGAAAACACCCAAACAGATAAATGCAGGAGCTGTTAGAAATCGGTCGGTAATGTAGCCATCAACCATGGTTATTAGTGGCTTTAAAAATGAAATCATCCCCTGCATCAAATAATTGAAAGAGTGACCAGAGGTTCATCTTGCCACTGCCTTTAATGCTATCACATTCACATAACCTCCACTCACTGGGAAAGAGAGCTTCTCTAGAGGGTACAAAGATTTGTGCAATCTAGCTTCATTTTGAGAAACCATTGTTGCATGAAAAGAGCTTCTAGAATTTGTCCCTGTCTATTCTCCTTTAGTTTCTAAAGATAGTGGTGGCAAATGTATTGTTCATGACCACAAAGGTGACATTTTCTCTCTCAGAGAATGGGAGCATTTATCATATTTGCATCAGTTCTAAAATATAAAAGAAGTTGATCCCTTAGAAGTCAAAATTCCACAAGGGCACCCATAATCCCTTTGTCTTGCCTATAGGTGGTGATCAGAGGGTGGCAAGAACCTTTGGAAGATGAGAGACCAAAGTCAGGGAATACTGAACCCACTCTTGAAAAGAAGAGCTGGAAGGATCCCCACTCTTTCACTGTGCTCTCTCTGTGTCCTGATGTCTCATCACTGGGACAATACTCAGTGAGCTTTGCAACTGAGATTGTGGCTGACTCGTGATTCTCCTAGTGAGAATCCAGACAACGGGACAGCTAAGAACTTTTCCTCTTCTAGAAAAGTTATCTCAAACTAAAACATTTCTTAAGTGAAAACTAGAGTGTTCTGGCCCTCTCAACTGATGACCTGCATGGCTGGGAGGAAATCACTGGAGACAGTAGGGGGATCTCCCTTTCGGAGGTTTCCATATCTGCTGCACTGTCAGCATCCCAGTGCATGGTCACGTCACCTTTGTGTGGTCGGTGGGTATTAACGAACACTGACTGCATTCAAAGTCCTCTGCTGGATGCGGCAAGAGGTGTATCTGTGAGGATGAGGCAACCTCAGGACTCGAAGAACTCACAATCTAGCGAATGGTAAACGGAGTAAGTATGTAAATCTGAGCAGATCGCATCCTTCCTTGATATTCTTTGAACTGTGTAGAACTCCCCAGCTTCATCACTGTGGACTTCTACTCCACTTCTACTCCACTCTCAGCCCTGACTTCTTCCAAACCTCCTGCTCTTTCTTCTCCTCTCAGCCTTAGGTTTCACCAAAAAGTTACTTCTTAAGGAAGCTTTTCCCACTCAGTGCCCTGGGTTAGGACCCCTGCTACTTTCTCATTGTGGCCTTTTCTTTTTTCCTTTTTGGCAGTAATTTCAGTTTGATTATATATTTATGAGACTCTTTGGGACTATCTATCTTCCCCATTAAATTCCAAGTTTCATGGAAACAGAGGCTGAGAAAACTTTTGCCCAGCACTGAGTCCTCATTGCCCATCATAGGTCCTAGTATAGAGCCGACTCTTCGTATATACTTATTACATAAATGAATAAATGTCTACAATAAGTTAGGAGGTGAGAGAAGAGCCTGAAGCACAGAGCCATTCAACAGTGGGGCTGCAGGGCAGTTGTTTTTTTCCCAAACATTTGCTAGATGCACAGTGCCTAATACACACAAGGTGTGACTCAAAAGTACAATGAATGTTCACATTAAAAAATTATTACAGAGGCTGGGGATTTAGCTCAGTGGTTCCGCTGCCTGCCTTGCAAGCACAAGGTCCTGAGTTCGATCCCTGGTACCAAAAAAAAAAAATTACAGTAAATGGCACATTGCCATTAATCTCCCTCAAAATAGTTCCCTTTGCTTCAGTGTCTTTAGTTGAACTGTTGTGGCTGCCTCTATGTTCTGAAGTTTTTCAAAATGTTTACCTTTTGTCTTAGTTACTTTTCTCAATGCTGAAGCAAAATACCCGACACTGACAATTTAAGGGAGCAAAGGTTTATTTAGCTCACAGTTTATGGAGGCTTCAGTCCATAACTGGCTGGCTCCAAGATAAGGTGGCATGGCTGATAGGCATCACAGAGGAGAAATAGTTCATGGAGGGCAGAAGGTTGCAAAGCAACAAGGGATGACCACAGCTCTTTCTATCCCTTATATCTTATGCAGGCTAGTTAGGGTGGATAGCACTCACACCCTTCATGCTAGTGCCCTTGAATCTAGCATTGCACCATGAATCAATCCTAGCATCACACCCTCTAGATCCAGTCACCTCTGAAAAACCCCTACCTATGACCTCATGAGGCTTTGAGGGAACATTTAGACACAAGCCATACCACCTTTCATGGTCATATTTATTTTAGGGAAGAGCCAGAAGCTGCATGGTGCCAGATGCACTGAATAGGTAGATAAGGGCACAGAGTCATGTTTTTACCAGCTTGCGTTTCTGCCAGATAGTACTCAGCAGCAGCATTTATCGCTCATAAAGACACTCACAAAAGTGGACTTCCAGAACTGGTTCAGAAAGTGGCAAGAAGGACAGGATAAGTGTGTTCAAACCAAGGAAGAGTACACCAAGGGGGATTAGTGAAAATTTTTAAAAGTTTAAACATTCACCATATATTTCAATCACACCTTGTAGGTTTCTGGATGAATAAAATGAATGAACGATGAACTGAGAAAAATCATCTCTCATTCTCTTTTTCATTTATTTACGTAATTACATTTTAAATAAATAACAATATTTTAAAATTCATTTTTTATGTGCCACAATCTTGTGAAAGGTGGGTAAAAAATAATAGTCAATCAAAACCCAAGATGCAAATAAAAGACACTTCTTTGTCATTTCTGGGAAATGCAGATTCTAGCCCATGTACCTTTAAAATGAAACACTGGACAGCTTCAATTTTCTGAAAAGAAATTCTTGGTGGCTTTGGCAGAAAATAATGATCTGGTAAGTTTCTGTGTCGGGTATCTTTAGAGCTGTAACTACAGTTCATCTCTTCATTGATTGATTCATTCATCCATTCACTCAACAGACACTCATTGAATATTCAGTTACTATATAACCATGCACCAGTTACTTATAATTTATGTGCCAGGGATGTAATCAAGGCCTTTATCAGTTTGCTTGAGAAACTCCATTGTAAAGGTTTATGTCTGGATGTTCCCCAAGTGTCTCATGTGCTCACAGGAAGGGCTTTTGGAAGGTGATTAAACCACGGGGCACTATAGGGAACTTGCTGTTGGGAGGTGGGTCTGCTCAGGAGAGGTGGGTGGATCACTGGGGGCATGACCCGGAAGGGTTCATCTCCCCTCTTGCCTTCTTCTTTACTCTCTGCTTCCTGGCCACCATGACACGAGCAGCTCTCCTCCACCAGTCCCTTTCACCATGCCTTCCTCCCTGGAAGCCAGCCAACTATGGATGAAACACACGAGCCAAAATAAACCTCTCCTTCTTTAAATTGTGGGAGTTGCGTATTTGTCCCAGTAATGAGAAAGTGACTAAGACATACCTCTATAAAGAAATGTTTCCAATGTAGACTGAAAGTTGAAAAATAGACTGTTAGCATTCAGTACATCCCCATTGGTAGCACTTGTCACTCATTCTCCAACTTTCAGTGGCTCTGAGCTCCAAGAGCACAAGCTTGCTTTTATCTTATGCATCATTCTTCCTCCAGCAACCAGCACTAGCTCTGGCACGGGCTCAGATCTCAGTAAATATTTACATACCAACTAACGGCAACTGGCACTCATTATGTGAGGCAAGCAAGCTCTGTGTTCTGCATTACAACACAAATTGCTTCACTGAATCCTCACACTGCCTCTCTGATGTGACTTCTATGATTATTTCCATTCACACATGAGGAAACTGAGGCACAGAGAAGCCAAGGAGCTTGACAGGGTCACCAAGCAGGTGAAGTGACACTAGGTTGGTCTGACATAGTCTATGCTCTCCTACTTTCCTAAGCTGAATCTCAAGAACTTGCTGATGTTTGGGCTCTTTGATCCTTAGAAATGTCAACTATATGAGTAGTCAAGAAACAAAAGTACTTAGCACTAATGTAAGTAGATAAATTAAAATAAATGAAAGGTTATACCTGGGTTGCTAGGGTAGCACCATGGGGACAGCAGTCAGGACAGCCTTGCAGGATGGCTGGGGATGGGCAGGATTCCTGCCAGGAGGAGGAGCAACACAGATGTCACCCACTCCCTCCCTCACCAGGCTTGCTGTCAGCCCACTGTGTGCCAGACTCTGCACTCCTGTAAGGAGCAAGTGGAACTCAGAAACACGCAGCTGGGATCACATAATAAAGGGGGCATTTACTGTGGTCTATGAAGTACCCTGAGGGTACATAGGAAGGGCACCCATGGGAGAGAGACGATTCAGGAACATGGTATTCCAGGCTGGGGAGTGAGGTGAGAGGGAGGAGGTGCTGTTAAGGAGGACATGTGTTTGCTCTGGGCTGGATCCTGAAGAGATCAGGGAGGTGAGGGGCAGGAAAGGGCTTCCAAGATTGCCTTGGCTACACCACAAAGCAGGATTTGGAGGGAGATGGATGGGAGGCAGGAAGAATCATTTGAAGCTGTTGGTGGAAATGTTGAAAACTTAAGCCGCACAATGGCAATGGAAATACCAGTGCTCATGCCCATTCATGTTTAGAGTCAACTAAATCCTGAGATTTATCAGTTACTTTAGCTATTTTATGAGACACAGGGATTTTAAAAAATTTAATTGGTTTAATCTCTAGAAAGCTTCAATTATCTTTCTACATAGAAGACTCTGTATGCAGCTACCTCTTCTCTGTGCTAGGGTCCCTCCTTAAAACCTCTCTTTGGATAAGTTTAAATTCTACTGGAGTTTCTCCGCTGTTGGAGGTTGCTTGTTTTAACATTTATGTCCATGGAGGAAGAGATTTTAATCAAAGATTATGGAACTTCACCTCCTTTTCTAAATATCATGTTTCTCAGTCTCACATATCTCCTTCAAGCGTGTGGAGTCTATTCTGGCCCTTAATATATGCGATATGGTTCTTAAATTGACTGTCTCATTTTCCTCTGTTCTTTCTCTGACCAGCATAGGCCCATTTTGCTCTCTGTTGGCGTTCAAAACAGATGGACCATCCGAGGTACCAGAGGTCCTAACAAGGGGCTACCTCAGTGTAAGCTCTGTAACCTTTCCTGACACACCAATGCAATGAAAAGCTATTGTTAAGTACAGGAGATATCGAGACCTGAATTTCTCAAATTACCCATGAAAATGTTTTTTAATATTAGGGACTAAACTCTGGCTATATTTAAAAATGTATGAATGTCATAATATATTTATTAAAGATTAGACAACTTTGGGAAAAGGTTGTCATAGGACAGAGAAATGGGACATTAAAGAAATTAAGACAAATCAACAAAAGGTCATGTTCAGCTTAAGTACATGATCATGGATTCAAAATGCTCTGAGATTTTCTGATAAAACAATGCAACTTGGCCACCAGTCTTCCCCTGTCATACTTAAAGCAATCTGTTAGCCTGTCCACTCTGTATGGTCATGAACAGCTTTTGAAGAAAGGAGCTGGCCAGCAACCATAACAACCTCATCTCTTAATCTGGGAGGTTGAGCAAAAAGGAAGTTAAGGGGTTGCTAATTGGTGACCTTCATTCAAGTTTTAGTTTTTTTCTTGTTGTTGTAATTCCCAGGATCCTAGCCAACAAAAATCACCCCCAACAATGAAGCATCTTTATTTCCTGAAGGTGAATCTAAAAAAATACCCTTGTGGGAAATAGTTATCTCTAATGTCCCATTCACTGCACACTGCAGCAGGCCTGGAAATCCTCTAAATCAACAAAGAAGGTTTATGTCGCCATCTGTCTCTCTGGTAGATTTAAATGTTTGTGTCACTATTAGCTGAAGGGTTTTGGCCACAACATTATTGATACCCAGGAAAGAAAGCTGTACTAAAATGAAGAGACTGAGAAACAGAAGTTGACTTTGTCACCATTGCCTACTGTCCTGCCTCCTTCCTTCTTGCAGATTCTTTCCCTCATCTAAAGACATGATTTGTGGAACCTACTTTGGCTGAGTCTCTATCAAAACTTTGTAGACTCTGAGCAACACTCACCAACAGTGGGAAGGAGAAGGGAAACAGAATGGCACTGCGGAGTCCTCTGGCACCATAGACTCTCAGCTCTGCAAACAAGTATAATATTAACCAAACTACTTGGAATATACATTCCCCCTCACAGTTCCCTCTAAAGCTTTGTGTGCTATAATCATTTCCCTTCTGGTCTAAAATTCAGTACTTTAGGATCACTCAAAGATCTTTAACATTTTCTGCACAATTTATTTTAATAGTATAAATTATTCACTGAATCAAAAAATGCACACAAAATCTCTACTTTTTTCCTCTTGAGTAACTCACTCTCCCTAAGGATGTGAACAATGGGATTTGTGTTTGAGTAAGTTGTAAAAAATAAGTTAAGCTTTAGGAATGAATCACATGTGACTGCGTTATTTTTGAACGTGATAAGTAAAGCTTGGAAGAAGAGGGGCAGAGAGGGGGAGTGGTAAAAGGGAAACAAGAACAAGCAATGCATTTTCATGAACTGCAAGACATAGTCTAAACATAAAAAAGAAGATGCCAGGGATCTTTGAGGGTTGGTTATCTCGTTCCCCTGTACCACCCCACACCCATGTACACATTTCCATTTGTTGCAAATAGAATCTTTGCATCCCTAGAATCTCTTTCGATTTGGGAAACTGATTGCCACACTATCTTAGCCGTGGCCACAGAACTTACATTCCACACAGTCAAGGGAAGAAGGAGCAAGGAAAGAGGAATATAAGGGTAGGTAATAGGGAACATGAATATGATCGAGACACATTATACTCATTGAACTCCCCCACCTCAAAAAACACGTAAAACTAGGGGAAAGGCTGGGAGGAGTGATGGGGGAAATGATTAAGTTTGTTATGGGCATGTACAAATCTGCCATAATGAAACTAATTAATCCATATAACCAATGTACTCTAATAAAAAATTGTGGAGGAAAAATCTGGTATAAAAGAGATTTTCTTGCCTTGGATAGGACTTGGTCTTATGTCCCAAAACATGTTATTTCATTCCCTCTGAAACATTTAAAGCTAGATGATGCTTACTTAATTGCTTAGCAAGCAGGCTTTTACAAAATTAGTATTAAAAAGCTACTTATCTAGGCTAAGTCAAATCCAAGCATTAGCAAGTCTTAGAGACTAAAGATGGAGACAGTGCTGCTTTTCAGCTACTTGATGAGGATTACTTTTATTTTAGAAAAGTGGCTACCTGGATTTGGGAAGCAGGAAGCTAATGAAGGACAGGGAGCAAAACTCCCCCGAATAATGCATAATTTCCTCTAAGGCAAGTGGACTCCAGACCTATCTTTCTTTCCTTGTTGCAGAGAGGCAATACCCAAAATCTACAACTTAAAGGAATAGAGGTTTATCCTGGCTCACAGTTTGTAGATGTTTCAGTCTACATGCTGCTGGCTCCAAGGCAGGGTGGCATGGCAGAGGGGCAGAGTGAAGGCAAAGTTGTTCACCTCGTGGCATTCAGGAAGCAGAGGGAGCAGGAAAGGGAGATAAACCTTTCCAGGCCACACCCATAGGGCCGGCCCTGCCTCTTCCAGCCAGGCCCCACCTCCTAACAGTGAGTCAGCTCTAAGCCTCATAATACAATCACCTTCCAAAGTCCCACCTCTGAGTGCATGGGGCTCTTGGGGGACCATGTAGACCTAAACCCTAATAAGGCAGCTGTCACCTCAAGACTCAAAAAGCAGTAGGATAGGCCAAAGTTTCCCAAATGGTTATGGGGGATAATGTTCAATTGCACGTAATTCTAAAAATAGGAGCCTAACTCCCAGAACTCCAAGAAATTCCCCATTTGGGATTTTCTCCCCAGTCCACAAAACTCATCCTGATGAGCAAGAAAACACATATTAGTATGGGGTCTCTGTGCTTAGCTGCACAAGTGCAGTGGTTTTAATATGTGTGCAAATTCTTTCAAAGACCTCCCATCAAGAGGTGGAGTCTAATTCCTCTCCTATTAAATATGGGGCTGGCCTTAGTGACTCAATTCTAGACAAGGAGCAAAGAGATTCTATGTGGCTTTCAGGGCTGCTTCATGAAAGACAGTAGCTTTGCCTGGCTCTCTCTCTTGAGGTTTACTCCTCTGAAGCATGGAAACCACATGCTAGAGAAACCACAGATCAAGAGACTACGTACACAAACAGAAAGATGCCTAAAGAGCCCAGCTGTTTAAGTCATCCCAGCCCCTATGCCAGATATAGAATAGAGAAGCTTTGAGCTGGCCCCAACTGCAGCAGCATCTGCTTGCAAGACATACCGAACCAGAACCACCCAGAGAAACTGTTCCAGAATGCCAGGTCTATGGGAATCAGGAAAAATTAGAAGGAAAATACAGACAAAATCAAAGTTAATGATTGCAATTTGAGGCTACGAATGAATTTTGAGGGTAATGTTTCACAATAGATAATCAGAAATTTTTTAACCTAGGATTAAGGTATTGCCATGACAAAATTTAAAATGTATGTCAATGGTTTGGGGTCCGGGTGGGTGGTAGAGATTGGGTGGTATCTGCAAGGCATTATATGAATGTGAAGAAAATGTGTAAGCAGTAGAGGAAAGGTGACCCTGATTAAGAAGTGGTAGGGGACTGGGATTTAGCTCAGTGGTTCCACCACCTGCTCTGCAAGCGCAAGGACCTGAGTTCGATCCCTGGTACCAAAAAATAAAAAAGTGGTAGGAAGTCTAGTAATATTATCATCTGTGTTAGCAAGGAAAATAGAAAATGTACCTAATGAACCCATGATCTGATGAGATTTCCAGGCAGATTGTGGATGGTGCTGCCTGATACTTCTAGCTCCTAGTAAAACAGGAGAGCAAAAAGATGAACTAAAGAAAGACATGAGCCAAGATTTAGGGGATTCAAAAATAGAAATATTTCTTAGTCTCATCCTCTCCAGGTAGCAAATGAGGCTAACGCTACAATATGTAATTGACAATGAGGGCAGCAGTGTGACTCTATAACCCTCTGTTAAGACTTTAGACAGATTTAAGGTACTGCTTCATGGGTTCTTTCAATCAAAAGACTCTCAGATGTGTCCAGTAAGCAAAAATGATTCTTAAGGACACAGTTCCACTATGGCCTTGGGGGGGGGGGGTTAAGAGAAAAGTTTATCTGGATGAGACTTGTAGATGTGGTTTTAATTTAATGGTGTGAATCTTAATACAATTGATAGGAAATATGTAGGCTTTCAATGACATATTTATTAATGAAAACAGTATCAATGAATATTAAGCAGAAGAGCAGTTCTGCCAAATAAAAAGAGGCTTTGGGACCCCTGCAAATCTTTGGGAAAGAAATGAGTTGAGAAAACCACTCAGTCATTAAAAAGGGATACAGTTAATAGGAGAGGGCTTCTTTCTCACATTAAATCAGAAGGAGAATCCAAGAGCCCAGAAAATGGAGATGCATTTCTAAGGAATATATTGGGCTCTAACCAAGGAACTGGCAACATGCACTTGGCTGGATTTTCAGAATTGCTGCAGACTACTTGATTATTGTGTGTCCTATGTGTGAAACATCTACATGAGCTAACATATATCTATTTTACCAAAGTATGTTGGGTGTGGGAGTGGCAAATATGAGGACTTGCATTTGAAGATCCTTGTCTGTAGCACCTGAAACTGATTTAGATGATGAGCTTCTGGGTTTTGAGCCAGAGACTGGTACCAGAACCCATGACGTATTTGGGGGAGGAATGAGAGCTATTTGCATATGCAATGGTTATGACTTTTATGGAGATGCTCCCCCCAAAGCCCCATGTGTCCATAAGTGGGGCTCTTGAGAGTGACTGGATCATGGGTGTGTGATACTGGATGATGGGTGTGTGATACTAGATTAGTACTGTGGCTTAGCATAGTTCTGGGTATAACTCAGTGGATTTACTGCAGAGGGAAGACCTACCTTGGGTGTGAGTGGCACCAACCAATAGGCTTGTATCCTTGATGGAATTAAAAGGGGAAAGAAAGAAAGAAGTCTCCCTGCCTCCTGCCTGCCATGCTAGAGACTGTTTCTTCACCATACCCCTCTGCCATGCTGTCCTTCCTAGGAGCTAGCCCACTATGGACTGAAACCTCTACAAACTGTGACCTAAAATAAACTTTTCCTCCTTTAACTTGTGGGTGTCTGGTATTTTGTCCGAGAAATGAGAAAAGTAACTAAGACAGGGATCAATATAAATAAACTGTACCAAAAGGCAGACTGCTGTGGCTTTAGAATATAAATATAATTGTTTAATGTTTCTCCCATCAGAAAGTGAAATCTATTCCCTTCCACTTAAAGACAGGCAGGCCACCGTGACTTAACAGAATGCTAGGGAATCACAAGGGCCTAGAGCTTTCACCTGGCTCTCTTATTCTTTAGGTTCTTTGGAACCCTGAGCCACCATATAAGATGTCCAGCTCACTTAAGCCATAAGGATTCAGAGGCCTTGTGGAGAACCATAGTAAATTAGAGGTGCTCTTCTCCAGTTCATTAAGCCTTCCTTAGTTTGGTGCCAGATATAAGAGTGACAAAGTCTCAAGACCTCAGCCTAGTCACCATCTAATTGCAATCTCTTGAAAAATTGCAAGCCATAACCACCTAACTAAAGTTCTCTTGAACTCTTGGCCTAGAGAAAGTATCAGAGATAATAATTTATCACTGTTTTAAGGCACTAAATGTTAAAAGTGATTTATCTATAGCAATAAATAATCAAAACAATGGTGCATCACTCACATTTTGTTCTGTGGGAATGGGGAATCCCGAACCCTTCAGCAACTCAGTGTAGGCACTGGTTGGCATCTGTAGACTTCATCCAGGCGACTCTGTTTCTCACCTTTTCCCTCCTTCTCCTTGGTCTTTGATGACTATTTGTCTCTACACCATGACACCGAGGCTTTAAGCTGGATCCTAATAACCTGGTACCTTTTGATTTTCTAATTTCCTTGGGCATTCTAGTTTAATTCACTCTGTGATTCCCCCCTCATACTTCCCTGACTTCCATTCGGGCACTTTTATGCCTCACAAAACCACGGAGATCTCCTCTCTCCCCATTCTGAGACCCTCTCTGCTCTGTGGGGCTGCCCTTACCCATACAGCCAGGTTTCATTTTCAGCTGGTGTGATCAGCTGTCCCTCACTACTCCTTAGGCTTCAGGCTGCAAACAATGGCAGTGGGGATGGTGTACCTTTAGATAAATGAGGAAGAGTTCCATGCAGACCCTTCTATCAGTTTTGGGAGTGCTCATATCCATGCGCTTCAGATGGGGAGCAGCAGACTACAGACAGGCTACATCAAGGACCTCTAAAGCTCAGGGCCCAAGCAGGGCCCTCAATTGCCCAGGTTAAGGCAATGCTGCTTTGACATCACCTGCTGAGACTATGAGTAAGTCCGGTGGTCCTTGCCCAGACCTGGCAAGACTGCTGGGCTAGAGCCATCCTGTCCCCATGAGGGAGAATGCATAGATACTTGCTTTTAGTCCAATGGAGAATCTTCAAATATATGGTTTATTACCTTTCACTATGACTTCCTAAAACTGTTGTTTGTTTTCCCATTTTTCATTGTGATTAAATCTGCTGGTATTCCATGTTCATGGCTGAAAAACTTTATAGTCCTAAAAAGACCTGGAGGCTTGAGTGACCCTTATAAGGACAGATAATTTCCTGAGTTACAGCCACAAGCACAAGGGTACCCATTCATAGTCTCTATCACAGAGTTTTAATATGATGCTGAAGTCATCAAGAAAAGGAAAGACATTAGCTGAAGGATTTATTGTGTGACTACAGTGGCAGCATTTGCATTGCACTTCTAGGGTTCAGTCTAAGCCCCAAAGTGACCAGATGAAGGCCCCAACTTCATCATTTACTAATAGTATGACCTTGGAAATACAGGCTTGTATGTGGGTTTAGCCAGCTTTCCAGTGAGTCCTCCCCCTCAACCAAGATGCCAACAGTAGTTAGAACCTCAGATAGGAGCCAGCACCATCTATGGAAAGGCAGTAATATTTTAATCAAGATGCAACTGTCCTCTCAGGGTCAGCTTAATGGCCACAAAATGAAATGACCAAAAATATCATAATAAACTTATGAGTCAAATAAATGATACAGGATGGGCAGTAATGGAGATCCTTAAGTGCTGTTTATAAAGCACCGTGTTGGTTTTCAATTTTGATGGTAATTGAAAGCATGCAGTCTTACCTGGATCTTAATTATCAACAGCAGAAAAGAAAAATATAGCTTGGTTTCAGCCTATTGTGAATTCTCTGGTAAACTCAGCAGATAATTGATACAGACTGAAGGTCAGTTCACTCCCTCTCCTTCAGGGTGTGGCTTTCCTCCAGGGTCCTGGTAAGATGAGCACATCAGAACACATGTCAGAACTCCAACATTCATGGCAAAGGCACACAGGTTCAGTTGTGTGCCCACGACTTCACAGAAAATAGAAAAGAATTGGGAGCCCTAGCTTTTGTTTTGCTTTGTGAAGACACAGGAAAGACACTTGCCAATGATCCCTCCTCTGTGTGCTTTCTATGTGCCTAAAGCAAATTTCTCTGTACTGCAAATACTTGGGAATGCCGAGTTATGCTGGGTACGAGCTGCAGAAGTGAGATGAGTAAGACCAAGCGTCCACCCTTCGGGAGATCAGCATCTAGAGGGTCATTAGAAACATACTGCCCTAAAGAAGTGAGGGGGAGAGGTCAAATTCTGAAGACAGAGCCTGCAGAATTCCCTGAGGGATTTATTATTGAGAGATACCTTGAATTATACCACTTAGTTTGGATAGAAAAAACCCTGAAAACCCTGAGTTTTTGCTAGGGGATCCTAGAATTGGCATGAATTAGCGTGATGGGAGAGCACGGCATCTCGTTCTGCTTTGTGTTTGCATCTGCTCCCCATCGGTCAGGAAAACTTGCCTGTGTCCCTAGGAATTCTCTCATACTTTTTGAAAGAGCCTCCTCACTCATCCCCCGGGGGCCAGGGTCCAGTATCAGACCTTCTTCTGTACCATTTCTGTAACTTTTACCAACATCTTTACTGGTGTCTCTCCCAACAAAGCTGTGAAGAACGATAGTGTCTCACTGGTTCATTCCCTGCAGGGCCCAGCTCAGTGTCTGGCACACGGAAAGCATTTAACAGATGTTCTGTGAAGTGAACCTATGCCAGGGTGACTGCTCCCGAGGTAGAGTTCAGGCTGTGCCCTTTCTTTGTTTGACAATCTAAGAGGTAGTTCAAACTTGCTGGAACCTGGATCCTAGGGTGTTCACGCCCAGTCTTTTCCCTCTCTTAGCCCCTCCTACCTAAGCTGAGCTCCTTGATATCTCCCCAGGTACTTGCTCTTCTCACATGTACATCTTCTTAGGTGTGCTTCCTTTGCCTTAGTGTGACTTTCTGTCCTCCTGGTACCTATGTGTTAGGTGGTAATTCATTTACCAAGTTCAGTTTGGATGCCACTCCCTCTGTGAGGCCTTCCCAGTTACTTGCAGCTAGAAGAGACAATCTCTCTCTTTTTTTTTTCTCCTTTGAAGTGTATTTCATTGTCCTTGCTACCATATGCATTGTGACTTCATTCATTTAGCCAACATTTATTGAAAATTTTCACTGGACCAAGTGCTGCTCTGGGAACTAGAGATAGACGAAAAAGATGTAATACCCTCAAAAACTTGGGAGTTTAGTGTATAGGCATATAAAGAGGTAGCAAATAAAATGACAGAAAGCGGAATGTAGAAGTGTTTTCACTGTTACATTCTTGTTCTTATTTCTAGTGTTGAGGATGCTAGACAAGTGCTCTACCACTGAGCTCTATCCTTGGCCCCTATGCACTGTATTTTAAAACATTATGTTTTTCCTACTATAAGAGAACAACGATTTACTAGCCTGTATCTAGCACTCAGAACACTCCTGACACATGGCAGGGACTCAGTACTTATTTGTTGAATACATCAGTATAGAATAACTTATTTTATGTTATCTTTTACAGTTAATCCACAATAGATGTGTATGTCTTGCTCATATGAAGCCTGCAAATGACCTTATTCATCATCTTATGGTTCCATTCCAAGCAATAATTCTCCTATACAGTGGCTCCATCTTTTCAAACATGTGACTTTCAACTTGGCCACGTTCACCTGCATGAAGTTGGCAAGAAAGGAAAGAGTATGGGAGTTGTTACAAGGTGCTTGGTAGCCCAGAAGTGGAAGTGATGCAGTCACTCCTGGTCAAATTTCACCAGTTGGAACTCAGCCATCCAGCAACATCCACTTGCAAGCAGGCTGTGCAGCTGGTCTCGTCCAGGAGAAAACCACTGAGCCATGCTCTGCCACACTGTATGAGTGACAGGAGGGAAGAATAAAGAATGAACAAGGTCAACTCACCAGGGGAGATGGTCTTGTCCTCCTTTATGGAGAGGATGCACCTGAAAGATGAGTAGGATGCAGCCACTAGAGAAGTGGGAGAGTAAGTAGTATAAGCCAAGGGAGGGAGATGAAAACAGGGGGAACCACTTAGCATCCCCTGAGGCCAGAATGTAAAATGAAAGATGGAGAGAGAAGATGACAGTAGAGGAAGGCAGCGAAGGTAAGGGTGTAGTGGAGTCTCGGTGCTGTTTCTCAGAGCTCTTGGGCTTCCTCCTGGAGGAGAGAAGAACCGCTGAAAAATTGGAAGCAAAAGTACAGGCAGAAGTGAATTGCAATTTAGACAGTCTTCAGGTGGAGAGGGTGGAGGGGGGATTTAAAAGGGGAAAACAGCCAGGTTAGGAGGTCGTGTATCGAATCTCTTTCTCAGGATCCCTGCAGGGTGGTTCACACTCACAGCTGGTCTCTGGAATCCCTTGAGGCGGTTTTGGAATATCCCTGTGCTACTGCCCCAACTGCTGCAGTTTTGTAGGAATGTTTGGAAAGTTCTCCACATGATACCGGTAGTCAATCAGGTACAGCAGTTACTGTCTCAGTGCACCATGAGCTTTAGGTGGACAAGCAGACATTGTTCCTCTTTGATTTCTCCTGTAAAACTAAGCAGTGCCTTGCACAGAACTATGTCATAATATATGGTATACTTATACTATGCTCACATTGTTTGAAGACTTCTACTTATACCTTTCTTAGAAAGAAAAACAATGTTCCCGTTTGTTGTTTAATCAATGTTATCTTTTAATAATTAATTTGCTTAAAAAATTAATTTGCTAAACGTCTCCTAAACACCTTAAGCACCATTTTCAGGCTCAAGGACAGATTTTTAAAACGTTGTATATTACTATTTTCAAAATGTTGTGGGGACGTTGGACTAAAGAGCAAATGTTTTGAAGGGAGTTCCAGAATATTTTGCAATGGAGATAGTTCCTGAAAAGGGTCTAGGAATTTGCCTTCTAGGAAAATGGGAAAGGGCATTTCAACCAGAGAAAACAAACAGTGTATGCAAAAGTGGCATGAGAAGGGCTGGCTGCTTGGGTGGAAGGGCAGTCAGCACGGCACCGTGGAAGGTGGGCTCGTGGAGGAATGGGGAGTGAGGAAGGAGGCAGAGGGGTCTGGGAGGCAGTGGTCTGCTGGAAACTGGTTTTCAAACAAAACAATATGAAAGCATAAGCGTTTGTATGGAGTTTGTATTATGGAGTTTGCCAATTTTGGAAGTGTAAACAGCCCCGTCTGGTTTCCAGCTCTCAATGATTTAGGAACTGGCTCATAAAATTCCTGAATATTTTATAACAGTTGGTTCTTGTGAACTGGTAACAGCTGGTTTCAGTATGTGACTTACTGAAAGTGAGATCCTTTAATTAAAAGAGATGTTCTGCAAAAATGTCCCCTTTTTCCTCAGTTTGGTCTGCCTCACATTGGGACAAAGCCTATTTCTATGCATTCGGAGTAAGAGTGGGCTGTACTAAATACTTCACAGAGTTCATTCTCTTAGCACCCACTGGTAGTGCCTTTGGACACGGGCCTGTTTTGGTTCTCATACTTAAAGATCCTAGTTGTGACTTCCTAAAGGGATAGCCGCCCATGAGGAGTCCATGGCACCATGCCCTGCAGAGACACTACATGGTCTAGATGTCCAGGACCCTGGAATTCTCTCTGGAAATGGAATGTTACCTAACACCACCCTCTCTGAGGGCATGCACCTCTTCACCAAGGCTGGCCAAAGAGCACTATTTGCCAAAGGTATGGGTAGTGTGCATTGTGGAGGCAAAGGTGCACACACACACATACACACACACGCAAGTGTGGCCCATCACATGGTGGACTGAGCTGTGGATGGGAAACAAAAAGAAAAGACCAAGTTTCAAATTGAGCTGACTCCCTACACTGCTGGTTTTCACTGTGTTTTAGTGAAAATCTCTTCTGAGTCCAAGAAATCTAAGTGCAAGTCCGGTCTTCTCAGTCATTATGAAGGCATCTTTGTCAAGTTAAGGGAACAGAACATTTTTTTAGTTGGGTTTGTATTTTAAATATTTAGATATATGCTGTGTGAGCTTGCATTTGTACTCCTATCCTGGGCCTTAGTTCTAGTTTACCTCATTGCCAGGGCTGTATTTGTAACCAAGGTACACCAACCTTAGCCCCCAGGGCAATTCCTTTCTACTGCATTTTATATATGGTTTGTGAATGAAGAATAGTTTTCTTTTTCTTTCTTTTTTTTTGCGGGGCGGGTACTGGGGATGGAACTCGGGACCTTGCGTTTGTGAGGCAGGCAGCAGCGCCACTGAGCTAAATCCCCAGCCCTCATATTTTTAATAGTTAAAAAAATAAAAACATTTCCTGGTATGTGAAATTTATATGAAACTCCAAAATCAGTGTCCACAAGTTGTTTTTTGGAACATATCCATGCTCACCCATCTATGGATCTAGTCTTGACAGAGCGAAGTAAGTTATTGTGACAGAGACTGCATGGCCTGGAAAGCCTGAAGTGTACACTGTCTCTTACAGGAAAAGTCTGGGAGTGCTTGCCCTAGAGTAGTAGGCAGCAGGAAAGAGTCTAGCAGTTCCCACGCTGGCTGCACAATACAATTACCTGTTGAGTCCTCAAAACAGACTGGTGCCAGGTCACCACCCACAATATCTCTGAAATGAATTGGTCTGGTGTAGAAATGTTTTTAAAACTTCCTGGTGATTCAAATACGAGTCAGGGCTGAGAGCCACTGGGAGGGAATAAGTGTATAAGGGTCTGAATCTCCCAAATGTTTGGCAGGATAGTTGCAGGAGTTGTGCCTGCTTTTCCCAAGGACTTTAGTGGATTACTGCCTTTCTTTGGGGAAGCAAGCACCTCAGTTACCAGAGTTGGTTGAAGGAGAGAGTGAAAAGTCATTGTCTATCACTGCATTATGATTCACAAAGCACAGTCTTATTTTAACCTAAGCCCTTGAGCTGTCAGTTCAGATGTGTCCCTGGACTTCCCTGGCCCTGTCTGCATCTGTCAGGCAAGCACACCTTGGGCTGTGTCACACACACTTTCATAGGAACCCCTGCTGGGTCACTTCTCAGGATTCACCCCAACGGGGAACCCTCACCCCATCTTCGAAGTGTGTCCTCCATAATTATTGGTGGTCTTGCAGGGAAGGAAATAAAAGACAACTCTATCAGAATCGAATTCTCCACTTGCTCAGTCAACACCACTGGCAGAGGACGGCTCGGGGCTGTAGGGCTGCTCTAAGCTATTATTGTGCCTGGCTCTCTCTCAGCGGGACTCAACGCAGACAATATAGCACACCGAGAGCATGGGGATGAACAGTAAATACGAGGCCTTGGATTTTTTTTAATCTTGTCAGTTTTTCCCTGATTTGTGTCCTTTATCCTAGCCCCCTCTGCTATATAAGCTTCTCAAAGCTAATGCCCATAACGCCACCACCCACTGGTAGCAGCAGGTTGCTGGGCCACTATAGGGTTCTCAATGCAGAGATTTACAATGCCCACCATTATTCAGCAACTGTACGTGTTAACCCAGTGGCACAAGGTTGCTCCAACACCTTCCCCTCTGGTTTCTCTTTACTCTGGGGGCCAACAGCAACCACAGGCGTGCTGCCCTCCTGACTCTAACTGCTTGTTGCAGCCGTCATACATCACATCCGCCAACCTACAGCTCTGGAATGGCCTCTGCTGAAAGAAAAAGGGAGCGCTGGGTAATTATAGAAGTGAGAGGACAGCTGACACCTTTACTGTTACATTTACGTGATTTTTTTTTTTTTTTTTTGGTACCAGGGAATTGAACTCTGGTCCTTATGCTTGCGAGGCAGGCGGCAGAACCACTGAGCTAAATCCCCGGCCATACCGTTACATTTAAAAAGTTAAAAATGTATCCCAAAGGTATTCCTTTGGCCTCTTGTAGATGGATACCAGCCCTCCACCCCTCCTTTATTAAGAGCTACTGATTAAATCATACATGTTGAGCTCTAAATTGTGAACTGGCCACGGAGGCTGCTGGGCATCACCTCAGCAATGGGCATAGAGCTGTTTGGAAGTGCAGTAGGGACATTTCACTCCCTTGAAACACTATGCCTCCCTGGGACAAGTTACCCTTTATACTTCTGTATTCGAGTCAGTTTCCAGGGTAACTTATGGCTCCTGTGTAACTAAAAAGTGTGCATATTATCTTAGTCTTGACTGCTATGAAGTCTCCTCCCTCTATGCCATCCCGTCCTAGAATCCAGTGGTGGTGGCAGCGACTGTTTGAAAATGCATCTGCCTTTTGCGCAGATGCTTCAGTGCTGCAGTGGAGACAGGAAAAGCAGGTAGGTGCTGCCAAAGTGGTGGCTCTCACTAGCTGTTGTGCAGCAGAATAGCCCCTTGCTGAGAATCCTTGTTTAATTTTGTGGGGATGTTATTCTGTAAAGGGCTTACAAAGGGACATCACAAGTTATGGAGAAGGGCAAGGAAAGGAGAACCAGTTGCTCCTGGAGGGGAGGGGTCTGCCCAGGGGAAAGCCAGGGTTGCTAGATCTTCTTAACCTGGAATGTAAGCTTGTAAGCAACTTCAAATCAATAGCCTGCTCACGAACTGATGACTATTCTTGGTAGAATCATATTCACAACTGGTCAAATCATGGGGGTTTGTTTGGGACTATGACAGTTCCTATAGGAAGGTGACGATGGCAAAGGGACCCACCTGGTAAGCTGACACTGTCAATCAAATGTGGGCTCCCAACATGCCCTGCTTATCAGGTTGTAGGCACCCCAAGATGGTGTTCAGGGAAGTATGCTCAACTCAGTAAAGAACAGTAGTGCTTCTGCAGAACATTGCACTGAAGCTTTGATCTGTATTCAGAAGAGAGTAAGCTACTCATATCATTTTAGAATCCAATATATATGGAGAGAGAGGGGCCAATAAGAGATAAAAAATTGTCATGAAACAAAACCAGATATACTCCAGATATATCTGAGATGGGCAGAACATGTGGTGACTATCAGCAAGGAGACAGAACTTCTTTTGCAAGGCTCTACCTACCTAAATTTAGCATATCAAATCAAGGAAAGGGGAGGACTTACAAGACTCCTGTAACTCACTCCTTTCCACAGACCGTATAGTCTATTCTTTCACTCTTTAAGAAAGACTGGGTCAGAATTTTAAGGCAATGTTTCTCTGATATGTTATATGGTCTTATTGGGCATTCATGAAAGAGATGTACCAAGATGAATGGAGATTCTGCTATACTTTATTCCATATCATGTTACAAGAAAACAATAGTGACAGTAGACAAACCATTACATCCTTCATAATACAGACGAATTACAATTGGTAACAAATATGCAATATGTATTATTCCATTCTCCTTACTGTGTGTCATTTTGAAGTACAATAGTTTTTAAATGATGCTAGCACATTTCTTAGGTGCCATCCCCATTAGAAAGTGCACATTTCAGTGCATCATACAAAAGACAGAGAGAGGAGAGGGAGGGAGGTAGAGAGAAAGTAGGAGAGGGAGATGGAGAGGGAGGAAGATGGAGAGAGGGAGGGAAGGAGGGAGGGAGGGAGAGAGGGGCAGAGAGAGAGAGAGAGAGAGAGAGAGAGAGAGAGAGAGAGTGTTAAAATTCCACTCCCAAACAGAGAATGTAGATTTTGTATGTGCCTCTATAATATGCCCTTGAGCGGTGGGAAGATGAATAATAGTGAATTGCTTATTTGAGATTTAAAATTTTTATTTTGTTGTATAAGAAAATTGCAAGGCAGGAACATACAGTTTTCTCTGCCTATAAGCCAGTAAAGGAGATGGAAGTTCTGCGCAATTATGCAGCATACTCCTATGTATAGGGGGCAGGCAACAATCTACCCCAGTATGTACAGCCTAAACATCCTCTTATATAACAAAAGATTACAAACCCCGTAATAGTGACAGATGAATATCTTATATGGATGCATACTTAGGGTACTGATTACACTGGCTGTCATGAACACACCGAGGAAAGGATCCTAAGAGGCCTTGCTTCCTCTGCAAGCCTGAGGGTTCCCTGGAAATTTTTCTAACTGTTCCTGGGAGGCAGAAATAACTTCACACCCTTCTATCTCGGATGGCAGGACTCCTTCCCTGCCCCTGCCATATGCTTTCTACTTTTTGCTGAGCACTGCAAACACATTGATCTTATGTCCCGTATATGTTATGATTTTACCTACCTTCATGAAAACAAAAGTCCTAAATCTCCTTTCAGAATACTATGTGCAGAGATGTAGTATGGATACAATCACTGTGTATTTGTACTATTCTTACTGGCTGTCTGAATTCAAGCTATTCCTTCATATAAAAATAATCTTCCAACACATTCCAGTGCTTTCTCAAAAGTATAATAAATCTGTTAATGAACACGGTCTTACTGATTTTCATGATGGCCCTCTGAGAGGGCAGGAGAAAAAAGTAGGGGAGAGAGAATGTGACTACAAATGGGAGAGGAAAAGAAACCAAACTTTGAATTTGCTGCATAAATGGCAAGGAAAACCTTGTAGCCTTCTGAGAGGCATGTCTCTGTAACAAGACACATTCCCTCCCACTGAGTAGTAGTATGCTTTACTTCCTAGGAGAAGCTGTCTATGACAAGGCATTGATCTCTAATCACCCCCACGTTCCTAATTGAAGCCTTTTAGCATTAAATATTTTCAAACTTTCAAGTTAGACATTTTATTAAATAATAAGATTTAATCACCAAGCTCTTGATTTAAACTTAGTGAAATACAAAGATTATGCTTTTCTCCCAAATGAATAATTCCAAACAAATCACAGGGAAGGCTGCTTTTGATTACATGTAAAGTTTTCTCCCCATATTTACTCTAAGAAATCCTAATGTAAGATACTTTAAATCAAAATATCTCTGAAGACTTCAAGGGAGTTGGAATGTATGAAAGATAAATGAAAAGTATTTCTAGGTAACAAACAGTAAACATTCTTAGCTGTGTGTCTTTTACTATCTTTAAAATCAATTAGTAAGTAATGTCTTGGTTGGTATTTACTGTGAATGCTGAATCTGGATAGGATGGGTATGATCTTACCATGATCCACTAACCCTGCTCCAGGGACAGTATCAGTGGAAGTTGAGGAATTTGAGGTCCACTTCATAGGTGTATTGGGTTTGGCAATAGAAAAGCTTTTCCCTCACCCCACTCTCAGAAAGCCCTTGTCAAAATGGATCACAATTCCTAGTCTTGATCCTAAAACAGTGTGACATATTTCAAGCTATCAATCTCTCCTTCTTTCTAATAGGAAAATGTAAAACAATGTGCACAAAGATATTACCATGAGAACTTCTGTCCTGGGGAGCTAAGTTCATGCAGTAGATGAAGTTTCCTAACTGCTCCTTGGCCTCAGTATTTCTGGGATTCAGCAGCAAGGGTGCCCTACTGGAGCCAGCACCAGGCAGCTCCTCTGTATACTGAAGCACTAGGCATCCTCAATCAGCTTCATTCTCCAAGGTGTCTCAACTTCTTAAATGGGAAGCTGGGCTTTTCTTTTTTCCCTGTTTGCATCTTTACAGCAAGATTCTTCTATTGTTTGCAAAACCTGCATTTGAACAGTTATTCCAGGAGACTGTTGAAGTCAGGTACCCAATCGTGCCTTCCAGTCAGCTTGGAATGTTGTTTAAAAATGTAATTCCAGACGATGCTTTGCTGTCACTGAGCAAACTTCTAACTCTGGGTGACTTTGTAATTTGCTTTTGAAGCATAAATCAGCCAGGACTGCTTTTGGGAGTCATACAGAAATACAATCTTTTGCACCCAAGTTTTAAACATTCTATTCCTCACTCTTCTCCATTTAGAACATACAAAATGTAACAGAGTAGACAGAAAAAAAAATAAGGCGATGACAAGATCCAGACCACACATAAAAAGTTATCTCAGTTTCCAGAGGTTGAAAAAACAAGCAATTAGTACCTGTCCATGTTCTTTCTGCTTGGTACTTATTTCTTTACTTCCAACCTGCTCAAACAACAGTTGTGCTATGTAGCTTGAAAATTCTAAGCAGATCCTGATATCCTATATAAATATGTGTTGATTTCCAAGAAAAAAAAAACAACACTTTTGCAAATGTCCTTAAAGGTGAGTGACAGGTAGGGCCCATACTTTGGGACCAGGCTGTGGATAGAGAACAGCAGTTTACTTTAGTGAAAAATATCCTTCCTGGTGGTAGGAAAATGTGTGCTGCTCGCAAAGAAAACACACGTTGTTTTATGCCGCTGGGTGGCTTTCAAGTAGAGACATTACTGAAGTGTGAACACCAAATGTGTTGTCTTAATGTATTTAAGACATGGCTGGTGAAAGCATTAAAACCTTTACAGAGACGCTGTGCTGCAGAGGGAAATCAAAATCAAACACGAAAGACTGAAAAGAATACATGCCATGTATCAGTAAGCAAAGCTTAATCTTCACATAGTTCTTGGAAATCACAAGGTATCCAAATGCGTGCAAGGTTTTAAATAAATTGCAGGGAAAACAGGGTCTTGCCAGGTTCAATTTTCTTGTAAGTGAAATCCACCACAGGGAGTGAAAGGAAACTGGTCCAAGATTCCCTTTGCTTTATTGGCCACTTCATTAATGTTTTTTTCTTCCCAGAACGATGACAACTTAATCCTAGAAGGAGGAAAAGAGAAAACTGTTATATATAAAAAAACTTACATCAATTTCCCTAAATTACATTAGACATCAAAATTGGTCACACCGAAGTGAGCTCACTGGTATTCTCCACACCACTCCAAGCACGTCTATTTGAGGTAGAAGAGTTACCTTAACCAATAACAACTCTTATAATATGATAAACAAGTTTCCCAACTGCATTTTCTTCCTGTAAAATAATTTAAGTCCATGAATTCAAGTGGTCTCATTTCCTCTTAGATTATTTAAAGAAAAAGAAACTCAGCACATTTTCTTCCTCAACTCATTAGTAGTAATACTGGTCTTAATTAAATGCCTGTAGCAGCATACAGACCATTAAAAAGATGTATCATTGTGTTCATTTTTTATGAGCATGAAATAGAAAAATGGATCACCAACGTGCTTTAAAAAAACAGCTGTCTATAATACCTTGGTTACTTATTATCAGTTATTTTAGTCTCCACAGAATAAAAATTGTTCAGTATAACTGGAATTGGCAGGCCCTTTCCAACATCCAGCACAGTACTGTACACTTCCAATGATGTCTATCTAAAATTTGGTAACTACTTACAGGTGCATGATTCTAGCAGAAAGAAGGAAGGTTCCCTCTGCATGCCTCTACCTTTTTCATAGCCCTTAAGCATCTTCACTGAACCTCTAGGATGGGAAAAGGATGCCTGGTCAGGTAACATGTGGGACTTCCAGGTTCAAGTCCTGAAGCTGAAGGAGTTGATCCATCAGCTCCACACATACTGGAACCCATTCATCAACTAAGTTTAGAAGCTTTTTCCTACTCTTTAGAGCACGGCCAGGACTGTTGTCCACCTTCACAGGGCCATACTGTCATCCTCCTGACACAGAGGGAACCTTGGATAGAACCTGTTATCACAGGTTCTGGCCCTTTTTCTTTGGAGACTTCACAGTGTAGCTGTTCTGCAGTTGTCTCCCACAGGCTGTAGTACCAAGCACATCACCCTATGTGGTACGACCTAGCAAAATCTTTTTTAAAAAATTTTTATTTTATTGGTACATCTTAGGTATACAATATAATGACATTCATCATTGGAAGTTTTCACCTTTACATAATCTCTCTTGGTTCTTACTTTTCTCCCTTCCCCTGCCCTCCCTTCAACCCCTCCATTCCTCCCTGTTTATAAAGACTTTGTTTCCATTTTTTCATATTAATTCCATTCTCTTCTTTCCTTTCCCCTACCCCTCCCACTTGCCCTTTCCCTTTGTCCCTTTTCTTCCTATTTCACATTACCTATTATACCTTTTAGTCCTTATTTACACTTTCAGTTTCTCACACTGGAGAAACTATTCGGTATTTACACATATGTGTCCTATTTATTTCACTGAAGAGTATGGCCTCAATGTGCATCCATTTGGCAATAAATGTCTCTAATTTCTCATTTTTGATGGCTGAGTAGTGTTCCACTTTATAAAAAAACCACATTTTCTTTATCCAGTCTCCAGTTGAGGGGCATTTGGGCTGCTTCCAAGTTTTAGCTATTACAAATTGTGCTGCTATGAACATGGGTGCACATATATCACTGTGGCATGGTTCTTTTAATTCTCTGGGGAAGATACCCAGCAGGGGAATAGCTGGGTCAAATGGGACTTCCAATCCTACTTCTTTGAGGTATTGCCATACTGATTTCCACAGTGGTTGCACCAGTCTACACTCCCACCTGCAGTGGAGCAGGGTTCCTCTTGCCCCACAGCCCCGCCAGCATTTGTTATTGGTTGATTTCATGATAGCAGCCATTCCTTCTGGAGCGTGGTGGAATCTCAGTGGTGTTTTCATTTGCATCTCTCGAATGAACAGTGATGTTGAACAGTTTTCATATGTTTATTTTCTGTTTCTACTTCTTTGTCTGAGAAATGTCTGTTCTTTTCAAATGCTCATTTTTGGATTGGGTCTTTAAATTTGGGAGGTTTGATTTTTTTAAGTTCTTTTAAAATTCTAGATAGTAGACCTTTGTCTGTGGGACAGCAGGTGAAGATTTTTTCCCACATTGTGGGTTGTCTCTTCACACTGCTGGTGGTTTCTCTTGCTGTGCAGAAGCTTTTTAGTAAGAAGAGATCCCACTTGTTGATTGCTTGTGCTAGCTCATGGGTAGGTGAGGTTTTGTTCATAAAATCTTTTCCTACACCAATGTCTTCAAGGGTTCTACCTAACCTCTGTTCTAGCCAATTCAGCATTTCTATTTTAATCTTTAGATCTTTAATCCATTTTGATTTTAGTTTAGTGCATGGCGAGAGATATAGGTGTAGTTTTAATCTTTGTCAAGTTGAAAGCCAATTTTTCCAGCACCATTTATTAAAGAGGCTATCTTTCCTCCAGTGAGGGTGTTTGGCTCTTTTGTCGAAGATGAGATGGCTGAGTGTGTCTGGCATTGTTTCTGCATCTTCTAATCTGTTCCTAGCAAAATCTTGACTGAGAGCAAAAATTTCCACTTTTATAAACAAGGAATAATCAAAATATATAGTGAATGTTTAAATAAAAAATTATTACAGTAAAAGACACACTGCCACGGGTTCCCCTCATTATCCCCCCCTCATACTGAGCACACTTATCCCATACTTCCTGCCATTTTCTGAAGCAGTTCTGAGTCTTCTTTCACGAGATGTGATGAAAAATACAGTGAATGCTGTTGCCACAGGCCACCTGATAGGAAGGCAGGCTTGTTAAAACATTACAGCATGTTCTCATCCACCTTATTCAGCACGCCTGTCGTCGTGCAGCTTCTGCCTCTCCCCCAAAACCAAAATGACCATAAATGGCAGATGCTTTGAATCAAGGGAGCCATGACAGTGCAGGTAAAGATACAGAAGTGGAATTCCAGAACTGTTTCAGAAAGTGGCAAGAACCACTGGATAAGGGCATTTGATGTGAGGGGAGTATTCTGAGGGGCATTAATGACAACGTGTCATTTACTGTTATTACAGTAAATTTTAAAAATTGTTTAACATTCGCTGTATTTTTTGAGCACACCAGGTACATTTAAAAACCTTTAACATAGCGTCTTCCCTACCCTTTATTCATCTCTTCCATTTACTATGATGTTTTTTTCAGAATGTTCACCTTCTATTTGCTTTTTAAAATTGAGGTCAAATTCATATAACATGAAATTAACAGTTTCAAAGTGTTTAATTTAATGGCGTTTAGTGCATTTTGCAGTGTTGGACAGCCACCATCTCCAGTTCCAAAGCATTTTCATCATCCCCAAAGGAGACTCCATGCTCTTTAGGCTGTCATTTTCCATTCTTCCCTTGCACCATCTCCAGGCAAACACTCATCATTTTTTCGTTTCTGTGGATTTACCTACTGTGGATATTTCATATAAATGGAGTCATACAATATTTGACCTGTTGTGTCTGGTTGCTTTCACTTAGCATAATTTTTTGAAGTTCATGCATGTTGTAGTATGTAAGTATGTAACAGTACTTCATTATTGTATATGGCAGAATATTGTATTTTGTTTATCCACTCATCAATTAATGTGTATTTGGGCTGTGTCACCTTTGGTATTGTGAATGTGCTGCAGTGAACACTCACGTACAAGTGTTTCTTGCAATATGTGTTTCCAGTTCTTTTGGGTACACATGTAGGAGTAGAATTTCTGGCTTATATGGAATTTCTCTACATTTAACTTTTTGAATAACTGTTTTCTACAGTAGCTTGCACCATTTTATATTCCTGCCAGCAGTGTAGAAGGGTTCCAGTTTCTCTACATCCTTGCCAGCTCTTGCTGTTTTCTGTTATTATTTTTCCCTGCTTGTTTTAAAATTATAGCCATGGTAGTGTGGTGAAGTGTTCTGCATTTCATTTCCACAGGTTTGCATTTCCCTATGACTAGTGATAGTGAACATCTTTTCACATATTTATTTGCCATATGAATATCTTTTGTGGAGAAATATTTCAAAATTGGGTTTTCTTTTCATTGATCAGTTCTAGTTCTTTATGCATTCTGGAGATTAATCCCTTATCTCAGGTCGATTATCTGTGAATATTTTCTCTTATTCCATGGATGGACTTTTCATTCTGTTGAGCATGTCCTTTGATGCACAGAAGTTTGAAATTTAATGAAGTGTAATTTACACATTTCTTTCTTTTGTTGCTTGTACTTTTGGTACAACTCTATTGTGAAATCCAAGGTTATAAAGATCATAAGTCTTACAATTTTACCCCTTACATTGAGATCTTTGGTCCATTTTGAGTTAATTTTTGTACATGGTAAGAGATAGTGATAACCTGCTATTCTTAATAGTTCTCTGTCCTCTGTAACTAGGCCAAGTGTAAGTAAAGTCCTCATAAGTTTCCGGGGGAGACCTGGGGATGGGTGGATGCCACACATCAGTGCTTGCCCACATAGAATTTCAATCACATTTGTCCACAGCGGTCTTCATCCAAACTCCAAACCCACTACCGACTTTGGGATTTTTATTAACTAGATGATAGAAATATCCTTTTTACCCATGTAAGATTCCAGCTCTGCCAGGAGGCCTAGCTACTCCAGACAAGGATGCTATGGGGTTTTCTTGGCATCTACTTGCCTAGGCATGAAGTTCCTATGACTACAAGCACGTGATACAGTCTTTGCTTGGCTCTCCTCCCCTCTACCTCTTTAATCAACAGAATGGAAACCTGGCACCCAAGCTGACTTCCTGACTTTATTCCTCCTGAGCCACTTCCTCTCAGGAAGCAAGTCAGGGTGCAGGAGGTATTACTATGTTCTATACTAAGCTTGTTTCTGTTGACCAATGTGTCCCCTTGAGGAGAGCTTAGATTGGTTTCAAGCAATCAGTAATTCTTGAACGAACAGGAAGAGGAAAAGGTAGGATCTGAAAACTCGAGAATGCAAACAGTCTCAGATTAGAGTTCCCTTATGGCACACTGACTGAGGGGAAACCCTATGCCTGTTCTCTCACTTGTTGCTGGAATGGTTGGTACAAAACTCCTATTTCAGCAACAACACCGTGCTGGGGATAGAGCAGTGTATCATCCACAGATACACCACGAGTCAGGAATGATGGGTAGGGTTAACTCCTTTCTGCAGACCAAAACAATTTTTTTAATACTCCATGATATTCTAATTGAAAGGAAAGATTTGATTTCTAATACATTTGATTTTATATAACAATAAACTATGTTGTCACCATAGTCAACAGCCTGTTACTATCCTATTGGGTTCATCTAAGACTTTTTTAGTCACTGATGGGTGTTTACCCTTCCCTTTGCACTGACTGTTTGAGTGTAATCTCTAGGAGAATCAACTGTACCTAATCTAGGGTGTAAGAATAATTGGATAATACCTAATAAGAGTAATTGGATAATAAATGGTGAATGCAGTGAATATGATAAATTCATACTTAGGTTTAGATTCTGAAGTTCAGTGGAAGAAGCCAATAAAAAGAAAATATAGGAGATGTGGTGCCCCCACCCTGCCTGCTGCTGTTCACCAAAGCATAGGATGTCCCTTCCCCTGCCTTGAGCGGCATCAGTTTTGATTTTTCAAAAAGGGCATTTAAGGTAGGTCAGTTTACTGGTAGAAAAAAGTTAAAAATTTAAATATAATCATGCATTTGAAGGGCGGGGTTTAGGTAGAAGGAAAGAAGGTATACTTCTATCATAGGGAAGTAAAATACAATGTCGTGTAAATCTTTCCCTTACATTTGATTGACAAAATATACTGGATGTCCATTACAGATGAACAGTGAATATGAATTACAAGCTCAAAATGTGCACATTTGCTCACAGGTATATAAATCATAAGATTAATGGATGCTTTTTAAAATCTTGCTTTCAGCTTTTACAATACTTTCTTTTGAAATGAATTGTTTTAAATAAGAAATTGGTTTCAATTGATAAAATCTTTATTCAGAAATATCTACATAGAGCTTCTCAGCTATAAATATTAATTAATTGGATCGCTGGTACCCATAATGCAACTTTGTTCTGACCCATGTGCCCTATGAACTAGATATTTTTTGGATTCAATTTTCTTAAAACCAACTGTCAGCATCATGTGATGGAGGAGATGAAAAATGAAAATGAGCAGTCCCGCTGTGCAGGTGGGTGACCTGTGGGAGAGAGTCTGCCTGGTAGGATTTTTACACAAACCATCAGACACAGACCAATTGATTAGATCATCTCATACCCGCCACCAACTAGGCTCAAGAGACTAATTAGAGAGAGTACTGCCTGCGCAGGCACCCCATTGACACCTAATTTGCTCAGCCAAAGCCTTTGGGGAAAATGTATTATCTCTGCAGCTGCACTTCATGCATTTCTGATTCGAGGCATAAGCAAGGAGTGCTTCATCATTCTTTTGAGCAAACTGAATGTACAAGCCCTTAAGTGCTAAATGCAAGCAAACAGACCAAATTAGAAACGGGCCAGTCTCTTTCTAATTCCCTCTGTGCTCCCTGATAAACCTTTGTGTGTGCACCCCCACCCCCACATGCACACAGTTTACATGCCAGAGGGAGGGACAACACAGCCCGGACCCGGCTCAGGGTGTTGCGATCAGATGGTCTGTTTCGCACTGCCCTATTTACCCTCTCGAAGGTTCTGTGTTTGTTTTATTGTGTTTTTTTCTGCTCACTGCCCCTCCTCAAAGTGTTCTCTTTTTTTAAGTACAGGAAGATTCTGGCACATTTTTTGCTCCTCTAAGCTTCACTGGAGAGAAGTGATTATTTTGGTTCCAAATTAAAACAACTGTAGGTTTTCCTTTCATCGCTTAAATTGTGAACAGGATATTCTCCAGGATGTATGTGAGGCTACAGGGTAATCCACTCATTTCTATTTCAGAGACTGCTTTGTAAAGAAGTCCCTCCCTAACAGAGAAGGGGAAAACACTGAAACTTAACAGAAGGGAAGCTACCTCACAGCAAAAAATACAGGACAGAATCATAAAAGCATTAGGTTCTCTTCGAGAAAAAAGAATACCATTTGACCAAGTTTAGCTGTGTTTCTAACCTAGAGTAAAACTAATTTCAACTTTCTTGTCAAATGTAGAGCCCAAAATACTGGTACACAGAGACATTTAAAGATAAGGACAGAATTAATTACATGCTTTAGAGGAAATAAAATTAAACAATCCAAGTAATATGGAAAAATTAGGGTGGCTTTGTGCTAAACCTAGAGGAAATAGGGAATAGATTTCCATAATGCTGAAATAAGAGAAACATAACCGGAACAGGGGTTTCCAGCGTGGTGATCTTCAGTGAACGCACTGAGTTTATGCTTGTCCCCCTACATGCTGGATGCAGAAGTTCAACCATATATACAGGTAAATTATAATTCTGCTTTGAAATTTTTTGTATTTACCCTGTCTACTCTTAAGAATTCAATGAAGAATTTTAAAAAATCATTTTAGCCATTTGTTTTTAAAGCCGGCATTCAAAATTGAACGTATTTGGGTATCCAGTCAGTCAATGGATTCCAGGGGCCATTAGCATACATTTCTTTCTGAAGATATGTGAAGAGGGGTAGTGGGGGAATGTTTGAAAATGGTTAGAAAACCAGGGCCTTTACCAAAACGAGTAACTGTCTGTCACCTCTTCTGATTTTGTAGAGGCCAAAGTCCAGAAGGTTTCTCTTCTCTTAAGTTATCACGTCAACAAGATTTCATGTGAAAAATGTTTAGAAAAACAAACCACCCTATAAGGCCCTGCCACTTTGAGGTGTTTTGGTTAAAATACTAAGAAAAACAAACAAAATAAATCTTTATAGTACTTCATCTGCAAGTACAGTTTGCTCTTGTAGAACATTTAAGCCCACAAATAAGTTGTCAAACCCTAAGCACCTAGGCAAGCACAAATATCCAAACATATACACATGTGTGACCATATATGTATATGCACACATATCCACATACACAGATATCCACACTCTATCCCCATTTGCCTCTATACAACACATATCAACTTTCATACTGTAGATTTTATACCAATGTTGGACTCAAAATTGTAAGTTTTAGATTTCATAACAAATTCAGAAATCTGGGGGCAGTTTAATTTACTAATTTTGTAAATGATATTAGGTTATGATTAAACTAGAAATACAGGTCTTCTTTCAGTATCCCAAATCTGCATTTTCCAGTTTCTCTGGCATTGGACTAAAGCTCTGTGTATGTGTGTGTATGTGTAGGGGCTAGTATGAAACAAGAGGAAGTAGAAAATTAGTTAAAACTACTTTTATAACTTATTTCTGATTTATTACAATTATCTTTTCCCTTCCAGACGAGAACACATCCTTGAGACTAGCAGGCAAGATAATATTAATTAAAATGAACACAGAGATAAATAGGCTTTGTTTTAAGCTTAACAGAAGGTCCATCATCCAAAATAGCCCAAATCCTTTAAGTTGAAAGCTATTTGGTAACATCCACATGGATGCACAATGTACTAATTGGAGCAACTGCACATTTTTGAGCTTCATGCCAAAGTGGTTATTTTAATTAAAAATTTGACGGCAAAGCTGAAAGTCTAACATTTCAAAACAAAGCATTACTCACAGGAGGAGATGGACTTAACATATCATTTTAATAATCATCATTATCAATGAACAGTTATTGAAATCTTCATTAAAGAGCAAGCGTTATAGGATGTGTAATTAGCCCTGACTGAAAAGAATGCTGTATTCTAATAGTGTGACTGTTTATTAAATCAGATTTATGCAAATGTAAAATACTGGTCATATTTTAGATACGTATGGACAGGAGGATGGAAACCCTGGGACTACTTCGTGCCTCCGTGAACACCGAAAGGGTACAGGGAAATTCCTGGTCTAGGTCTTCTCTGAGCCAGAGGCATACTGAATAGTTCTTTACTTTTTATTTTATTTTTATTTTTACTGAATAGTTCTTTAAAAAATCGTATGTATACGATTTTTGTTAAAAATTATACATATATTGAACATATTTATATATGTATGAAATATATTTACATATGTATAAAACAGGTTTAAAATAGGTGATGAAATAATTTTAATAATATATAACCTTTAAAAAACTACCCAGCCATAAAGAATAAGAAATTAGAGACATTTATAGCTAAATGGATGCACATTGAGGCCATCCTCATCCTCTTTTTTTTTTCTTTTTGGTGCCAGAGATGGAACTCAGATCCTTCCGCTTGCGCAGCAGGCGGCGAAACCACTGAGCCAAATCCCCGGCCCGAGGCGATACTCTTACGTGAAATAAATAGGACACACATGTAAATACTGAAGTTTTTCTGGTGTGAGAAACTGAAAGTGTAAACGAGGATCAAAACGTAAACAGATACTGTGAAATAGGAAGAAATGGTCCAAAGGGGAAGGGGAAGTGGGAGGAGTAGTAGGGGAAAGGAGAGAAGGGAGTGAAATTAATAGGAGAAAATGAAAAAATGGAAACAAAGTCTTTGTAAATAGGGAGGGGTGGAGGGATTGAAGGGAGGGCAGAGGAATGGGGGAAAAAATAAGAAGATATATCATGTAAAGGTACAAATTCCCAATGATGAATCTCTCATCATATTGTATACCTAAAATGTACCAATAAAATTAATTAAAAATATCAAATATATAAAAATATGTATAAAAATGTGAACTTTGAAATAGCTCACTGAATTGTTTTAATTGCAAAGTTAATAGAAAAGCCTTCCCCAAAGGTGCCTTATTCTTTGTCCGGATTTCCTATCATCTGAAGCTTTATTTGCTCAGTGTATCTTTACAAGCAACTGGCTCCCAAGTGTCTGTAAGTTAATTAAAAAGATTCTGACCCTTTCACCCTCTTTTCGGATTACAGTCTCGCTAAACTATATTTAAATAAAATAAATATAAAGTCATGTAACTAAGCAGTGTGTGTATTTCTTTACAACTTAAAACACACACACACACACAAATCTCATATAAGTACTTCTAAGTATTTAGCAGTGAGAGACATGAAAGTTCACGCTGAACTTTAATTAAAAGATTTGAGAGGATATGTCTCTACCTTGGGCAAGTTATTTTTTCCCAAATTAAAACTTGTCAACATCATTGTCCAGAGGTGAAGCACATTCAATGTTCATGTGTAGGGTTTTGAATTCAGTATATATGATCACATACAATTTTGAACCTGTTTTTTTGTGAGTTATCTACGGAGAAACTTGCAAAGCTAAAACATTCATTTCTGCAGCATAATTAGATCATATTTAATTGGTTAACAGAGAATAATGTCAGCATAAAGCAGAAGTCATATTGATTCATGGGAGTTTTTTTTTTTTAAGAGTAGGAAAAATTTATTGAGAGAAAGAAAGCTTCTGTCTAAGAGACACAGAAGGGGGCCCAGAAAGGGGGTTACCCACCCACCCCACGATTCAAAGATGTTTTATACAGCAAAGCCACGTGGTGAGGTGGGTACAAAGTGGGACAAACCTATAAGACACAATAGAAATTTAAAAGGTGGGCATGAGGTGGGACAAAACCATGACCAACCAATAAGATTACAAGTACAGTCACCCAGGTAATATTGATTAAGTGGGGGTCAAATGGGGGAGCAAGTCGTGTAGCAAGCATACAAGGATTTTCAGTAAGGGTAGGGGTCAGGGATATTTCCTGGAGAGGCTGGGTTAAGACCCTGACCCCCATCCAGGTGACTGATACCTATTTAGAATATCAATCACTGCTATTTATCCTCAGGGGAAGCATAAGGGTGTGTAGTTTCTCTCCTTTTACAATTCTGGCCTTCAGTGAATGTGTCTTGATTGATCTCCATGTTGGCTCCTTGACTGTCCTCCACATTGGTTCCTCCTGGGCTGGCCCTGTCTAACTGCCTACAAGATACCTAATTAAGTTACTTATCTGCAATATTACCCCCTCTGAAGAAGTACCCCTAACTGCTGTGAGGGGGCAAAGGGCGAAGACTGCTCTGGCTACTTCCAACTGAAGAGGGTCATAGTTGTGCTCAGCAGTCAGAGTTACTCTCCAGAGAGTCTATCTAAAGGCCCTTGACAGGTGCCAGGCATTGTCATCTTGGTAGCTGTGTAGCTTTGAGTCTGGAGGAGACAAAGCCAAAGAAACAGTTAACACATGGACCAAATTATAAGGTCAGCAGGACTGCTATGAATATAGCCAACGAGGGTTTCCATTGGGAGGAACTAGAAATAGCCTCACACAAAGAGGATAAGAAGGTCCAGGGGACTTCAGAATCCAACTTAGAAGTCATATTGCATAGTTTAGCAGTTACAGTTGAGTTGTTTACAAGGTCGATCTGGTGGATCCTGATAAAAGAATTCTAGCACATTTGTCATTGGTTCCAGTTGTATGACTGCTTCCAGTTGTATGATGCTAAATTTGGGGGTACCCAGTTACAGCAACCATGTGTGCGATACATACACACAGTTGCACCCAGGCTGAGAGGCATATGGTACTGTGCATCTCCCCATTACCCTGTTCTCCTATCTGCTTGTTTGGTTACTGGCTCTGCCTTCGAAATAACTATTTATTTGCAACTCTCCTGGTCCTCAAGCATTTTGCCTTTTCACCCAAAATTCAGTAGCTTCAACCTTTACATCAAGCTTCTTTCACTGATAAACTGTTTTGACATAGTATTTTTATTAGTTTTTGCTGTCTTTGTGTGTTTGAGTGCTGTGTTATCAAATTGAATACATTCAAAATGGTCTTGTTTTTACTGTCTTTTTCCATAAGCCCTGCAGTTCTTAATCATAGTATTTTGCTGATCACAGGTAGGAACATGGATTATCTCACAGGGTAGCAGAAACGTCTACTGTTGTGAGAACACATTCTGACACTGTCACAAAGTGACACTGTGGACACTACTCTAGGACATAATTTCCATCTGGAAACATCTGCAGATAGTGAAGCAGGTCCATGAAGTCCATACTAAAGGCTATGGATGCTGGACAGCCAGCTAAGCTCCCCACGAACCAACTGTTTCACAACTGTGTCAAAGGCCAACTCCGTCAAGGACAAATCACCCAGTAGGTAAGACTACCTACATGTAAAGTCCTTTGGTATGTATGCCCCACAAAATGACAGTTGGTCATTTTGAAGTATTTTGATATTAGTTATCCCATCATTAGTTACTACATTTCTATGATATCCATAAAAATTCTAGAAGATGTAATTATAGAACATAGATATCATTATGAGAAATAGATGCTAGCCTTTTGTGCTCATGTGGCAATTCCTTCTACCCAAAGTACACTCCCATTTATTCTAACGAAAGTGTCTAAAAATAGGACCATGACTTTTTATTAGTATATGTTTTTAATACATAATAATTATATTCATCATGGGAAACTGATACATATCACAGTAATTCTTAGTTCCCTTTTCCTCCACTACCTCCAAGACCTTAGACTTTTAGAAGAGAATAACTTTTATAAACTGGATTTTTATAAGTTCTAATCTTTTTAGTCGCTGATTCCATGTCTTGGAATACTAGCAGAGGAAAATCTATTGCAGGTTTAAATACCCACAGTATAACAATAGGATCCATAACCTTTATAGGAACCAAGGTGACCAACAGTCTTAGTTTACCCCAAGAGGATTCCTAGGGTATAGGATTCAGGGTTTTAAAACTGGGGAAACCAGAATGAGCAGGAAACCCCAACAGGAACAACAGGACTTATACGTATATGGTGACTTTCAAGTTTATGATGAAAGCAGACATCAAGGTTGGCACTTTATTATACGAACTGCAACAAAAAATATACCAATTCCTCAATTTCAAAATGTGAGCCACAAAAGTATTTCAAATGTGAAACACCAGAGGGCAAAAGTTCAATGATAAGAAGATGGGAAACGATAAGCAGCCTTCTCTCCTCCCAATTCCCAGAGTAGGCTGGGATTTTTCATGTATCTCCTTGAAAGAGTCACACTCTTGGCTCTGCAGTTTTGAGTTTCCTTTCTGCTTTTTACTGAAGTTATATTGAATCATATTCTCCTCGAATGAAAAGTCCAGACCATCAACTTGTTGTTCACCACCACTTTTAGATGCACTTTCAAATCAGTCTATTTAAGTTCACACATGCCTGTACAAGGTGGCATGGAGTTGGCCAAGGCCACCATTCTGAGCTGGCCAAGGAGTGCCAAAGTTGCACAGATCACTGCAGGACACAAGCCTGTATAAGCAGTTGTGGAGGAATAGCACTATCAGTATCCTCCCCATATCAATTCCGGAAACATTTACTAAGCCATCTATTTAATTTTTTTTTTCTAAGCACAGTGTTTAGGGAGGAAGAAGAAGATAATAACAGAGCTTTTAAAACAAGGTCCCAGTGGTGTTCTGAAATTATCTTGAACTGTTCTGACTGTTGAATCTCAAAATATTCATAAATTTTGCAAGCCAGCTGTAAACACAGCCACCCTTGACATCAGCCATTGTAGGGGTGTTTATATTATAGGACACACACAGGATTTCTCTGCTTTCTGAAGAGCCAAGTATTCAACATTGATCAGTGCATTCTTTGGAGGGGAAGATGGCCAGGAGAAAAAATTACCTCTAAATCAAAATGGAAAGTGGAAATTGTATCCTAGAGGTGCCAACACAGTGGAGAAAAACCAGGCTTTGAAAGGTAATTAAAGCTTATTGTCTAGAAAGGGAGGAAGATGGTCACCTCACCTAGGCAAGGGCTCTGGGAAGAGGCAAATGTCCAAGGCTGTGGCATGTCTGAGTGTCAGGACACAGATGGAGATGGATGCAGAGAAGCTGGAGTTAGGTGAGTGTGACAGAGGGGTGGGTTTCAGATGCCATGCTTTGGACTTTATTTTGTATGTAGTGGGGAGGTTCTGGAGGATTTGAGCAGGGGAGTACAGGTTCCATCCCAGCAAAAGTTATTTTTATTTTTCAGTATTGAGGCTTGAACCCAGAGCCTTTGCAATGAGCTGCTCCTGCAGCCCTTTTTAATTTTTGTATTGAGACAGTGTCTCCTAAGTCTCCTAGGCTGGGCTCAAACTTATGATCGTTCTGCCTCAGCCTCACAGAGAGCTGGAATTATAGGCATGCACCACCATGCCTGGCCATACTTTTCACATATATTAATTCTAAGCCACTGCTGTGAAGGTGGTGGGTAAATAGATGTCTTCTCTAGGATGTCATCAGATCAAATAACCTAGCAGTTTCTTTAAATGACTGCTGCAATGGCTCAGAGTACCAGGCTTTGTAACATTTAATGTTGAAACAGTTTATTCCACCCATGAGAAATATTCAGTTAGGGAGGAATGATGACATAGAAACAAAGCCTCTTCCCAAGGATTATACATTTAAAAACATAGCCCCCAGGGATAATTTGGACATTTTCGTACACCTGAAAGATGCCTTAGGTACCTGGTAAATGGTTTGTTCACTTGTGTCTTACATTTGTCTATGCAGTTAAAAGGAAAGAATATGCAAGAATAATTCCAACCTTTGTTGTCCTTTATAATTCAAACATGGTTTGCTGTTTCTGATTAACACACAGCCTCAGACAGACTTCCAATTGCAGTGTTTGGAGTTCTAAAATACTGCCAACCTTTTAAAGAGCCCCTGCACATTAGAAAACATCCATATGACTGTGTCACTTGTATTGATTCACTGTTTGCATGTCTGGGACTAGGACTTTCTGCTCATTAAAAATGTGCAGTGGTGATGTCTGCCAAGAGCTCAGTGGCTCAGTGGCAGAGCAAAGAACAGTGGCTGCAGGTTGGGGTCAACTGCTCACTTGCAATGGCCACAGGGTAGGAGAATGCAGTGAGAGCAGCCAGCACACCCCAGGCTCAGGGGATTAGGAGATTCTTCATGCTTTTTTACTGTGCACTTGTGACAGACTAAAACAAAAGCACCAACTGAGTTAACTGAAGTGAGCTGTTTTGGTGAGAAGCCGAGCAATGCTCTTTTGCCTTGACCCAAACCAGAGTCCCACAACCACTGTGGTGAGTCAAGAATGTAACATCTTCTCTTCCACACCTGCAAGTGGGGAGCACAGCCCAGAAAGATCTTATTTCCTCTTCACATGGGTGTTAAAGAATAAAGTCATGTCTTGTCTGGACTGTGCTGTTTGTTTTCCAGTCTGTTGGCATTAAAACCATACCCTAGGCACCTATTACATCTCATGACTCTCTAAAGGCCTTTTCTAAAGTTCTGATGTTGCAATACTGGTGTCATTTGGAATTAGAACACAACCAAAATCTAGTGACTTAGCTGTTTCATGTTATCATGGAGAAAAATAAAATCCCACCATGGCTCCATTTAAACATAACAATTACAGTGTATACTGTGGAGAGAACACACATTGAAAATCTCAGCCCAATGCACTCCAACAAGCTGTTTTGGTTTTGTTCCCTTTGCATTTTTTAGGTTCAGCTGCTCTGCATAAGATGTCATGCACGATGAGCCTGGGTCTGAAATGCTGAAGTGAAAAAGCTCTTTTGTTTTTAAATTACTAACCTTGCAAGCTCCCTTGCTAGAGTTTATGTAATTCTCCTAATTGGTTATTGAGTATTGTGTTCCAGATAGGGCATGAAACACTTTTGCTTGGATTAGCAAGATAGAACTAAGTTTGTCTCTTTCAGCACTTCCTTATTAAAAGAAATCAGGTTGATTCTATCAGGTTGATTTTTAGGGACTGATATATGTCTGGTGAAACGTAAAGAAAAACACAGTAACTTTTTCCTGAGTTCTCTGGGTGTGGTCCCTGGTATGTAGTATGGTTAGGACTGTCAGCACATGAGAGATGGGAGATTCAGATAATATACCACATATCTGAACCAGATAGAAGGGAATGGCTCTGATCAATTCTATGTGTCATCAAACAAAGAAATATCTAAAGAGGCTTAGAAAACAGTTAATGGCTAGAACAGCTTTGCATTAGAAGAACCGCCAGACAAAACTTCAAACACTATTGAACCTGACATATTACGTAATCATGGTCAAAATTTGGAGGGTTCTCTTCCTAAATATTATACATATGCTGCAATAATCTCTTTTGGTCATAAATTCTTTGCAATTAAAAATCAAACTATGTAATGTACTTCTATGTATTCAAGAACTGCCTTCAAATTGAATCAATAAAAATGTAAATTAGGAAACCAACTTCTGCTCCCTCCTTCCCACTTGTTTATTGTGTTACCTATGGTTGTATCAAACCTGGATGCTATGATCACATATTTTCTAATGTTTTATTAATTTTTCAAACACAGAAAAATGAAAGGATTACAAAATAAACAACCATGTCCCTGCTACATAGACTGTACAGTTAACATTTTGGAATATTTGCTTTTAACATACCTATCCATCTTCCTTCTATCTATTCTATGGTTTTAATGCATTTCAAAATAAGTCGTAGATACATGTACACTTTATCCCTAAACATGTATGTCATTAACTAAAGTACATTATAGGATAAAATTTACTTACAGTAAAATGCACAACTTTTGTGTGCACTATTTGACTAGTTTTTAATGGTGTTACAGAGGATTGTGGCATTGCTATATGGATGCAAAGACTAGTTTTAGTTCAGAATCTGAGCAGAATACGATTTTTCCTTACTGAAAACATTCCCTAATGTCACCACTCTTTCCCACTGTCATCAAACCCTGAGCGGGCAAAACTGTGATAAATGCTAGAGGTGGCAGGAGACGGGCTCAGGGGACCCAGATTGTAGTTAATTCTTCAACTTCTTGAGTCACTGTCAAACTTGAGAACCAGAGGAACATCAGAAAACTCTCTCTAGAAAATGACATGTATTTAGCTACATGTATATTTTTTTCATTCAATTTCAGTTGGTTCACAGACCTGCATTCCATCAATAGATCCAGGGAACCAAGGTCAAGAACCTCTGGATTAACATGTCAGAATGCTGAAGCATCAAACAGCATTTATATCTTCTAGCCATCCATTTAGATTACATTGCAAAGGAAATACCATCCATGAAAATTAAGCCCTTGAAGGAAGGTATTTTTAAACAAAGGCACAATCTAGGGACATCCATGTTAAGGGGTGATCAGGCTGATGTAATCTCCTAAACATTCTCTATATGATAAAAATGTCAGGAAACAAACTAAAGACCAACCAAGAATCTCAGCGCATGCATTTCCTTTACAAGATGTGAAACCTGGAACATTTTATTTGATGAAGGCAACAGCCAACAGAAGGACAGACATGGGCAGTGTGGATCCCCGTTTTGATGACCCTGAGGTTTGATGAGCTGAGTAGAAAACTCTTTTCCCCCATGTATAACCTCTCACTCTCCTTCTTTTTCTGTTAATGTCATTATCAGTACCAATATTAATGCATGATGAAAGAGAAATAGAAATTAATTCTGTAGTTGCAATTTTTACTAATGACATTAACAATCATTTATTCAGTAGTTTATCTTTATTATTTTATTGATGTTAAAATAGAAAATAATTGTGAGGGCTTCTCATACCCTGAAGTCTTATTTAGATAGGAACATCAGCCAAGAACCTGCCACCATTCTGAATATGGCCGCCCAGACTCTCCCTCTTAGAAAGCACTGGAGACACAACTAATTTGAGGAGCTGGGGAGAATTTATTGTGTCTCTGGCCCTCACAGCAACCTTTTAAGGCAGATATATTTATTCTGTCTTATGAGTTGAGGAAGCTGAAGCTCAGAAATACAAGTTGCAGCAGTGCTTCCCATTGTAGACTTTCAGAAGATCAACTCATAGTTTGCAATCTGCTTCTCACAGACTGATCTGGCTTCCAGGTTCTTTCTTTGGTTTTGTCATTTCAGAGCTGTGGCAAACTTGAACACGACTTGGAAGGAAGCTTGGAATTTTGATGATTCTGGCTCATGTTCACCTCCCTGGTTAACGCTTATCTACCTCTGTACCTTATTTATTCCAGGTGCATGAGTGACTTTTCCTTTCCCTGCCAGGAGACAGGTACCTGTAGTTTCATGGTGTCTCTCTGTGAGTTGGCTTGGGAGCAGCAAGACCCCAAGGACTGCATTCCTTCAGGAGCCAGATAAGAAGAGGACAATGTGGAGATGGGTATAAATCACAGTTTCTCCATCATTTCAGTCAGCATAAGGGTGCCACAGCAACCACACCTCACTGTCCCTCGAACTTATTCTTTCCTGCTGGTTTGGGTTCAAAGTTTGCACAGAATTGCTTCAGTTCTGATTCACAATTTAAAATTTTTTATTATTGATTTTTTTTTTTGGCACTGGGAATCTAACTCGGGTCCTTGTCCTTGCAAGGCAGGCCGCAGAACCACTGAGCTAAATCCCCAGCCCCTTTATTATTAATTTTATTGGTACATTTTAGGTATACAATATAATGACATTCATCATTGGAGATTTGCACCTTTACATAATCTCTCTTGGTTCTTATTTTTCCCCCTTCCCCTGCCCTCCCTTCCACCCCTCCATCCCCCCTTTACAAAGACTTTGTTTCACAATTTAAAATTTATACCACTTAATTTTATACCGCTCTTTCCTTTGAACATTAACTAAAGAAACCCTGTTTCAAAGACAGAGGACCTATAACTTCTTGATCACAAATGTCAAAAGACCATTCTTCATTTCTTCTCCTTGAAGCTTTGCTTCCTCTTTATTTGTCCCTCCCTCAAAAATCCTCCTCTTCCTTCTTTCATACATCCCCAGCATTTAAACATCAGTTTGTGATATTTTGAAACATACTCTGTAGAGTAATTCTAAATATATAAATATAAGACTCTCAGCATCTGTACAATTCAAGTAATTACGCCAAAGTAGAAGTTTAAGGAAAAACTGGTGTTGACATTGTCATCTGACTTCTTTTAAATAGTAAGGGAGGGTCCTTTACTTTGAAGCACCAAGAAAACAAGACACTCTTTGGAGGTCCTGAGGAGACAGAGCACTTAGCCATTTCTGTGTTAGTGGTTTGTGAAGCCTGGTGGCCACTGTGTTACCAACCCTCAACTGGTAAGTGATCTTCCATGATGAAGAAGCACCAGGAGCCGTGAAAGGCACACGCTGCATCTTCAGACTGATGGTGAGACCAGACACCAGCAGCAATACCAGGATCTCAGCAAAAAGGTGACGCAGAAAGGCTTTGAGGTAACCTATGTGGGGCAGACATCCTACATCCAATGTGCAGAGGGGACTGAGGATGTCATGTAGGCTGATTCAGATGGCCTGAACGTTCCTATGAACCTCTAGGCACACTGAGCCCCACTCATTCTCTGGGACACAGTCCCACCCCTCGGTTCGTTTACTTAAGTCTTTGGGCTGTGCTCCTTTTCTACCAATCCCCCTTTTGAGTACCTAGACTTTTTTTTTTTTCCTTCTGGGATCAATGAAAAATAACAAAGGGTGACTTTTCACTCTTCCCTAGAAAAGCTTTACATTATCTCTAATGTTTGCTAACATTTCTGTGGTCATCATTAATGCCAGTCACTAATTTCCAGCTCTCTGCTTTCAGGACCCTGGTGGACCACTTTCTGACTCTCTTGGAAGTTAAGAATAGACATATCACCTGCTCTGACCAACGAAATGTGTGCTTGGGTGTGGCTGCTTTAAGGGACAGTATTCTTTTTGGAAAATCTCTTTCCTCTGCCACGGGGACTGAGGAGGCACTTTGTGGAGATGGAGTCAGTGTTAGCTCATGTCCCTGAGTGAACAGTGAATGAGCAGAGCCCTCCAACAACTCTTAAGTAGTGCAGGAAATAAACATATATTATATTGAGCCACAGCAAAACCTAGCCTATCCTGAATGACACAGTACCCAACATGTCTAACTTCAGATCATAAATCCTTGGACAAAAACTGCAATTTAGGGATGCTTATGAATCACTTCTAGTGATATAGTTGTTTATTCCATATTTCAGTGAGGGACACAAAGGGTGAATCAACAATACCCATAATTTACTTGAGACCTCACAGATAGTAAGCAGTAAATCTGGAACTTACCTAGATTTTATTACTTCAAATTACACACTCTATTTCCATTTGGTTTTGATGGCAGTTAACTCTTACATTAAGTGAACAAGAGAGAAGACTGATTTTGTTTTGTTTTGTTTTTTTTGGTACTGGGGATCAAACTCACAACCTTGAGCTTGCAAGGCAGGCACAGTGCCACTGAGCTACATCCCTGCCCTGAGAAGACTGATTTTTATAAAACAATAGAACAGAATTTGATAAGGTAATTATAAAAATACCACAAGCTATACTCAAGAAAGTCAATACTTTTATGTTAAAAAATGAATAGTAGTACTGGATGTATCTGCCAAGCTTTACAACATATTATTTTTTGCTGTGTTTCTTCTTTTTAGCAATAGAAAAGTTTAGATACCTGGTGAGAAAAACTGAGATTCTACTCTCAAGTTGGGCAAGTCAAACTTGATATAATTTGAATCTGAGTAAAATTCAAGTAATAATATTCCTTGAAATTAAAAGTGTAAAATGTCATATCAAAAGGGGTCTATACAGATAAATGCCAACTACTAATAGTAAAGAGATCAAGATTTTCTGCAGAGTGGGAACTTAAAAGTTATGTTAGATATTTTTATGTGGTTTTTGAATATTTTCCAATACTAATGCATTTATTGATTATTTGTGTAGTTAGCATACACACAAAATATGACAAAACACTACTGACTTCACGAGTATGAACTGTTAAGATGTAAGCTGGCAACTGGAGAGAGGAAAGTAAGCATAGCTGATCAGTATTATTTGGTAGCTGGCCAAAAGTAAGCAATGTTTAATGTTTTGCTAAATATACTTACACTTAAGAGAAAATTGTTTGGAAAGGAAAGAAATCAAGTATGTTTCATGCTTCACATTGCCTATCCAAATTGAATTATTTTGTGATATTTTGTAATTATATATATTTAAGGAATTAAAGAGGAACTGAAATGTGGAGGAAAAAGGATATTATATTTATGTAGAAAATAATCATGAATGTCAAATGTTGCTCAACTTCTTCAATCATTAACATTTAAGACACATGTATGAAGAACTACATAACTTTAGGCACTTTGATTATTATAAACATTAAAGGTAAACACTTCAAATTTAACATGATTTTATTTACACAAAGAAAACTAGGTTTGAATGTCAATTCTAAACTGATCAACAATTATATAACACCATGTGATGATGCACTGTTGCTCCACCACTACCACACCTTATTTTGAGATATGATGTTATTTAGGAACGGAATTATTTTCTTAATCAAATGATTAGTTTCTCTATAGCCATAGTTTTTAATAAGCACCAAGACAAAAGATTTGAACATGGTAATCTTAATTTAAAACCTTAGAAGCAGGTGGCAGAACCACTGAGCTTAATCCCCAACCCCCCCCCCCTTTTTTTTGACACCAGGGATTGAACCCTGGACCTTGCGCTTGAGAAACTGGAAGTGTAAATAAGGACTAAAAGGTATAATAGATAATGTGAAATAGGAAGAAAAAGGGCCAAAGGGGAGGTGGGAGGGGTAGGGGAAAGGAAAGAAGGGAATGGAATTGATATGAGAAAATGAAAAAATGGAAACAAAGTCTTTGTAAATAGGGAGGAATGAAGGGGTTGAAGGGAGGGCAGGGGAAGGGGGAAAAATACGAACCAAGAGAGACTATGTAAAGGTGCAAATTCTCAATGATGAATGTCATTATATTGTATACCTAAAATGTATCAATAAACTTAATTTTAAAAAACCTTAGAGTTTCTGAAATGAACATGTCAGTGGCATTTAAAAACATCTATGTATGCATGTATGTATCGATCTATCTATCCAACATCTATCTATCTAATCTCTCTACCGATCTATCTGATCTACGTATTTATTTACATACATACTACATTTTGGTCCTGAGCTTCTGCCTCTTAGCTGGTGAACTCAGAATCCAGGGGAAAATGTTGACAACTAGGTACAACCTATGGCAATGGTGGCGAACCTATAGCATGCGTGCTGCAGCGGGCGTGCAGTCCCTCTCTGTTGGCACTCAAGGCAAGTTGCCCCAGCATCGCCCAGCATCCAAACATGCAGGTTTAATTGTAGTGTTGGCACTCGGAGATAAACAAGTGGGTTTGGATTACAGTTCCGGCACTTAGTTTCTAAAAGGTTCTGTATCACTCACTGCTCTAGGGGATCCCACAGAGATCGGGTGCTATTCTTTGTCTAGATATTGCTTTCAGTTGCTTAGAGGTAAGCACCATGTTCACTCTGCTATTTCTGTCTTCACAATTCCTCTGAGAGTTGACACTCTGCTTCTGAGCTATGTCTCCAGCTCTGTGAGTTGATTAATATGTGCCTTTTGTCACAATGTTCATTATCAATAATAAAGGATATGCATTAACACACATGAGGAATGTTTAAACTATACCCCTAAAATTTTCATTTAAATTTCAAGCAAATTAAAAAAAATATAATGAATATTATGTCTCAGCTTTCAGGGATTATTCAAGAAACCACAACTCTCCTTCTTCTAAAAATCATTATAATCTTTGTGTTAGACCATTTTAAGAGTACATGGGATGGGGGAACTTATGAGGAACAGAGGCTGATTTCTCACAGCTTTGGAGGCCAGGAAATCCAAGAGCATGGTGCTGACATCTGGTGAAGGAGGAAGTGGGGATTTCAAGAGGGCAGAAGCAAGAGTGAGCCCAGGAAGCTAATCCAACTTTCATAACTAAATCACTCCCTTGATAATGGCCTAAGCCACTTTTAAAGGTCCCACCTCTGGATACTGTTACAGTGGCAATTAACTTTGAAAAGATTTCTAGGGGAGACAATACCACAGCAATTAGCAAATAAAAGTAATACTTCATAATAAAAAGAATTATGGGATTCACGGTGAAAAGAGTACTGTTGTATTCACAAATATGCTTGGAAATGTCACTGTCCATCTATCTTAACACATTTCCACCTAATCTTCGTGATATTTGCCCTCACTAAAACTAACATTTTAGAGATGATCCATTGACTCTCATGTGCCTTTACTGCAACACAAAAAAGAATAATGTCTTGAATATGGCACATGGTAAGAACCATCATAGAAGTAATTAACAGTACTTAACTATATTTAAAAACATTAAAATAAAATACCTTATCACAAGGGCAAATGATTACAGCAATATTTAAAAGATGTGATGATACAGACATAATTACAGACTATTTTAATAATTTAACTATCTCAGTTGCTGCTTTATTTAATCCTGATCCAATTCTCATGCTTTAATCTTACTTTTAACCCATATTTAGAAGTATTTCCTCTTGCAGATATATCTAATATTTTCATAAGTGTAAATAAGTCTAAAATTTTGTGTGCATATTCCTCCATTAAAGAATGTAAAAAAGCCCTGAAAGAAATTTATTTTAAATGTCACAGATTATAGAGTGTCAGCAATAGTCCAGAACTTTATGGCTAAATACAAGTTCTTTTCCTGTGTCAGAATTTAAAGGAAAAAGAAAATCTGTACATTTTGGATCCTTGTGATTGCTGAGAGATCAGTCACCTGTGTTCCGCTGGCGGTGAACATTAACCTGTGTACATATCGTTTTTCTCCAAAGAGAACAGGGTTCATTCAAAAGCAGGTTTTCAAACACTTGGAAGAGAAAACCTTTGCAATTTGTGCATGTATAATGAACGGACCATTAGCAGCTATCTGATCTACCACAGCTCACTGCAGGCTTCCTTTCAGAAGAACTCTACCAGCATGCAGAGAAACTGGGATCCTCACTCAATGCTGGTAGGGTTATAAAATGCTGCAACCAGTTTAATGTTGAGAGCAGCATTGTTTGCATTATTCATAACAGCCAAAAAGTGGGGATGATCTTATCCACTGAAGAATGGATAAATAAAACACGGTATATCCATCGATAGACTACTTGGCAAAAACGGAAGGGAGGGAAGGAGGGAAGCAGACAAGCAGTGATACCTGCTGCAACAAAGAACCTTAAAATATTAAGCGAAAGAAGCCAGTCACAAAAGGCCACGCACGCATGACTCCATTATGGGAAACGTCCAGAGCTGGCAAATCCACAAAACTGAAAGCGGATGAGTAGTGGTCTGAGACTGTAGGGAATTTAGAACAGGAATGGGGAGTGGCTGCTAATGAATGAGTTTTCTTCTTAGGGTGATGAAAATGTTCGGAAATGAGACTGTAGGGATGTTTGGACAACTCTTTAAATGTACCGAAAACCATTCAATTATACACTTTAAGTGGGGTAATTTTACAGTGCGTGAAATATATCGCAATAAAGTCATAAAAATAATATTATCCCTTCTCGAAGCATAAAGTCTAAAACCATACTTTTGGGAGTAATTTTCCCATTTTACAATGATACTAATGAAGACAATGATGCTGATAATGATGTATTTGGTGGCCAGAGAGAAGTAAAATACTAGAGGTATACAGACAAATGGAAAATGCTTAGATATGGCAAAATGAACTTAGATGGTCTGTTCTCTTTATATTATATTGCGTTACTGGTTTTGAGTTTACATACTGTTTACATGTGTTAACAGCTGCACTCAGCAAAAAAGTTAAGTGTCATAGTTTTTTAAAGCAGAAATCTTAAAAAACGTTTTTAAGGTAGAAGCTCAGGGAAGGGGACCTGCAGTGGAATGTGGAGGAAACTGAGCTGGATTTTGTAGGTTGGGTAGAATTGCAAAGCTTAGGCCAATGGAGAAAAACAGCGTTCTCAGCTGTTTTTCTATTATCACTGCTTATTTTCTCTGCACTCCAAAGGCAGGGAGTCTCATTTCCCACTCATTTACCACTGTCTGTCTCATTTACCACTGAGTCCCCCAGGATCTAGAATGGTGTCTGGGACACCATGCTCAGTAAACATTAATTGAATATATGAACAGATACTTCTTACCAGAATCCTTTTCCTAAAATACAGATGATAAACTGAGTTACCACTAGTGAGATATGCATGCATGACTTCATGCAAACTAGAAAAAGGGAGCCCTTTCTCCTAGATTGACACAGTTCCCCTCCGGGACTTGTAGCTAGGAGAGTCACTCCTAGGAGAGTTCAGCCATGGGCCGCCTCGGCCTCACTGACTGGCCACTCTCCCTTCTGACGGTCCCACACACAATTCGACATAGGATAATAAAGTCCATATGCCTGGGCCTGGCAGTCAAAATCTATCTCAATCCCACCATGATTTTCCTGCCCCATTATAAGCATTTACAGCAACTATTTTGTGCTTGAACTACAGAAAACCTGTGCTACCCATGTGCTAGCTCCCACTACTGGGAGCTTTAAATTCAGTGCATTTAAATCAAATATCTACCTTTTAATAAAGATGAACCACCTACATTTAGTACTGTTTTCAGTGACTATTTAGGGCCCTGACTCTTGTCCTCAGATGCTCCCATTTTGACTCATTCTTCTTATCTTTGCCAGGATGCACAGCCTCTGACTCAACTTTTCCTTCCTTTGCCCATTTTGGACAATTTCTCTGGCTCTTTTGATGAAACACTCAGCCTGCCTCCTTGGCCCTCCTCAGGCAGAAAAAGTAGCCATTCTCTTCTCTGATCTCAGTACAGTGCAGAAACACTTATCCAACCTTGAGCACAGCACATATGATGTTTCCTTGTATCACATCTACCTAAGACTTCAGGAGCTTCTAAAAGAAGGCACTGCATCTTGATCGTGGGCACACAGCACCATGCCTGGAATATGGCAGATATTCATTAACTTTGTATAGAGGAGACGACTTAAGGGAAGCATGGAGACAGAATCAGGTCTGAGCAGAGAAAGTGAGACTTAAGGGTATATTCTAAGGGAACAGATTGGGAAAAGTATGGAAATTCAAACAAGGATACTAGACTTAAAGTTAGAGAGAAATGAAGAGTCACTTCAGATCTCTCAAAAGGGAATGACACAGTGTAAACAGCACTTTGGATAACTTGTGTGTCACCATTTGGGGTAGAGGAGGATGAGGGGCAAACTATAGTCACAACAAGCACTTAGTAAATATTAGCTGCTTGGCTGGGCCTGGAGAAACTCTTAGGGAAACACAGGTGTGAGATGACAGAAGAAAAGTCAAGAAATTTAAGAAACTGTTGGAAACAAAGATGGTCAGGTCTCAAAAACTGATAGGAAACACAGAAGAATGGAGGGTCGAGCCCAGGGAGCAGAGAAGGTCCAGAGATGAGGAAAGAATGCTGAGAGGGAAGGCTGGCTTGTCAGGGCAAAGGAGCCGCGGTGGCTATGTGCGCAGTGTGTTTGTGTGGCTGTCCAGTGAGGCACGTCTGGGACATGCACTGAGCTGTTTCAGTCAGTTTTCCCTCCTCCCTGTACCTCCTCCATCCCAGAGGGGTTAGTTTTCAGGCAACAAAAATGAAACTACTTATAAATTTAATGGAAATTTGTTTTTTTCTTGCTATAGAAAGGATTTTTCTTATTTTTGCGGGGGAGCTTTGAATCCTGTATGTGGTAACTTTAAATCCCTAAGAAGTCAACTGAGCATTAGAGGTCTGTGGAATGAACCTCAGCTGGTGTTTGCTCTTGCTGTGTGTGGATGGATGTGCCTGGGCCAGCTCCACCTCAGCTTAGGAGGAGGCACAAGCTGCCCAAGTCAAAAGGCATTCCTTCCAATTTTCAAGCAAATAAGAGCTGGTTAAAATGTTAAAAACTGAGTCTTTGGGTAGTCTTTTCAGTGTAAAGTTAGAGGAATGAGGAAAAAACACTCAAGATATATCATGTACAGGTACACATTCTTTATGATGAATGTGATCATTATATAGCTATCTAAAATGTACTAATAAACTTAATCAATTAAAAAAGTTAGATTTTCTAATATGAACCTTATTTCCCTCCTTTGGAAAAAAGTGCTTTCTATCCACATTTTTTCCTTTTGCTCTTTCAAAATCTTAAAGGAGGCATGGCAGATGGGAGGTGAGTATGGTGGTATAAGAGAAGCAAATGGTCATTTATCTAAGAAAGAAGGGTTCAGAAATATTGATTCCTACTTGCTCATATTCCATCTCTGTTCCTCTCTTCCTAATATAATTTTTAAAGTTTTATGGATTCATTAAAGGTAAACCATAAATTAATGGCATACCAGAAGGTGCACTATAAAAATTTTAAAAATTATATAAGAAAGAGAGAGAATGACAGAAGGTAGACTTCTTCAAATATACCTTATTTTCTAGAGCTGATTTTGGAACTATCAATATATTTCATAACACAGCAGTCCCCCCTTTCCAAGCAGAATACTTTGCAAGTCCACCAGTGGATGTCTGAAGTGGAGAGGAATATTGAACCATGTAGTATATATATGGTATATGATATACGCATACACTCACACACTGTTTTTTTCTACATGCCCTACAGTCTAGCCACATAATAGTTAATGTCTCTCCATGTTTTATGCTCTGAGGCCTACTTTGTATCATTACTTTTGTGCGTTGTAACCACTATTAAGTAAAGTGACAGTTATTTGACACAGCACTGAGACACTGAGGTAGGTGACCTGATAACCAAGTGACTATCAGGCAGGTTGATAAATGTCACCCAATGACAGTTAGCATTTACAGTGTGGATATCCAGGACAAAGTAATGTTTTTGTCCCAGTTGAGAGAGAGTAGCACAGTGCATGATTTTATCATACTAATTAGCAAGGCACACAACTTAAATCTTATGAATTATTTCTGGAATTTTCCACTTAATATTGTATTTTTGCATCATAGTTAATTGGGTAACAGGAACCATAGAAAGTAAAACCATGGATAACAGGAACTATGTCATTCAATTAAAAAACTAAAACCCTGTAAAATGAATAAACTTGTTTATCTAATTGGTAATACATAAGGTCAAATTGTTACAAATAATTTTAAAATGTAGGACACTGACTTCCACTATAAAATAATCTGACTATACCATCTATTTCATATAAGAATACCTAATTAAAAACAAAAAAATTGCAAAACAAGAAAAAAGAAAGAAAAAAACCTCTACACCACTTTCGTTAACCATGTTGCCATTCTGAGGGTGCTGTGTGTACAATGTGAAATACAACAGATAAGCAATCCCCTGGTCGCAATTTTCAGCATGTAGAAAGGAGATTAAAATCAACAAAGTGAGGTCAAAATGCTATAATCTTAAATTTGAACTGAAACTATCAGTATAATCTTGTGATGTGTTTGCCCTCTGGAAGAAACACACAGGTTATAATCTGTACTGAGAAAGTCAGGAACAACCATCATAGCAGCAACAACGGGCACCCTTCGTGCTCAAGTTGTGTTTGCACCATAGAAAGGGGCGTTCCAGGCCCAGGGCAGGAAAGCATCAGGTGAATCCGGGACATCTTGTCACATCCAAAAGAAAGGAAGCTATTAGAAATTATTAGGGTCTTATCAAAAGGAGTCAGAAAGCAACCTGAAGACACTCTCACAAGCTAAAAACACAAAACCGAGTAAAGCAAGGCAAAACAAAACAATACATAAATCAATAAATCAAAAACACATTGATCCCCTTTGAAAGATATCAGCAAATTACTCATTATTTCAAAAAGAAGTATTTTGAAAAGAGAAAGAACCATGATGTTTTGTTTTTTCTATATAATAATAGTTCCTTAGGGTAACAAAATAATTAATAAAAGGAAATTTCTCTGTATGGAAATGTTCCAGCTAATACGCTGAAGAAAAATGACAATTACAGTATCATTTTTTGCAATCCTTAATGAATTAAAAGATCTAGAGAATGGTTATAAACAGATATGGAAGAAGGCATCACCATCATGAAGAATCTTATCTGAGTCTGACTGAAGCTCTTGATCTAAGTGCTGGGATATAGAAAATATGAGATGAACATGTTAAAAGATATCACAAGAATGCAGTCAGCAAACCTGACTGTGGGAAACTTTAAAGGACAAGTGACTTGTTTCAAAATATCAAAGAGAGAGAAAGGTGTAGAAATGGAGAAGGGAAGGGAAGGGAAAGGGAGGAAGGAACTTCAATTCAAACTACCTTAAAAAAAATTGATAACAAGACAATCTGAGAATCAGAAATATGAATAGTAGTTGAATATTTAATGATATTGAGGACATTTTGGGGTGCATGACCATGGTGCTGGGATTAGATTTAAAAAAATGCTAGTATTAATAGAAATGTATTGAAAAAGGAAATAACATTGTCTTATATTTGTTACAAAATCCATTGGATAGGAGGGGAGAGTGGGCAGAGATCAGAGGAAGAATAGATGGCCAAGAATTAGTAACTGGGGAGCTGGGCCCATGGAGGTTCAATCTCTCTCTTTTTGTACTTACCTAAAATAAAAAATATGAAAACACTACTTCTCACCCTTGGCGCCCTTGGATACTCATTTCCTCCTCTCTCCCTCAACCCCAGGCAGGTTCCATTTCTGCCCTTTAAGGGATGAGGCCTGACCCCAACACCCTTTCACGAGTTTTCCTCCTTGACCTCTCACAGAGACACGCCTCTGTTCACTACGCATGTAACACACCCAGAATGTCACGTTTATTTTAATTAAAATAACGTCAATGACTTTTTTCTTATTACCAAAGGAATCTTCAATGTCAAAAGTCACAAATGAAGAAAAAAGACAACTCTACTGACCCACAATTTGACTGCAAGAGAAAAGAACCATTGTTAAGATTCTGCTTATATTTTCAGTTTTACTTAAGTCCAAATATGAGGCTGTACTATATATAAATAACCATTATGCAACTTGCTTCCTTTATTCAGCAATGGGTACAGGGTGTATTTCAGCGTGTCGTTAAATATTAATCAAATGACTAGTAGCCACATGATGAACTGTATTATTCTATAATTTTAAAATTCAAAACTAAGAAGTAAACTCTTAGAAGGCAGGAGTGATATGAACTTGTACTGCATTTTGCATTCCAAGCATCCAGGGGAGAGTGTCTCTCTTGGTAAATGTTAATGGTCAGGTTAACGCAATGGGAAGCCTCTGACTGTATCATCCTGTGGCTGTGTTTCTTCACCTTAGCTGACAAGCAGAATTTGAAGTTTGTGGGTCTATGGCAAAGGCTAATGTCCACAAGCTTCTGGTATTGGAGTGTATAAAAGAATTCGAGAACAGAAATCTGCACATGTAATGGCAGTGTTAGCTGTCACTGATTTCTCAACTATATCATTCTGCATCCAAAGAGGAACACCAACTTCTTAAGCACTGCAGGTTCTCTCATGTTAGATCAGCAGCAAGGACAGGAATCAGCAAAGTTTGAAAAAGCAGGGTGTGTACTTCCGAAAGATATTCAGTCATCCTCCACCACTTGAAATTATGGAGGTCCTTTGGCTTAGGCTCAGCTAAAAATTTACAAAAGCCCCGTGTCTTGGGTGGTCACCGATTAACCTTTGGATACATACTGCTTGGTATTTGAGAGGAAAGCAATTTCACACTTGTCCATCTATAACTAAAATAAAAAGATGACAGACATTTTATGTATTTGCTCAGCATTGCTAGAGCTGGAATCTCATCTTTTTAACAGTTGCCACCCCTTTTTCCTTGATTATCCTATAAGTGTTTTGTTAAGCTGTTCAATCTCCTTGCTTTTTAAAACCCTTCGCACATTTTGAAATTGAAACAGGATTTTTTAAACTCATACATTTAAATAGTCAAGAGTGCAATGTTTGGCTTAAGGAAAACTGATACTTTTTAAAATAAAGAGTTTACATCATTCGTTAAAATGGGTTGAATGGGATATGACAACTCAATTCCTTATTCCTTGTTTTTAAAGTATATGTATAAATTATTTTTTCCCTATTGGAAATTTCACATCAAATAGCCTTCTCTTTTAACTAGCACTTCCCTGAATATTAGGAATTTCATCCCAATTCAGTGGTCTCCCCCTAACTGTAAGGATATATTCCAAGGTCCTTGTGAATCCTGAAACCTCAGATAGTACCAAACCCTCTATCTACTATGCTTTTTTGTGCTATACACATATACCTATGATAGAATTTAATTTATAAATTAGGCACAGCAAAAGATTAGCAATAGCAACAACAGTAAAAGTTATAAAATATGCTGTAATAAAACATTACTATTCTTCTGCTTTGTTCCCATTATTAAGTATACCTGAACACGAGCACTGTGATATTAAGACAGCTGATTTAAAAATTATCCCATGCATTTAAAATCTTATGAATTAATTATTTCTTGAATTTTCTATTTAACTTTTTAGGCTGTAGTTGACTACAGGTGAATGTAATTGTAGAAAGCAAAATGATGAATGGAGAAGGGGGTTACTGTATAATACATACTGCATATTCTTACCTTGGAACATTTTTATTTATTACTTTGGCAAAGGAGAAGAAAGGCCATTAGGGAAGTAGAAGTAGCAGGTTTTATAAGGCAGATGAAATTGAGGACAGAACGGGAAACGTAGGAAAGAGTTTAGATATGGAGGGATACATTTATCCCAGTTTAAAAATCACAGGAATAGGAGGCAAATGAGGACAAGTATGGAGGTTGCTGAGATTTGTAGGTTGGGCAGCTGTGCTGATAATTATACAATTAATAGATATGAAAAAGAATGGAGAATCTTCCACTGAAGGCAGGATCCTCTGGTTCACTCGTGTCTCCTTCTGTATCATCTAACCAGATTAGCTAAATAAATCTTCCACTGAATTTGACCTCACTAACCCCAAGGTCAAGAATAAGATTGCAACTCTAGCCAGGATTTAAACTTTGTTTTATGGTAAAATGTGTGGACTGCACATAATTGACTCTCGATTATAAAGAATTATTTAAATTCTAATCAGTTGTTGAAGACAATAACAAGCATTTAAAAAAGATATACAGAAAACAAGGTAGTTCAAGATTTTTTTTTTTTTTTTTTTTGGTATCAGGGATCGAACTCGGGTCCTTGCACTTGCGCAGCAGGCGGTGAAACCACTGAGCTAAATCCCAGGCCCTAGGTAGTTCAAGATTAAAAATAAGGTGTTTCATTAAAAAGTTTCGGCCAAAAAAGTCAATTATTCCATGTGTCATTACGTGTTTACATGTTGAGACAATAGTTTAAAATGGCATTTTTCTAAGATTAATTTTTTTTACTTACAAAAATATCTTTTAGCTTAAATGACAATATTAGTCATAAAAATATGGTGATGACACCTGCTTTAATTGGAAAATCACTTAAAATTGGACTGAAAAACAGAATTCAAAAACAACTTTGTTATAAGTTATTTAGTTTATTAAAATCACTTAAAATTATTGTTTAATTCAGCATATTCTTCTTTATAATAGTGGAATACTGAAATTATTTTAAATTATTCAATTAATTTTCATTAAAGGAAAATTATTTAATTGTAATTCTTCACTTAAAACCTAGCTTCCTATGTGGAAAACCACACCAATGCATCTAATATTGTGGCCTTAAATTACTCTAAGAATTAAGTTAATAGAAAACCTACAAATTTACAATATGTATGTTATTACCTATTATACCTACAGTTATTTATTTCTGAAGGGCAGATTCTAACAAACATAGTGCAGTCTTTCATGACACTGAAACAGTAAAACACTTGAGCAAAAATTGTCTCTCTATACAAAATTGACAATATAAGCATGTATTTTTAAAAAAAGAGCCCAAACCCAATGCCCCGAGGTGAAATATGCTAAAATTAGCATTTATCATTATTTTTAGGCCTGTTATGAAGTCTGCAGTGCAGTCTTCTCTGGACCTGTTAACCTACAGGAACAACTTCCCTAGCATCACCATTCGACCTCTGAGGCACAGCTCGTGTCGTCACATGGCCAAGCGCTGGCAAAACATTTATCTAGATGAAAGACCTCAAGCAGTTAACCTGCTCAGTGGAGGCAACGCAACCAGGCAATAGGATAATGACCTCCACCCAAATGTGGAAGGTGCATCAGTTTAATTCCCTGACAGCTTGACAAAAGATGATGGCAGCTCGGCAGGAAAACATTAGCCACGATAAGGCAGGGTACTGTATGAGAGAAGAATGAATTATAAGCACAGTGCTATTTGGGGCATGGAAGGATTTTTTTTTTTTCTTAAACTAACTTTATATTTAGGACGGTAGTCATGCCTAAAGCCTCCTTCCATTCTTTTCTACCTGAAGAATACTCTGATAAAAGTGAAGAAGGCAGTGTGGATTAAATTGACAGCTTAAACACAAATCAAGTTTCTCAACTCGCCCAGGAAGTGCTGCACATAATTCCTAGCAGGCTAGTTACTGTTTCAGAGGAGAAAACTGGGGGCCTTGGTCAACTGGCTTAAGCCACTAGAGAAACACTGGTCACTCAAATAAATGTGGACAGGACCAGGCTTACCATGTATGCTATTTTGTTTTATTTTTAAAGCAAGAAGGCACTTGGCACACTTTGGGGTGTTAGATCATTAGCTGTAAAATATCCTTATTGCAAATTCATTTAAAGAAAACAATTTAATTTTAAATAGTACCATGATCATGCTTGTATGTTTATCTAGGAGCTTTTCGTCTGCGACAGTGTTTCAGCCTGTGGGGTTTTCTCTACGCATGGCAGGCAGCTGTCAGAACCAGTGTGGGAGGTGAAAGGGCAGCCGGGCTGCTCTGTCAAATCATGGGGTTCCATCAACATCTCAGAATTCCTGCTGAGTGGAAGCTGGGAGACCACAGATTAGAGTACACTGGAGTGTGTGTATTAGGTCACTCAGTGTCTATCAAAGCAATATCACACCGGTAAGCTGTACAATAGATTTGACTGTGTTCTGTTTAAAGAAAATGTAAGGAAAAGCGGACATATGTGTAGCAGACCACAGCTAAACACTGAATTCTTTCTGTCTTTAAATTGGACGGATTTGCCATCCACAAGATATATGAAAAATAGGGGCACAATAAATAGCTATGGAAAACATGCAAGGCTGGTGGTTTTATTCAGATTTTGGCAATGATCAGTCAGCAGATGCACAAAGCCAAGTAGAGCCCATGCTCAGCACAGGGGAGAGAAAGGGGGCCTTATCACAGGTGTGGTCTGGGACCATGCATTTGTTTTATGACCTGGATGGTCACTTCACCCGTTTCAGAGAACTTTGACTATCCTTGTTAATAAACTAGAAATAATATCTGTCTTTTCCACCTCCCAAAGCAGGTAAATAAAAAATGAATTCCTTAAGGAGAAAGGGCTTTAAAAAGGTTGAAAGAAATCCGCCGTGATGGTATAATAGGTGTAACACATGACCCTTAAGAAATGCTAAGAAATAAAATGCAACTTGTGTTAATAGATATTGATTGACAAATTAAAAAGGCAGTATGTGCTCCTTCAATACTTACCATGTAACTTGTTTTTAACAAAGTAAATTCACATTCCCCAAGGCATAATATAATCTTTTTAAAGATAGTCTGTCTACAAGGTGAACAGCAGCATGAATGACAAAGTGAATTTTAAAAATGTTTAAAAAATTGTTCTATATTTTAATTTCTTAATATGACTTCTGTAAGGAACTCCTTGACTGATAAGTATACTTGTATATCTGAATTTATATTAATAGCAAATTATTATTATATTACTATTATTACAATTATTATTACTATTACTATTAATATATTACTATTATTACAATTATATTACAATTATTACTATTATTATATTACTATTATTACTATATATTACAAATTATTACTATTATAATAATAGCAAACACTAACAGCATGAGTGATTTATGCCAAACAGTATTCTAATCACTTTATAGAAGATAATTTAATTCACATAACCATATACAAAGCTGCTCCAGTTATCAGTTTTTAGGTTAGAACAACATCTTACAAAAAATATAAGGCTCTGCATTATAATCTCATTTTGGGTAAAATGTGAATAAGCTTCTACAAAGTGATTTTGTATTAAGGCTTACAGGAAGATACTACTCTTTCCTCATATTTTTAGGTGACATCATGATTTGGGATCCAAAACTGAGATACCCGGTTGAGACCTAATTAGCAATCCAGAAAATAACTCAAACAAGCAACATGACATTGAAACTAAATTCACACTGGCACCATGGCCCTGTGTACATTAAAGCAATCAGCTGAGAAGTAATTTTACCATGAATGCAACAGTGGCTGCCATGTTCCTGCCTGGAAAGTCCAGTGAAGGCTGCAAAGGTTCCTTAGGGTGCAGGTGTCCAACCATTGGGTGAACTGCAAAATGAACTATACTGCTAGCACTCACCCACTATGAATGTGGAAAAGACACTATTTAATCAGGCAAATGTCAGAGACTTTATCTTTGTTCCTTTTCAAATTAGAAATATTTTTCATTGGTGTTTGAAAATAAGTCATTGAAGAAAATCTTTAAAGACAGTAAAGAAATTCTTAGACTGAATTCCAGTGTGTCTGTCTGTTATTGGGTGACAAGAGAGAGTATGAAATACAAACAGGCACATATAAAGCTGCATGTAACAGCTTTGTAGCTTTCCTTTCAATAAATTCAGAGATTGTCTTTGTATCCAGTGACCTTTTAGGGAAGATTTAAGACAAAAAGCAGAGGACACAGTAGAATTTGTCTATATTAAAGACTCAATTATAATTCTCAGTCTCATCTTTTATAGTTACTTCTTAAAATTCAGCTCAGGTGAGCAAGAACTGAAAACTACTCCTCTCTTCTGGATAATATTATCAAGTGAAGTGTGGCCTGGGTGCTCCTTCCCAGGACCTGTGGGTGGTTGATCACTGGCCACCGTTTCCTTAATGAGTTTCAGCAGCAGCAGGCAGAGACTGCCCAGCTCTCTACAATTTAATAGTGATCAATTCAGACATAGATTGAGCTGTGTTTTGGGGACTGGACAGAGGACCACTGTGTATACTCTATGAATAACAAACCTGAAATTGAGATGCATTTACAAAAACATTCACATATACTCAGACTTTATAAATAAAAAGTGAATATGCCAAATTATTTGTATGGTACCCAGCTCCAATAATCTGCTTCTGGGCTAGATCAGTATCTTAAGAAAAATATAATTCTCTGCATTATGATTCCATTATATAGTTACAATTTTTTTCTTACAATTTTAATTAGATAAAAATGCTAAATTTCAGTATTTAAAATTTTTATTACTAATGTTATTTTTGATCGACAAACTTGAATGGTATACATTTATGGGGCCCAATATGATATTTTATTATATATACAATCTGGGCTGATTAAATCAAGCTATTAATAGACCCACCTTATTTACCTATAATTTTTAAGGTGAGACACTGGAAATTATTAGTTATTCCAAAGCACATAGTACATTATTGATAGTCACAATATACTGTGTAGAAGACCTCACAACTTAATCTTGTCTGTCTGAGACTTTGTACCCTAGGACAACAACTTCCCATTCTCATCCTTCCTACTCCCTCATCCATCCTCTGGTAACCACTGTTCTATTTTTCATTTCTATGAGTTCAATTTAATTAGATTCCACATAGAAATAAGGTCATACAGTATTTGTCTCTCTGTGCTTGGCTTATTTCACTTAGCCAGAATTATTTCCAGATTAGTCCATGTTGGTATAAATGGCAGAATTTCCCTCCTTTAAGGGGCAAATGGCAGAATTCCCCCCTTTGAGCATTCCACCATGTGTATAAGTAGTACGTCTTCTTTATCTGTCCATCAGTTGATGAACACTTCGGTTGATTTCCTATCTCGGATACTATGAGTAATATTGCAATGAACATGGGAGTGCAGACATCATATTGACGTCCGTTCCTTTGGATGTAGGCCCAAAAGTGGGATGACTGGGCCATATGATAGTTGTTTTCAGTTTTTTTGAGGAGTTTCCATATTTACATTCCCTTCAAGAGGGCACAGGGCTCTCTTTTCTCAAAAACGCCTCCGATATATATCTCACATCTTTTTGGTAAAAGTCATTCTAACAAGTTCACTTCCCGACTAATTAGTGATGCTGAGCTATTTTTTTTTCATGCACCTATTGCCCATTTATATATCTTCTTTAAAGAAATGTTTTTTCTGGTCCTTTTACATTTGGGTAATTTATTTCTTTGCTATTGAATTATCTGAATTCCTTATATATTTTGAATATTAATTCATGTCAGATGTGTGGTTTACAAATATTTTCCTTCATTCCCTGGATTGTCTTGTCACTCTGTGGTTTCCTTTGTTGTACATAATCTTTTAAATTTAATGTAATCCCATTTGCCTAATTTTGCTTTTGTGGCCTGTGCTTTCAGAATGATACCTAGAAAATTACTTAATGGACCAATGCTGTGGAAGTTTACCCCTATATTCTCTTCTAGTAGTTGCAGTTTCAGGTCTTACATTTAAATTTAAGTCTTTTATTTTAGGGTATGATGAGCAGTAAGAGTCTACTTTCATTCTTTATATGTAGATATTCAGTTTTTCTAACACCATTTATTGAAGAGACTGTCCTTTGCTATTTGGGATCTTTTCTGGTTCCACATGAATTTAAGGATTGGTCTTTCCATTTTTCTGAATTTTGATAGGGGCTGCAATGAATCTGTGGATCGATGGTAGTATGGACATTTTCACAGTATTAATTCTCTCAATCCATAAACACAGGCTATCTTTCCATTTATTTATGTTTTCCTCAATTTCTTGCATCAATTTTTGTATAGATTTCAGTGTACAAGTCTTTCACCTCTTTGTTAAGTTTATACTTATTAAGTATTTAAATTTTTGTTGCTATTGTTTTCTAAATTTCCTTTATGGACAGTTTGTTATAGGTATGTATAAACACTAGTGAGTTCTGTATGTTATTTTTGTATCTGCAAGTTTATCGAATTAGTTTACTAGTTCTAGCAGTTTTTGGGTAGACGTTATGATTTTTCCCATGTACAGTGGTACCTTGGTTCACGAACTGAATTCCACGATTCTGGTTGCAGATCATGTCATGAGCAGACTCAAGCAATTTCACGCCTTTTTCCCTACTAGGACACTTATTACTTCTTTTGCTTGCTTAATTCCATTATAGGTTAAATACACTTTCTAATCTTGTAAATATGAATAATCTAACTGCCTTCTGCAAAACAATTTCATTCCATGGATTTCTGCATCAGTAGGGCAGCTAAAGGCTGCTGCACTGCTTTTAAAAAAATTAATTAAAAGGCACTTCAAGTTTAGCCTCTTCACAAGGCCATCCAATTTATTTATAACTTTTATTAATTCTGAAGCCAGTTGCTCCTCAATGGTGTATTCATGTTCAACTAGGTCAGGTCCACTGGGATGACATTTGGTCTTTCACAGAAGACACACAGAGCTTGTAAGGACAGCATGCTCAAGCTACCAAACACACTTCCCCTTCCAAAGTTTGACTGCATGAATTTGTTAGAATTTCTAAAAAAAAAAATGTAGAAATGCAGATGTGCATTTCATAAATCTCTCTCCATGAGACCTTCTACTCATAAGGCTGTCAGTATTTCTGTAATACTGCTGAACAGGCATTCGGCAAGCAGTCCATTGAAGAGAATTGCTTTTCTAGAGGTTGGTGCAGGTAAAAGTAATGGACACTCACAAATGCCCATAGAAGAAAACACTGAAAACTGCTCTCTCACACTGCGTTAATTTGCCCAAAAAGTATTTACTTGTCAACCAAATCTACACATCATTACTTTTTAAGTATGCTTCAAACAAAATTTAGTACAGCAAAGAGTAAGGTGAGATAAACATCACTCATGCTTATATTTGACAAGAATACTGTAAAAGTCAAACTTTAATAGCAATAATGACATAGTGATGTCTTTATAAATAAAAACAATGCAAAGGCATTCAATATTCAAAATATCAAATGCAAGTTAATATTCTCATTTCACATTCAGAAAATTTATGCCTGGGTTAGTTGCAGAGAGAACTATTTGAGGCAGCTCCAGTTGATGGCCAAACATTAAAAGCATGTGGGATGCTCACTTTCTGGTCTTCTTTGATTTTACTCTAGTAATGAGCACTACACCCTTCTGAAACTACCAGTAGCCAGCATTCACTGGTGACTTAGCACAAAACACTGGAGTTGAAAACGTTCCTGGAAATCCAAAGCTCTACCCTTATTTCACAGAAAGGTAAACAGAGGACTCATAGAGACTAAGTGACAGTGTTCAAGGTCATAGCTAGTTGTAATAAATTTAGTTCAAAATCCATGTCTCTGGACTCCTTGTAAGGAGCTCTTTCATTCGATCACCCCACGTGTGATGAATGACAGATAAATGGTACCGTTTTCTTACAGTTTCTATGTCTTTGCACAATTATGAGATGTGTGCTATTGACTGAGAGTGGAGGGTAGAAGAAATGTGTAGCAATCTAAATGTAACAGGCCTGGAAGTAATCAAAAGGAAGCTGAATGTTAGTTACAGCTGTGCATACTGCTTGTAACATATCTGTGGTTGGATGCAATGTATTATTAGACCTTGAGTTTTTGTTGTGACTGTATGAACCAAGCTGCATAGGGAACGCTGAAGAGCGATCACAAAAATACCTTTCTTTTCCTACTGTCCCTCAAGCAGCAGGGATCAAATAACTGTTTCTCAGCTGTCTGTCTTTTAAACAAAAATATCTCCTTCACTCTACATGTATCTGTGGCAAGTTGGTGTCTGCTTCCTCTTCTCTGTTCTGTTCTCTTTTTTAGACCCCAACCATGGATCACCCGGGGATACTGGGACTAAAATGGGCCTGACATGTTGTTTTACAAATTTATCTTGGATTCCTTTAGTACGTCACAGTTTGTGTTCAATAAAAGGAAGGAACTATAGAGCAGTCAGGCAGAAATGGTCCACGATTGGATATTGGGTGTGCAGAATCATCTGCTGCCAATCTTGATGTTTCAAGGGATTTCCATTCTTCTGAGTGTGATGTTTTCCATTTGCACTTTGGGCCAGGTGCTTCTATGCCAGCAATGTAATAATAGTGTATTTTAATAATCTGCAACATAGTTAAGTCTTTGTACATTTGCCTAGGAAATCACAGAGCTCAGTGAGAGTTGGAGGAGTTACCTTTCATCCACCTAACTTTCTAATGGTACACTTTTCCAATTCCTTCACCCTGAGTCTGCATCTGGATATTTACTAGCTGAACATGTTTTTTAATCTTACTTTTCTTTGATAGTCTCATGTGTAAAATGGGGATAATAATAATACCTGTCTCTTCAGGTTGTTGTAAGGATTAATGAGTATATATACAGGACTTATATAGAGCTTGGCACATATGCACTACACAAATACTTGTTGTTTTAATTATTTTTTCCACTCCATGAAGTTAAGATTTCCTCATAGTTTTAGATCTCATCTGCCTGTGATCATTTTTACATCAGTGAAGGAAGGGTTTAAGTTAATGAACATCATATGGCTATATCATAATTTATTCAACTATTCTTCTATTACTGGATATGGTGTGCTTCCAGGGTTCTGCTATATAAACAATCTACGCTGTCTGCCACTTCCAGTAATATATCCCGATAGCTTCTGCAAGATGCAGATGCTTTTAACTCATTTCATAATTTCTAAAGGAGGAAACTTAAGACTTAGATAATATAAATAAAATATAATCGCACAAGTAGTACTGTAAGTGCTACATGTAACACTCAAGTCCATGCTTTTGGACCTGAAAGCCTTAATTACTTTCCTACACATTTATCCAAAAGTGATTGTACACATAAAACTGCAAATTCCACTCATTTAGAATTTTTCTCCTATGAATTGTCCCATTCCTCAGTAATTCAGAATATTATCAGAAGGTAACAGAAGGAGAAAGAATGGGGAGTTGTTGATCAAAAGGTAAAAAACTTCATCAAACAAGAAAAAAGTTCTAAGATCTATTGCACAGTAGGGTGACTACAGTCAATAATATATATACATATATTTCAAAATAATTAAGAGTAAATTTCAAATGTTTCACTATAAAAGTTGAATTAGCTTGACTTAACCCCACCACATACATATATGCTATAATGATAGCATAACCTATAAATGTGTATAAAATTACTCTATCAATTAAAAATAATTTTAATAAAATAATTCAGAATAACTGCAGTGATATTTTCTCCTTGGATCCAAACTCCTCAATTTAAAATCCCTGATCTGTTACTGGGAACATTTACTTTGCAACTTTATTTTATTTTTTCCTTAAATGCATTTTATTGGTACATTTTAGGTATACAATATAATGACATTCTCATTGGAAATTTGCACCTTTACATAATCTCCCTTGGTTCTTATTTTTTTTCCTCATTCCTCTGCCCTCCCCTCAACTTTATCAAACTGCACTGGCTTCTAAGGAACCAAGGCAAATTCATCCCAGACTGCTGAGGCCAGCAAGACAGAGTGGACATGAAGAGCAATTTCGAGGTCCTAAGAGGATAACATAATCCTTGCTGCCTTCACTTCTACAGGTTAGTACAACACATTTATTAAAAGCTGAATAAATATTGGTCAGGGTGAAATTCCTGACATTATTTTTGGAAGCAGTATGAATGAGTTACACAGGTGCTAATTTTAGGGACATACAGGTAAATCTGCTTTTTGAAGGCACTGGTGATAACTGAGGAACCACTATGTAAGTATGCTAAATGCATAATTCATAGTATTGTATACTTAGGGACTGTTATGGTTTAAATCTAAAATATCTCTCTAAAGTCTCATGCATTCAAAATAGGCCTTTTGGAAGGTGACTGCATTGTAGAAGGTGATACACTCATCATCAGATGAACCCACAGATGAGTTCACAGCCGAATGTGCAGTGAGGAGGTGTGGCCTGGTTGGAGGTGGTCACTGGGGTGTGACCTGGAAAGGTGTATTCTTGTTCCCAGGTCCTCCCTGCTCTTGCTGCTTCCTGACCACAATGGAATGAGCAGCTGTCCTCTGCCAGGCTCTTTCGTCATGCCATTTCTGTCTTGGAGCCTGCCAACTCTGGAGTGAACCTACTGGAGACAGGGAGCCAAAGAAACCTCTCCTCCTTTTGTGGCAGGTGTCAGGTACTTCATCCCAGAGACGGGATAGTGCCTGATACAGGGGACACAATAGTTCCCAGAGAAAGGAGTCTGGGATGCATTGACAACACCACATGCCCAAGCAGAGGCTGTCGTCTCTGATTACATGGCCCTTCCCAAGAGGACCTACAGTTATAATAATAATGGCCAAAGTTTAGTGATCACGTACTATGTCCCTGACAGCATTCTAACTACTTTATATGTATTCAGTTAATCCTCACAGCAATGCTGCGAAGTAGAGACACTTCTTATTACTATTATTTTCTCTATTTTATAAATGAAGACTCTAAGGTGTAGAGAGGGTAACCTCCTCAGAGTGCAGAGTAAGTGGGAAAGCTGGTATTTGACCTCAGCACTCTAGCCCTCAGCCTTTGTTTGTCCTTGGTGCCTGAGGCCTGGAGGGGCCGTGGTCCCTGGCTCCCTACCTGGTCTGCCCAGGTCACAGCAACTTTCTCTTGCTCATGTCCAATTTGCTCCCCATGGGACTGCTCTGCAGTCTGAATTCCTGGTCAGTGAGTCTCCTACCTCCCTTCCCCTCTCTTCTCCCAAGAAGGCCTTTCTACCTGTGCCAGGAAGCCTTCTGTGAGTGACAGGAAATGAAGCCCATCACTGGGACCAACAAACAAAAAAATCATGTCCTTTCAACACAAGGCTTAAATGACTATCAGGAATATCCCAAGCACACATATTTAATTTAAAAAATGAAAACATTCTCATTAATACATATAATGTACATTTAGAGAAACTGATGCTGTTTCCCATGCAATGTCTTGAACAGAAGAGGCGAGAAATAAAAATGTGTTGAGTGATTGAATAAGTGAGGTCAGCTTTGGACTGTGCAATCTGAACAAAGCTTTTTGACAACTTAGCTTGAATGTTTTTGTTGGATTGCTTTGAGGAGATCCTCTTCTAAAAAGAGACCAGCACTGTTGGAATTTATATACTGTGATGTTCCATGTGGCACAAGGTCCTCTACTGAGGATTTTCTAATCAACCTGTCCATGCCCTGCCACTGGCCTGCCAATTTGCCTCTCTGCCTCTCTTTCATGGGTTTTTTTTTTTTTTTTAAATAACAAACATTTGAGATATTAAGAGAAAAGTTAACCTCTGAAACCCAGAAAAAGAAGAACAGTTAATATGCTTTTGCAACTTCTACGGAGATTTTATTACTTTAGCATTATGTAAAATATACTTCAATTTCATGTTGACATGCTATTTTATGAACTATTAATAGAAACTATTGACTCACAAATTGAAAGGAAATCTAAGGTTAATATTTTATTTATTATGTTGTAGCCATGTGCTGAGTGCCAAGAAGAATTTGGCAGAATATATAGCTTTTTGCATCATATTCAATAACATTTTATTTTGGAATCATATTTTAAATGTCCAAAGTCATTTTGGATTCACTGGATTTTATTTATTATATGGAAACTGTCTGCCTTGAGTTGTTTTGAAACAGTAAGGGTTTGGGACCTTGATAGTCCTTTTTAAGAGCTCTTCGCCGTTACCTAAAATCAAAATATAAAGTTATACCTCACTTTGCTCTGGTATTATAGAACAATGTGCTCCTCTGAGCATTTTGCATTTCAGGAACCTCAAGCAGTTCAGCGTTTTCTCAGGATATACTGTAAATTATACAAAGGTTGTCCTGATTTCTAGAAGGGTTTTAGTCATCCAGCTTTACAGTCATCCATTTTTTCTAAGGCCCTCTTCACCCAGTGCTGCCCTCAGCACCGACCGTCCATGTCCATGTCTATCCCCAGGGACTCCACACAGGCAGCTCCTGCCTGGGCCCCTGCTGCCCTCTCACAGCACGAGCACCCTCCCAACTCCTCCAGACCCAGATCAAAGATCGCCACACCCAGTCCTCTACCTTGAAAGCAGTATTCTACATTTAGGTTTGCCACAATGCCCACTTCTCTTCACACTGTTTCTCTCCTGACTTGTTTGCCATGGTTTCTGTGCCCCGGCCACATCACCCTCTCCACTGGCCTGTGAGCTTCCAGATATCAGTGACTCCGAAGAAACACAGTGCTGGATTTCACCCTTAGTCTGTACACAAGGCTGTGAGCTTCTCTCAACCACATGATAGATAAACTGTGGCACAGACACATAACGTTTACGATAGAATTATAAAATCATAAAGTATGAATGCTTTCTGTGTGGCCTGAAAGAACAATTATATTTTTTTGTAGTGATACTTTGTCCTCTGTGAAATCCAAAACATCCATGGAGTGTCTGTATATTTATCTTGATAAATATTCTTATCTATCTATCTATCTGTTCATGTTTGCAGTGCCCAGTGATTACCTTCATTATGGGGAGTTGGTACATGTACATAACTATAATCAAGTAAACGTAAAAAGAAAACCCTAAGTATGGAGCACAGGAAAAGGAGTTTTTGGTTTTTTGCCACTCATATGGTTCCCTTCTATTATCTTTCATTTTCTTTTGTCTTCATTCTCTTCTTCCTGGATAAAGTAATTCAGGTTTTCTAGAGTCAATCCTGGTAGCATCTCGTTTTCCCACCCTAGGGTGGAATCTCATTTCTAAATGGAATCTCCAGTCAGAATCTGTTCAGACGATGGGAGTGTCCCTCGTAAGATGAATTCTGATCCTGGCTGTTAAACAGTGTAAAAATGTCTTCCCGCCGCACTCATGCATTGGAAAGGGTCAAGAAGCAGAAACCAGAGGACTCCCAGTGCTCATCAGGCACCTGACCTCCTGCTGGGTTCCCACGGCCCTTGTGTCAATGCCCCAGGCTGCTGGTGTGCCATGAATGCTGCCAGGGTAGACTCCAGACCAGCCCCGACCCCCAGGTGGTAACCCTGCGTCTGGTTTCATCATCTGTCTTCTGGCACACCCTTGCTTGTGATGTACAACTCAGACTACTACCTTCTGTCTGACTCTGTCTCCTTCCTGCTCTCCTTCCTTGTGCTCTTCAGCCCATGGCCAGTTTCACTTCTCCCCTTCTCTCACCTATCCAGACAACAATCTGGGGACAGTGCATTAGATAATGCAGACTTATAGACTTCCAATAACTGCCTAGGGACATTGATAATTAGATACACCTTTGATTTTAGTGTCATTTCCACATTTCTGAGTGTTCATGATTCTTGTGATGTTAGATATTTCTTTTTGCACAATATTCTTTTTCACAATGGAGGAAATAGGCAGAAAGAGTTTTAGTAGACCCATCTACGGCCATGACCATGACGCTGTTAGATATGAGCCATCAGGAGCACTCAGTTCCATACCTTCTAACTACCTTCCCTTTTCTTAGAATTGTCTCCATGATTTGTTTTCAGTTAGAAAACACAATATTCCAAAGTCATTATATCAAGACAGCATTTTCTGTTTTTAGTTAAAGGAAATAAAAAGATGGCAGAAAATATTTGCCCCAACAGTGCTGGTTTTTATTAGAAGGGCATTTTTAGAGCCTTGTTACTGAAATATCAACTTTGTATTGTTCTATTACCAGAAAGCACAAAATTGAAATGTTTTTCCTCGTATTAGCAGCGTATCCTTTGTTGGGCATTAAATATTAAGTGTTCACAGATATTAAAAGTTTTCTTCTCTTGAGAAAGGCACATCTTTATACTACAACATAATTTGCACTCTTTTCTGAAGCCCTAAGTGTAAAATACAAAGTTTTCTGTGATCTGGCTAGCTAAGATAGAGAAGGATGCCAGCCCTTTGCCCATCAATTTTTACCACAGTCACGGGCCATTTATTCATACACCAGCTCTGAAATGGTCCCCACAGCCTGTCTTTACGACATCAATTTTTAATATAATATAACATATCTTGGAAAGGACACTTTACTTGCAGGTAAAACTTCTTTGAAATTAGAGAATGTTTCATGTGCCATTAATATGTAAATTGCGATCAGTTCACATTTCTAATGTAATGCATCTGAAGGGTGATGGGATAGCTGCATATACAGAAATTCTGGGTTTGGCAAAAGGATGTCCTGAGAAAAAAGTAAGTTTCTTGAGAGTTTTGGAACTGGTCATGGCTTCGAAGAAATACACCCACATCACAGATGGTAAGTGCCAGACCAGATACTTCTGAGGCTGTGCTGAACCAGGGATACCTAATCAAGAATAATTATCGTGGAGAATACTTACCTTTCCATCTTGGAAATCAGGGAAAATAGCTCAACACAAACTCAGTGTATGTTCAGGATGTGCCAGGAATCACAGACACTCCGGTCACCTACTCTATCATCTTGCAAGGTCAGCGTAGGAAAGTGATGGGACACTTTTCATGTGCCAGGCAAGACTAGTCTAAGGGCTTTACAAATATGATTTCAATCACTTTTCATCACAAGTCTGTGGGATAAGAGCATGATTAGTACTGCTGTCTAGGTGTGGAAATGGGGGATACTTTTCCAAGGCTACAGAATTAAAAAGGTTAAAGCTGGAATTCAAAGCCAGACCATTGATTCCGGAACCAGAACTCCTAATAACTAGGATATGATGCCTCAATGCCTCTCAGGTAATAGGAATATGAAGGGTGATTCCTTTCTCATTAATTATCAACAGTTTGTAAGGTTAGCACTACTGAAAGGACCTGCCTATGGGCACACAGCAAGAAATGATTTTTTCTGGGTTTGAATCCCGATATCTATAACTATGAACTGCCACCAGGAGCAGACTGGGTCTCTGAAAAACAAGCCACAGTGAGCACCTTGCTCACCAGGGATAAACACTGATCATGGCCAGAGCTCTCGTGCTCAGCAGAGTCTCAGGGGACATGAGATGACTGTAGCTAAAAACTGCCTTTAATACTTACAAGCATTCTTTCTTCTTACAGAGAAGAAAACATGAATTGTGTGATTCAGCAATTTCTCTGATGAACCTTATCCTTTCTCCTAATCTGGACCCAAATTTAAAACTCCTTCCACGTGTTTCCTGTATGAAATGTTTTGAGCACTTAAGGTACCTAAGTCACATGGACAGAAATTAATCACTAGACACATGGAATGCACAGAATATGGAAATAAGAGCTGTTTACAATAATAATAGGTGGTATCATCCAAATGAGGAGTGATCCAATAATGGCATTTCAAAGCAACAATTCTTTCATTGCTATTTCCATGTTCTTTAGTTGTGTCTACAGTGTTTTCACGGATCTGTTCATACTTCAATTGTAGACTGTATCACGAAGTGTAAGATAAATGGTTTAAAATGCTCAGAATGTGATATGAACCTCACCTGAAAATAGCTTCTCACAGATGCCCCAAATGGCCACTACCCAAAGATATAAGATGTAAAAAAATAATCCTTCCACCAATAAAAATATAAGAATAAATAAATGATGGCAATGACTTCCTTTTCCCCACTGGATTCATGGATAGCTTGGGGAGTATGAATTGCTTCTGCTCTGTGGCTGATTTTCAGTTCAGATAACTCATCTTTATTCATTTCCTTTCAGTCATGATGAGCCATATTGAGAGCAGCTGTAGGCAAGTGGGGGGAAAAAGGGTCTCCTCACTCCCTCCTTCAAATAGTTGTCAAGCAGCCGTTACAAAGAATCCATCTGGATTCAGGGCTATGCTGGGCACCCAAGAAATAATAAAAAGCAGAAGAAAAAAACCAGTTTAAGCTTAAGCTGAATCTAACACAGAAAGACTTAAAATCACCAGACTGCATGTTTTGAGAAAAAATCAACCCGAGAATGATTTAATGCAAAGTCACGCAGAGCAGGCCTGTAGGGAAATTACACTATAAATTCAGAAACAAACAAAACAAACTGAACTCTAAAGGTGCTGGGAAACACTAGTAGCAGGGAGCCAGTAATGAGAGGCCTGGTGACCAATCCCCGAAAGTGTTACAGAGAATATTAGAAGGTGACAAATGAGTGCTGAGAAGCTAGGCCTTAACATGTAACAGGCACAGAGAAATGATCAGGGAAAATAAGCTGTACAGAGTGGGATGAGCCAAGAAATGATTTACATTAGTGATTGAGTTTTATATCCCCATCTACCTAGCAAATGAATTGGGGATCAAAACCCAGTTTTATTTCATTTTTTAAGTTTTGGATGAACGACAGATTTTTTTGGATCAAGCTTGGTCTGAGCTAGGGAGTAAATGCTTTTAACATTTTATTTAAAATGATTTCATCTGTTTTAATACATAAACCCAACAGAAATCTTGTTTATAGATCACTCTACTTATTTCAATGACAAAAAAGTGGCTTCAGTTTCAAAGGGGAGATTTGGCAAGTGATTATTGCATAAAATATTGCAGTCTTGTTTATTTTACAGCATTTTTGTCCATGTGTTTTTAATGGTTACACGAACCAAATGCTTAGACAACTGTGCTGAAGATGATAATGAGTGAGAAACAAAGATCTGTTACAGGGAGAGTTGGAGGACCAGCTGCTCCCTAAGTTTTCTTAAAATGTAACTTACTGAGTTAAAAAAAAAAAAGTTTCTAAGTTGTTTTGAAAACAACCAAGGAAGCAGAGACCTAAATTAACAAAGTTTAAGAAACTAGGACAAAAATCAACAAAAGATCCATCATAGAAAACACAAAGAAAATTCAATCTCTATCAACTAGAATTAGTGATTGTCTTCATTTCCTGTCACCTCTAAAGCCTCTGCCATTGGGCACTGTTGCTTGCCTTGGCCTTTCCGATGGTCCCTACAACTTTGGTTCTGTCTGCCTCTGCACTGGCATCTTCTCAGCTGCCAGTCTGCCCTCCCTCCTGTGGCTCTCTAGCTCCACTTGCCTCCGGCAGTTATGAACCTATGCCCTGCTTTTTGAAAAAAATTTTATTTTATTACTACATGTTTGTAGTAGGTGCATTTGACAGTCATCTTGGGGAGCTGGTACAGGTCCATAATACAGTTTGGTTCTTTTTTTTGAATTCCCTTTCCTTCCACTCCCTCCCTCCTCCTCTAGGGTCCCTGTCCCCCTTTTTGTTTTGGTTGATATTATTAATCTCAGTTCATGTGTACGGCACATAATGCCCACATTCATGTCCACGGAGATCATCAGGACCTTGGACATGCCACATCTTCACTCTACTCATTTCCCCATCCCCTCCCCCTCCCCCTCCCCCTGGGTCCCTTGGACCCCTTCCTATCTGCAAGTGCAAACTAAGAGAAAAATAAAGGAAGGATAGATGAGACAAGGTGATGGATCTCAAGCCCTGTTTTCTTAACCCTCACTTTTCCTGGGGGCCCATCCACTTCCATGTCAACAGGTCACTTCCTATCTTTCCCAAATTGGCACACTTGTTCTCAGTCTCCACCTGTGTCCACCTCAGGACAGGTAAGGCCAGAGGCCATCTGCACCACTGAATGGTCAACTCCTGCAGCTTTAAACACTGACTCTTTAAAAAATTCTCTCCTTCTCTGGCCAATAGAGCTAATTTGTCACTGTCCTTTGCCTCTCATTAATTTAAACTAGGCTTTCACCTCTTCAAACTCAAAGGACTGCCATAATAACATTACAGTGGTACCTCAGTTCACGAACTTAATTCTTTCCATGATTCTGTACCAACATCTGGCTCGATACTGTCGGCTATGGCATGCCAAGTATGGCTTCCCATGAATTATCTCATTAAACCAAGGCACAAAGACTAAATATGTTTGTTAGACTGAGATTACCCAGCCAGAGGATCCAGGATTTGAACCCAAGCCATCTGACAAGCTATGAGTTCTTCCAAGCTAGACTGAATTTTTATTTTAGAAGTTTTCATCCAACCCACACCACATCACTTCATCACTTTTTCTAAAATAGTGTTTTAAATGTGGCAATATGTATCCAGAATGTTATTATCTGTAGCTGCTGGCTCAAAGTTTATTACTTCAGAATTTCTGGAAATTTGAGCAATGTAGGTTTCTTCATTATAACATGAGTCATAACAGTTAAGGGGATTAAAAAAAGAATTGAAGATGTGTTATGTACATGCACCAACTCCCCATGACGAATGTAATTATTACACACTGCAAAAAACATGTATTAATAAAAATAAAAATTAAAAAATAAAGTTGGTAACAACTTTAATGTAGAGAGGCTGGTTAAAGACAACTGTGGCACATTCATAAGAGGGAATACACCATTAAGAATTACACTGCAAAAAAGTAATGATAAAGGAAAATATTCAAGACTTACTAAGTGAGAAAATAGCAGATTATAAAAGTTAATTAGGAAATATGAATCCAATTTTATTTAAAAAGAGGGAAAAATGGCAAAACCTAAACAAAAACACCCTGAAACCTAAAAAGGCATACACCAAAATGTTAAGCAAAAATATTTTGATGTATTAGAACTGTAATGGATTTATTTTCATGCTTTACCAAAATTTTATAATGAACACATGATATATTAAAGCCAGTGTTACTTACAACAGTGTTCACACTGCACTTCTTCCAGACTGTCCTTTCCCTGCCCAGGCACAATGATACTCACTGTCTGTCACATGAGGACGAAACTTTCTCAGCCTAAAATCCAAATTTTGGCTCTTGTTGGTTCTTCAACCCTAACCTCTGCATTTTTGGAAGAGAATCCTTGACCCAGCCAGACTGGGCTCTTTGCCACGCCTAGCTCCCCCAGGCATCAGCCCTGCATGGGTCGAGGGGCCTTAGAACTCCCTTGTACCCCATTTCACACTTCATGGGAACAGATATGTCTGTCTGTCTCTCTCTCCCTCTCCCTCTGGGATTCTCAGAGCACAATGCATGTATTAATAAACTGGTGCTTCTTTCTATTTTGACATGTGTGGAGAATGGCACTCACACAGTTATCATAAAGCATCATCATTACCACAGGCAATGGGGCAAATGGTGTTAATAATGCTTCCCATATTTCTGTACTACAGTTTTAATATTTCTATTACTTACCTCAGTTGCTGCTCTGTTTCCTACACTACCTTTTGCACACTTGCAGTGCTTCCCATCCATACTACTTTGATATATTTACATGTATGTCTCTCTTGCTCAATTGCCAGTTCATTAAGCACAGTAACAATAACCAATTAAACTTAATAGCCCCAGCACAGTGCAATAGTAGTTACTCAATAAACGTGTTAGATGAGTGACAGATTACAGAAAACAGAGAAATTTGTATGTAAAATAAGTATAAGTCATTTGAGGAAAATCATGACTTATGAATGGAACACAACATCAACACCAGAAATAACTAAAAGAATGAAATAAAGGAATGTTAAAGCTCAAGAATATGTCCTATCTTCACTTAGCTTTGCCAGTTATCTAAGAGATACTCTGCAAAGAAATAAATCTGAAAATGTAATATAATGAAATTCTTGCTCATCATATTAATTTCTTACAAGACTGTGATTCAATGGTAAAATGGGTGAAAGGAAAAACATTTTTTACTGACTATGATATCCAAATGGTAATTCGAGTTAGTACTTCCCCCTACTATATTCTAAATTATACTTAAGTCGGTAGGTATCTACGGAGATCAAAAGATCCTACCATGATTCACAAGACAAAACATTGTATGAATAAGTGTTCTATATGGGGAGTTATAATTTTTCTGTCAGGCTTTGGAGAAGTTGTAACCACATGAGGAAAGTATGACTAGTTTATGTAGCCAACAAAGTCTACTGGTTGCATTTAAGAACACCATAATCTCAAACATACACATTTGGTTTTTTATAATATATGGGTCTAATTCCAACTAAATCTGCATACTGCAAGGGCTATTCCTTCTCATGTTGGCCCTAATTTTCATTTCTTTAGATTACTTCTCTCTTTTGAGCCTGTGGGCCATAACTTTACATCATAAGTGGGTAGAACTGAGATTCCTCTCTGTCTTAGTGAGAATAATGTTATTTAGCTACCAATGGATTTTTTTCATCTGTTCAGGCATGAACCTGGGTCAAAGGGAGGACATACAGAAGAAAAAGTGATGTATCTTTCCTCTTCTGTGTCTGGGAAAATGAATAAAATACTCTTGGAACCAAAGGCAGAACTCCATGAGGGACGTCATTACAAGCAAGTTTTTATTTAGACTGCTGCAAAAGCAGAGCAAACATTTAAATTAGCATTGCAAAGAAATTAATCAGAGAAATAAAACCAGGCAACAAAAAAAGGTATGATTTTAAATGGAACCCGACCATAACTCCAGAGTTAGGGAAACTCAGATCTAGCCCCCCAGTTTACAGGGTAAATACATTCCCCAGGCTTTCACCAGGTGAAGTTATATTTTTGAATGAATGACAACATGATTATATTCATAGTTGTCTGGATTTGAATAACAAAACTCACTTTAATGGGGCCATTTCCCATCAGGTGTATGATCCTGTGATGAGAATGCTCCCCCTGGACTAGTAACTGTTAGAAATCACACTCTTTGGAACTGGGACTTTGAGTTCTGAGTCCCAATTAGGAGACAGCTCAGGGACTGTGGTGTGGGCTTGGGGAGAGACAGAATAGGCTGACAGTGGCAGCAGAAACACAAGGAATATTCCCCAAAGGCCACTTCAGGGTTATGAATAAATTATGCCAGCCTTATGGGATACACAATCCACGGGGCACTGTGGATACTGAATAGGAAATATGAAGCTAGTGTTTATTATAGTAAACCTAACTAATGTGGATTATGGCCTGAAAGATATATCTGAATCAAAAAGCTAAGTTCCAATACTCTTTAAAGAGAGGTAATTGTATTATCTTTATGTATACACAGAAACTGGGAGAATGATAACTAAGTGGAGGTCCTCTCTCAGGGGCTCCCTTGGACCTAGTCTCTTGACAGCAGTTCTACTATGCTTGAATTCAGCTTTCTTAATGACACTGTCCTTTGTGATTCCCTTCAGAACCTTTATAAACTCTTCAAGCTGCTTTTCACAGATAAAGGGCAAATTCACCAGGCTATTTGACTTACCAATAATTACATACTAAAGTTTAAGTATAAAAGTTGTAGAATTTTTTTTTTAATCTATATCTTTTTTTTAACCCTTTTTGTTTTTTATTAGCATGTTGACAGTATGTAAAGATTACATTTATTATGGGGAGTTTGTACATGTACATAACACATCTTCATTCTTTTTTGGTTCCCCATCTCCCCCCCGGCAATTCTTCTTCCTCTCCCTATTTGCAAAAACTCAATTTCCATAGCTGTTTTTTAAAAAATCCTTTTTCTTTTCATTCTTGTACCCCTTCTCTCCATCTCTTTTTCTCTTTTCCATTTGAAAAAGATCTTCCTACTTCCTAATATCTTTTATTTTGCACCTAATTTATACTTTGGGTTTCTCACACAATAGAAAGCATTCAATATTCAAACTGGTATGTCTGATTTATTGCACTTAAAATGATGGTCTTGAGGTAGATCCATTGACCTAAAAATGTCTCAAGTTTATCCTTCTTTATGACAGAGTAATACTCTACTGTATATAAATACATTTTATTTATTCATCCATCTGTTGATGGGCATATGGGCTATTTCCAAGATTTAGCTATTACAAATTAAGCTGCTATACACATGGGTATGCATACATCACTGTAGTATGATGACTTTAACTCTTTCTGGAAGATACCTAGAAGGGGAATAGCTGGGTCAAATGAAATTTCTAGTTTTAGTGTTTTGAGGAATCACTATACTGATTTCCATATTAGCTGTATCAGTTTACACTCCAGGCACCAACAATGGAGAAGGGTCCTCCTTCCCTGCAGCCTTGCCAGCATTTGTTACTGGTTGATTTCTTGGTGGCAGCCATTCTTTCTCAAGTGAGATGGAATCTCAGGGTTGTTTTAATTTGCATTTCTTGAATGGCCAGTGATGTTGAACATTTTTCATGTATTGATTGGCTGTTTGTACTTCTTTGTTTGCGAAGTGCCTATTCATTCATTAGTAACCCCCATATACGTGTTATACATGTGCATGGACATGCATGCACACACAGACACACACACACACACACACAATAAACTTTATGGCTCTCTAGTTCTTGTAGACTAACATGAAAAACATCACAACTGTCTGAAAAATAATAAAAATATATGAAAGCAGCACAAGTAAATAGATTGACTAAATTTCACTAAACATATTTAATTAGTTGGTCCAATATATTTTAATCTAAAATGAGATATGGAAAGGGAAATTAAAAACAAAGTGATTTACACACAAAATGAGCCCTTTTACACAGCCAGCAAGCAAGGGATATGACTATCTGGGATTGAAAGGATTAAATGTCCCTGCTACTTCCTTCTGACCAGAGGATGTTGTAATGTTTTGGATTTATGAATTGCCCTGGCCAGTCAGCATCTTCAACACAACAGACACTGTCTAGATCTATGCCTTACCTACTGGGAAGAGACAATTGCCCTCACACTTGGAACCCGCAGGCCCTGTAAGATGCTTGCTCTGTAACCGTGGCAGCTGGGCCCTACACAATTCTTCATCTCCTGCCACCAGGCCTCACTAAATAAAAACTAAGGTGCCTTGTTAGCCAACAACTGAGCATGAAATCACTACATTGAAATCCCCTACTTTTGGAGTCAATCAATTTTTTTCCCATTACAGATCTGCAACCATAGAGTCAATAAAGAGAGGGAGGAAAATGGAGTGGAATGAAATGAGTGTATCAGGGCAACCAGAACACATCCATATGGCATATTTAATTCTATACAGTAAAATTAGTTAGTGTGTTCATACAAAACAGCTAGGAGCTGGCTAATAAAACCAAGACGTGTGCTTTTAATGTCATCATCAGGCTTTGAACTTGCACAGGATACATAGCAGAGAGAACTGTAGACAGATATGTGGCCAAGAACAAGCTTTTGTCAGCCTCAAATTGCTAACAGATTAGAGTGTGCTTGACAAGGCACCACGATTGTAACATATGTTCTCTTTAAGGAGTATCAGCATTTTATGCATTAGCTACATGCTAACTGGGAGAGTTTGAACTGCTTAAAACTATTAAAACATCACTTGCAGTCCATGAGCAGTTCACATCCACACTTGGGGTCCCGGGTGTCTGTGTGCACTTGCCCTGGAAGTTGGGAATGCAAACATGAGAAAGTAGGCTCTAACATGTGCCGAAAGTGGTGCTTTTAACTCAAAGAAGCTTCCAGTGTGAACAGGATTTCACAATAAGGGTTTCAGAAGACGGGAAGAATGTTTTGAAATAAAACTCTTCTCACCTAGGTGACATCTTGTATTTGTTGCTACATAATCATTATCTTGAAATGACCCTTTACTCAATATAATTCTTTTTTCAAAAGGCAAAGTTTTTTTATGGTAAAAACAGAATGTCAAATGAGTATTACTATTAAAATAAGCTAAGATTGTTGGTCTGTCCAGAGGGCTCCAAGCTTTAGGTCTTCAACTTGATCCCTCAATCATAAACTTGCACATATGGTACATTATATTTTCATATAAATTTCAACAACTGCTGATCTTAGTTTGTAAGCCCCCTTACATGTAATAGCTATGTCTTGTCCTGATGCAATGTCTGGTAAGTAGCAAGAAATGAATGAACTTTTGTTTTGTATTGATAGAAGGGGAATAAAAAACGTAAAATAATACTGGGAAGGTATCCCCACCAGCAGCTTTACTCATGCACCCCTCTGCGGTGCTCCCAAAGGAGCACTCTGACCAGACTCATCGACTGTGGTCTGTCTCCTCCATCAGAACACAGTGTCCTTAGGTTAGCCAGCACGGGTCAGTTGACTTTGCACATCCAGGACAGGGTCATGGTTATAGGGGCACTCCACTTTCTACCCTACAGCACTGACACTAACGACTGCCTCACGAACATCATACGCACTGAAGAAGCTCCTTCGTATCTTTTTAGAGGGACTGGAAATGAAAGATTCCTATATGAGTGAAATGTAGTTGTGTATGCACCATTATCTGACCTGAAAACTTCCGTTTAAAGTGAATTTGTATTTCATATTGTACAGGTTAATTTATTATTCATGTTACGCAGAATCCTGAGATAGTTATCAGAGAGCTACATCACGTACAGGTGTGTGTGTGTGTGTGTGTGTGCGCGCGCGCGTGTACACAGACAGATACAGATGTATCAATTTTAAACCACAGGTCTCTATTCTTCTTGAACGATTCCCTGCTGATGATTTTAATGTTAAACACATTAATTTTAAAGTTAGACATAATTAAAAAATAAAAGCTATTAAGTATTATCATATCAAAAATTCAGTTTCAGAGTTAGTTATTCATGCATCTATCCTGCTTATTATGGAGAAAAAGAGTTTGGTTTGTATCCTGGGATTCATTTCATATATGGCAAGTTGGTGATATCTAAAAAAAACAATATGCAAACACAATCTTCAGGGGGAAAGGCCACGAGGCTTATATGAAGAAAGGGCATGTTTCACCCATCATCTTGTTTGAGATGGTACAGGGCACATAATTTATTTAAACCTTCGAAAAGCCTTTGACAAGGTTGTGCATCAAAGATGGCTTACGAAAACAGTTCACATGGGATCAGGGAGAATATTTTCTTATGGAGAAAGATGAGAAATAATGAACAGACCAATATTTTCTGTTTGAAGAGTGTTAAAAGTACCTACTACCTAGCATTAAGTCTATTTTCTATAAAAATCATATTGGGGAGTAAGCACACTCAAAAAAACCAAACCAAACCAAAACAAATTTGCAGGACATCTTTCTGGTGATAAAATACCTAAAACCACAGGAAGATCTCTGTGTGTGTATGTGTGTGTGTGTGTGTGTGTGTGTGTGTGTGTGTGTGTGTGTGCGCGCTTGATGGAGGAGAGGCTGCTAGGGACCTGAAAAGTCAGTAATGAGCACCCTTGCCTGTGAATCAAATGGGCTTGTCTGCACCACTCAGTATGTCCGATTACTGTGTCCTGTGTGACACATCTTTGAAAAAGTCCAGGAAAATTGGGAAGATAAAATATTCTAAACACTATTTTTTAAAGTGAAAGGAAAAGAACTTCATTGTGTGTTTATGTGTGTCTGTGAAAAATCAAGAGAAAATGAGGGCAGACAGAAGAAGACAGAAAATGGAGTTTATTCAGTGTGGATCAACAGAAGTTGAGAGCAATGGCTGGAAAAGTTGATAAAATTGCAAAGGACACACAAGGTGTCATTACGCTCACCGTGAACAGTAAAGCCAAGTAAACCTCTTTGAAGTTTCAAAGGCTCTTTGGACACATGATAAGAAAGACTTATATTTAGACAATGGATGACCATTCAAGAGAAAGCATCTATAGGGAACACTGAAAGAGGGCTCAGGAGTTTGGGAAAGTCAGGGAGGCCAGCTCCTTCACCTATTAGTAAAGGAAATGAGGAGCCTCCGGTTGTATCTTCTGAAATGATCTTCAAGACAGCCAGATGGACCCCTCACTGAACTGCCGTATGGACAGGGGTGGAAGTGGGGCTGGCCTGGTGAGCCACTTCTTCCTCTGCTAACGCAGAGAAATGAGTCTGATTATGAATGTTGCTTTAGCCATCACTGTTGTCAACATTAGGCACTAATGACCCAATTAGGAGGAAGAAAGGTGGAGGGAAGAAGGTTCCAGTCAAACAACAGTACTGTCTGAAGATGTAAAAGATTTTTTGAGGTAATTAAAAAAATTGTTGGAGACTTTAAAGACTGGCTTTCTTACGTGCAGTGCGGCGTAGAACAGCTTGTAAGCTGCAGATCAATAAATTCCAGTTAACTTTCAAGTCATGTCGGCATGCAGCTCTGGCTGGTTTATTAATTTAAATTTCAGCCCTCTAAAAAGACATGTGGAAAGAAATAAGGCGCTATGTGGATCATAATGAGCCTGCCCCACTGGAACAGGTAGTCAGGGACATGTTGCTCATCAACCAGAGGAGGCAACCCTGAAACCCTAAGGGGAACAGGCCAGCCCTTCCTCTGTCTCACTCAGTTAGGGTTTCCTTAAGGAATCCTGAGAACAAATCCTTTTTGATTTCAAGAGTACTGGCATCTGGGCAGTGAACACCTATCGGTTTCCTCACATGAGCTTTGGCGATTAGCTGTCAGAAGGAAAAGGTAAAAAAGTGAGAACAGTGAAATCTCAGGGCTTAACCCTTCAGCAATGTGCAGTCCCACCTCCTTCTCCTTGGCTGAGGTCTCTAACCCACCCTTTACAACTGCTGGCAGTCACGAAATTCTAGAAATATCTTAGGTCTTTTCTGTCAATCATTTCTCCCTTACATATTTTATTTTTGATCATTAACTTTTTTGGGTTCTAATCATTTTTTTTTCAAAGCCTCTATCAGCGATTATTTGTTCTTGTGGACTTGCTCCAAGGAATCAAGATGTCCTGGAATTCCTGCTCCAAAATGGTTAGTATTTTAAGGAATACAAACTCATTTTACTGTTAGATTATTTTGCCAAAAATGACTGTGATAGTTCAGCTGTGGCTGGAACAATGCATCCTTAAACCAAACAATTTCTGTTATCTGTGTCATTTCTCTCCCGTGCCAAGATGAATAACGGAACTGCCTGGATCTACTAACACGGGTCAGAGACTAAAGCTCTAGTTTATTGTATTGCCTGAACTACATTTTTATTCTAAAAAATTTTTCTGAAATGCCAACACCATTCAACCAAGTTTTTCTTTTTTAAAAAATGATTATATAGAAATCCCAATATTTTTAGACCAATGTGCCTTCATAAAATTTATGTAGAGCATTATCATTTTATTAATAACTAACTGTGATATATATTTGAAGAACCAACTGCAACAATGACACCTGTGCCATATTTTCATGTTGAAAATTTTAGATTAAAGACAAATTTACACTTTTTATTTCTAACCGGATTCAGTTTTAATCAAGGTTCCTGGGGCTTTTCACCAAGAATGAAATTGTATTTAAATAAGGCCTTTAGGGTGTTCAAGTTACAGTTTAATTAACTGAATTTGGACAGAGTTTTGCGGGCACTGTAGTTCTTGAATCTCTAATTTTATCTCTAGAGGTAGCCAAAGCTACTTTATACATTAGCAACTAATAACTCCATAGGCTTAGACTGATTATGACTGAAACATCTGAAATAAAGAAGACCATCAGAGTCAGAATATAAAGGCCAATAGTGAATGCAATGAGCAACACATCACCAGTTTACAAACGCAGCTCCACCCCTTCTTAGCAGTGGGGTATCTGGGGACCTGAAGAAATAGCTCACATCTCAGTCTTTTCCTCTGCAAATGGGGATAAAAACACCTCCCTTTGAGGGTTGTTGGGAGGATTAAATGAGATCATTCAGACAAAGCACTGAGCACAGCTTCTGGCACACAGTAAACACTCAAAAAGTAAGATGTTATCAGCATTACTATTAGTAATCTTACTGTGCTTTGTGGCATAGTAGAATTCTGTAGAAATAGGAAGCAGAAAGCAAAGATTAAGGAACAGGGGTTTGGAGAGACTGTAGTCCTTGAATCTCTAGTGTTATCTGCAGAGGTAGACAAAGTTGCTTGTGTTGTTCTCACATGGCAATGGATGGTGTCCGGTCACACTCTCTTTCCTGCTTTTCTGCAGGGACTCAGGAACCCACTCACACATTCTGCTGTTGGAAGCTAATACATGTTTTGTCCAGCTTCAAACACACTCTGGACTCCGCAGCCTTTCTTGGTCTTGATAACTGTCTGAAACCTGTCCCTCAAGTATAAATGTATTATGGTCCTCAAAATTTAGCCCAGATGCTTTCTTCTCTATAATCTCTGGGCCCAGGAAATCTGTCCTTGCTTTGTTTTCACAGCATTTTAGTTATATTTGTCTAACAGAGCTTCTCAGATCTTACGTGGAGCTAATATCTGTATCTTATAAAGAAATTGCTGTACTATAAGGACCACGTCTCATATATCTCGTATATCTTTGTATCTCTCACAAACTCTTGGCAATTTGTGGGGATTTAATAAATGTTTGTTGATTTGTCTTCTGTTTCTCATTCATTTGGAGGCACTTATTATCTTTCTTCCTTGGAAATTTGTTATGTTTTTTTCCCTTTGCTCCTGGTTCCCCGGCAACTATATGCAAATATTTCACTTTGTGTACAACATTATGCCATATGCTATGGAACAGATAGCTTTACTTCAAACATGCTTTATGGTCCCCCTAGGAAATGAAGATTAACTCATATAATAACAAACCTGACTAAGTGCCAAAAAATTAGAAATGATTCTAAGACAGAGGCTCAAGAAGGTGCAGGAAGGTGACCAGAGTGAGGGAAGTAGGTTTGATTATCTATATAAAGAAATATGTTCTTGTCAATTCTTCCTAAAAGGCTCTCTTAGATTTCTGTTACATTGGACATTTAGTACAAATACATGGTTACAAAAATATTTTATTTTTTTCTCTGACAAGACAAACAGCAGCAAAAGGGTGAAGGCAAATAACAATGGTTTCTTTAGCCCAGGGGACAGGAAGACAAGGAACAGTGGTGGAGACTGTGGCTTTCCCAGCCTTTTCCAAGAAGGCAGCCAAGCTCAGCCCCAGCTGGTCACCGCTGTCATGAGAGCACTTGGCGGGGCTCACGTTTCCTTTTCTTAAAAAGTGGAATACACAAAAATCTGTATTTTTACATAAAATCTATATAGCTCTAAAAGTTGATGATTATCTTAAAGATTTAAAAATGCTATTTTAAGTAAATCTTAGATGTACAAGTAGCATCTGTTAAGGGCTTTGAGGTTACCACTTCCAAAGATATTTTGAAAATAAGAGAAAGACATTGTACTTGAAGGTTGGAATGTAATAACTTGGCACCAGAGAGAGATGGTAACTGGGATGCACCTCTAACTTGTTTCTGTCTTTTGTTTGACCATACTCTTTTCTCTCTGTTGTCTGTGCTGAATTCTAGCCACAGTTCTGTAACTGAACCAGCTTTAGAAACTTTACAATTATCCCACTGGAGATCTATTGAACTGACCAAAGCTTCAGTGTGCTTTTAATCTCAATCCCCCCCCATACATATATATCAACCCAAATTAAAGGGCACTTCTATTTTATATCGCAGACTTACCCAATCTGTCCCCACCTCCTGCTTACCCCTTCTGAGTTCTTTGAGGCCACCAGTGAAGGTGTCACCTGACTGGTTAGTTAGTCTTGCAAAGTGGAGGCAACGTTAATTCTCTTGTCTGTCTCCTTTCATTTCAATCACATGACTGTATCACACTGACAATTTGTTTCAAGTGGCCCTACTGAGGGCCATGAAACTTAACCTTCTTCAAAGACTGCTTCCATTTTATTATGTTCTTTGCTTTGTGCAAGTAAATTCTTGCCATCTCCTGTGTATAACATATTCAGTGCTACACTTGTGCTTCTTGCTAATTGAAAAGAAAAAATCCTCTTGTCTTAATTTCTACCAATTTATTTTTCTTAATCCTCTTTAAAACTCATATCAAACCAAGCAACTTGCTCCTCCTTTTGCCATTATTATAAACCATTTGTATCGGGTAATGTAAGGTTGTCTGGACTTTTCTTTTGAGTAACAAAAGGTCCACCAACAAATATCAGGTAAAAATAAAGGAAGGCATAACTGTTTCTGTTTGTGCACAGAGAGGCATTCTAGAACTCATAATTAAACAAGAGCTCAACACATAGTTCTGGCTTCAGGACAGTGCGTGTCAGAGATCCCCCTGCTTACAATGGTAAGGGCTGAAAAAGCCATCACTAAATCTAGGTCCACTTTCCAAAGGAAGAAATATAAAATACACTTTGAGGGAAAGTTGTTTTCTACTTGGTCTTTTTTCTCTATCTCTACTAAGGAGACTGCTCCTCCCCAGGATCTTCAGTTCTCAAAGGACTGCACTTAAGCACTTGAGGAAGCTGCCCAAGCCCTTGCCAGTCTTGCCTCCACTGTGTCCTTTTGCTAGAGAACTGATCAGGGAAAGGTGCAGTGTGAGGAGTCACTGCTGTTCTCTTTATTTTAATGGTAAAGCTGTTTACAGTCAATTCAGCTTTACTGTCCTGATTATAAGCTAAGTTTCAGAAGTTTTAATGGAATTATGGAGAGAAACTGCATTTGAACTTGAGAGAGTGAGAGAATGAGAGACAGAAAGAGATGGAGAAGAACCGAGGAAGAAGGGGGGAGTAATAGGAAATAAAGAAAACTAAAACACTGAGGGCTGGATGATTTCCCAAACCTTCTCTAGTACAGAAAACTAAAATAACATCTTCTCTCGTCCCAGTGGCTACTGTACTTAGCTCTAAAATCCCAAGAAGGAACCTGGGAAATCATTCATTCAAACTTTTGGCCACTGCATCCTTTGTTGAAGGGGAAAAAAAACTTAGGTGGAAACATAAAGTGTAAGGCAGATTAAAGTGGAGCTACTTTGATGGGACAGTGATGGAGTTGGAGTCCTGCCCAGTGCTCCCCACCCACCGCCCCTGCCTCCCAGGAGAAACCTTGAAGGGGATCTGAGGAGCAGTCACTGCTTTGAAACTGGTTTTGGCCACAACTCACTATAAAAAATGCATTTCTAAGTGACTCTGAATAGTACACACACACACATGCACACACAGGCACTCACACAGCTGAAAGGAAAATTTCATAAAACAGTAATTATTCTTACTACACGTGATCATCTCAGACATTTTTCCTTCCCATTTAGTCTCTTCCACTTAAGAAATACTATTTCTAGTCTACCAGATTGATACCACTATTCATAAGGGAGTTAAAAAGTACTACATTCGATGATGTAATCCTCAAAATAATTCTATAGATGAAGAAACAATTGCTCCAGTCTGGATTTCGCACCTCCCTAAGGAATGGATAAAGCAAGAGGCAGTAAGAAGTGAGAAGTAAAGACAGCCTTATTCGGCGGCTGCAGGGCTGATTTGCTTGATCTAGGATGGGTAAATGCCCATGGTAGGGAGTAGGGATACTGACCTAGTATAATGTTTGGTTTCTTCTTACAATAAATCATAGGATAAGTCAGCTGGTTTTCATCAAAGGGACCAGAGAAGTAAGGAAAGGCAGGATCAAGGCAACAGAAAAACAGAGGTGGAGCAAGAGAGTTTGTCTGTGCTCAAGTGTTTGTCTGTGCTCGAGTCTCTGCTTCCAGTTTATGTCCAAGGCCTCACTTCATTTTTGTCCGTGGTTCCATTAACTACCCTACATCCTTGTAATCTCCTGTTTTATTTAAAAAAAAAGAAGAGAGAAAGAAGAAAGGGAAAGAAAACATAGTCATGACAATAAATGTAATGTTATTGGTGATATACCTCAAAATATTCATTTTAGAAAATTTGTACCAACTTTAGAAAAAACTCCACCTCCTTCATCCTAAATGAACAATATAGAAAATATTTCTGGTACATATTTAGAAAGTTAAGGGGAATACAAATACCTATTTGCAGAAAGAATATTCAATGTCTGTTGCTTTCTACCCTTAGAACTGAACCCCATTAAGTTAATCCTGTGGTAATCACAGGATTTAAAGGTTTTACTGAACTTTATTCACTAACATAAAAATCCATCTCAAATGCCATCTATTTAAGTGTGTGTCCTTTTTTGCCTCCCATGTCAGCAAGAGGTTCTAAAAAATAAACCTTTAAAAAATGTAGCCACAGTAAACCTATAACAAGGCTTCAAACATATGCACTTCCCCACCAAATCAAAAAATGGTCTTTTATAAATTTCTTTCTAAAAAAGTAAATAAGAGAAAGTAATAAAAAAAGATAAGGCCTTCATACAGAATTGCAGCAATTATATCCCCACAGCTACACTATAACCCAAAACTTTGCAAAGGCTTTGATTACTGAACCATGGCTGAAGTGAATAATTTGCTTTTCAGTAAGAAAACAAGCCCATTCATTCTCACCACAATGGAGAGAGGCAGTTTTAATTAAACCTTATCAAAAGATGAATAAAGAATAAACTCAATACCCATTCCACAGAACTTTATTTTCATCTGTTTAGTTTAAGCTTGCCATGTTCATGCAATAATTATCCACTGTCCAAGGAATGCAGGAGTTGTGTTAATGTTGGTAAAGATTTAATTAGCTCAATTATCTGGAGAGTATTGAAGTGCAGCTCAGCACAGTACATATTTCTTCAGGCTTTACACATACCTCTGATCAAAATACAATGCAACTGAAATCTACAGGAACAAAAGACTCTTACTTCTACAAGTCTACTATTGAAACAGTTCCATACTTCATAATTTTATTACTCCAATTAGAAAAACACATACACAAAAGTCTTTAGAAGGCCTGAGAAATAAAGGCTTATCTTGGTGGGGGGAAGGGGAGAGGGAGTGCTAACAGTGCATAGGTTTACTTCTTGGATGTGCAAACATGTTCTTAAAAGTTAATTAAATTTGCCTTTTAGATAAATATTAGCCTACAAAGTCCGAATCTTTTAAAAATTTCATATTTTCAATGTAACCTACATATATTACCTTTTTTTTCCCCCCGGAAAGCAAGCCATTTAAACAGCATTGAAAGCACAGTAACACAGACAACTGTTTCAATCTGTCAGACACCAGGGATAGACAGTAGGGTTCATTTCAGAAAACAGATTGGCCCCCAGCGGCCTGACCTTCCTGGTGGGAAAGAGAACACAGTGCTGTGCTTGACAAGCTCAGCAACAAAGAGGTATATTCAAGTCCCCCCAATTCAGACACGCTTCTCACAGGGAAAAATGCAAAGCAGGAGAAAGAAATGCACCACTTCCAGCAAAGCAGAGTTTACTTAGAGACAATCATCTCACTCATAACAAAAAAATAACGCTAACTTCAGAAAAGTCTTAACTTGCCACTGCCAAGGTCTTAGCTGTCTGCCTTGCCCGTGATCCATACCCGTGGTCTTGTACTCAGAGTGGAAGGCCCCAGATACGATCATCTTGACAAAAGCTCTAATTGCTCCACCAATGAAGAGTGCAGAATTTTTCTCCCAAAAGCTGGCTCATGTTAATTTCAAAGTAATCTTCCTCTTAATTTTTCATGTTATCACTTTTGCATTTACTTTGAAACTCAGATATTTTGTCAGTTAAAACCTTAAACATTTTTTTCATTACTTAATCTAGCAAAAGGAACAAGCACCATAAAATGAAATTGAAAAAGCAATATTCTTCATTTTAAAAAGGCTAAATTAGTTGCTATGTATAAATACATACATACTTTTCCAATCTCCAAGAATAAGTTTTATTATATATATCCTATTTTATCAGTTACAAGGAATGTTTAGTTTGTGATTTTAATTAAATATTAATTTAATTAATTTCTGAAGCTCTTATGTGGAAAATCATAAATTTAAAAAGGCACTCACAATTCCCCATTATTGCTTTTATATACAAGTACGTTGTTTAAAAAATTTCCTGAACTATAAGGATTATAACTTAGGCTCAAAGCAACTAGTGAAGTTGAAACAAGTTCTGATTTCTGGCCTGTAATATTGTGATGACTTATTATGTAAGCAGAGATACACACTCCTCATTATAAATATGTAGGGTTTTAGAAAAACATAGTGAAGGGCAGACCACTGCATATCATGTAGTAAAAAAGAAGGCATAGTTTTGAAAACTGGACACAAATCAGGGTCAGAAGCTCATCTTGCTAGATAAAAGACAAGTGATGGGAAAACTTGAACTTAATGGTCGGTCCAAACAATGTGGCTCAACTTTAAAAGGCAAATTCTGTAAACTCAAAAAATTCCATAAGGAAGTGGGGCAAAAATGATCCATGTCAAAGTTGTTTTTTATCTGCTACTTTTCTGAGGCCATCTTTTTTGGGAAGTGCATTAAGGCCTCCTCTGAGCTGGTGAGTGTAGGTTGGTTTTGCCTTGTTTCTAGTCTGCAAAGACTTTTACTCTATGACTTGCTTGGTCTGACTCTAAAAGGCACCCTCAGAACTTCAGAGAATTCCGTGCAAGAACAAAGGGTGCTTGGGTTCAGTCTGCAACACAAGTCATTTTTACCACACAAATTCCTTTCGTTTGTTCTGGCTAAGGGGGATATTTTGAGCCTGTTGGGGTTAGAAGATCTTCAATCAGACAATAGTGTGCAAACAACCTTCAAGAACATAACTTTGCTGGGACAACCTCAAGGCTGAGACCACAGGTTTGAGAAAGGCCCCTTCAGCTGATTTCCCTCTGCTCTTCACCCTGAACAAAGCTGGTCTGACAATAACACCGAAACCTCCTTTCTTTGGATTAAACCCCCTATGCAGAAAAGTATGCAAATGATCTCCGTGGCTCCCGTGTTTGAGGCTACTCTTACCCAGCTATCTTTTCTGTGCCTGGCTTGCCCTGCAGACCATACACTGCCTGACATGGAGACCAGCCTTCCAATTCAGCATCTTTCACAGCTCTGACAGTCAGATCCTGGGCCTACCACTGCTCTAAAAGGAGCTCATTTAGTCGTAATTAACTATTCCCTGCATATTTCCTAAGGTATGGTAATTGTGCTAAAAGCCAACAAGTGAAGCATTCATTCTACTTCTCATTTAAATCTTTTTGCCCCTCAGCAGTCTTCTCCCTTTGCTTTCTTTTCACTGCAACCCTTACCCCTCTGGTTTTCTCTTTTTGCTCTTCCCTGGTAACATTTCAAATAAAGAGGCAGATGAAGTTGGAAACTGGGAACTATAGAAAAACACTTCAAAAGGCAGAGAATACTGAATGATGAAGCATGGTGGGGGAAGTCACAAAGAAAGTGGAAGAATTAAAGATGAAACATTGTTTTTGTTGGCAGAAACATACATGTGTGTATGTGTATAGATAATTACAAGGCTATATATATATTTGAATATTATTTATATAAAAGCTACTAATAAGCCAGTTTTGTTCCCAGAATGTTCGCACATATATAATTATAAATATATTTATTTTCTTAATGTCTAAGTATTTTCAAAATTACTTTTAGCCTGCACTACAATAAAAGGGACAAACAAAAAATAAGGTCAAGAATCTTAATTTCTGACCTCTTGCAAATGGTTTCAGGTCCTGCACATGGGCAGTGGAACATGGAGGACTGTGTTGACGCCCATGGTGATCAGGAGGTGAGCGGGGGCAGAAGTCAGATGGTAGAGATCACAGCATGAGCCAAAATCAAGTGCGATAGTCAAGTGGATCGGTCTGGAAAATAGTCAAGGCTTTCTCACAATGTCACCTGCACTCCATCCATAACATACTGTTGTGGTGTTAGTGGCAGCACAGAGAAGTACATATTGTTTCATTAAAAAGACTTGAAAAAACAGCCTGGAAAACCCACTGAGATAAGTAGCAGGTGAAGAATGTGAAGTCCTATATCCTTCCACTGATGTGACTACTTCAGTTCTTCTCTTGGCTTTTGGCTACATTAGGATCCCATGCTGTCTCTTAATCATCTGGATACTGCTATTCTTCGTTAATTTAGCAGCATTTCTTAGGGGTACCAGAAAGTGCTTTAAATGTTCACTTACAGGATGCCCTGTGGTTGTACAAGGAGTTTGGGTGGCTCAGGATCTAATTCTTCACCACAAATCTACAGAAGAAAGTCTAGGGAGGAGACAGCATCAAAGACTTGGGCCCATCCAAGGGCCCCTAAGGTTGGAGTTACAGTGACAGCCTTTTGCAGCTATAAAACTGTACGTTAACTAACTTTCCTAATTATATAATAAAATTTGTAAAGCCATTTTCTCTGCTAAAGCAAGGATATAACAGTTTCATGTATTTCTTTTCAGTAATTTTTCCTGTGTGTAATTTTTATACATATAAGCAAAATATTCTGTTTTTTTCACATTATCACTTGTATTTGTTACTTGCCTTAATTATTATAATTTGAAGGCTGTATCAAATTCAAGTTAGTTTACCTGATTTCTTTTACAAATATGTAAGTGGTCTCTTCTATTCTTAATAATTTATGAATAATAAGTCTTAATGTGAGTTGTTTTATGTCAGTGTTTTTCTCATGATTGTAATCATCACCTAAAAAGTTACTGAGTTGCTAAACATTAAGACAGTTTCAAAACTTTGATTAGACGCACTTTAAGATGGTCAAGTACTTTGTAGTGTTTTTGTTTTTGTTTTTGTTTTGGTACCGGGGTCCAACTCCGGTCCTCATGCTTGCGCAGCAGGCGGAGAAACCAGTGAGCTAAATCCCAGGCCCACTTTGTAGTTATTTTGAATTTAGATAAAACTGGGCACAAAAACTAGAGCTAACACTAAGGTAATTAAAGTTCCCAGGCATTAGTATGAATTTGTTCATGAAAACACTGTTGCACACTGAATGATTGCTCGGTACCTAAGCCGTGAAGACACTGGTGCCTACTAGCACAGCACCAATACATCTGATGAATCCCAAAAATTTTAGAGTGGGGAAGCAGTTGGATATTTGCCAATTCAGTCAATATCCTCCACCCTCCACCTCCTACTCCTATTCCTTCTTCATATTAATTAAAAAAAATTTTTTTTGTGGTACTGTGGATTTAATCCAGGACCTTCACTCTGAGCTACATCTCCATCCCTTTTTTCATTTTTGATTGTGAAACAGGGTCTCCTCACTAAGTCCCTAAGTTGCCCAGGCTGGGTTTGAACTTGCAATCTTTCTGCTTCAGTCTTTCAGAATTCATGAATCACCATTCCCAGCTAATTCAGTCAATATTTTAAAAATATTTAATAGGAATAAATTATGTGCTATGTTAAGAGACAGAGAAATAGTGGATAAAGATAAAACAGTAAACAAGTCCCTGTATTCTGAGATGCAGAGTCCAGTGGAAAAGACAAATGGCTTTAATATAGAGGGACCAAAACTTGCTTTGCCCCCAACATTTGAAGAATATGCAAATGTTCACACAATACATATCTCACACTGTGCTAGACTCCTTTCCAAATTCTATCACTCAAGACCAAGGAGGCCATATCTCAGGGTTCTAAGACATTCTCTGCTTTGTTGGTGACTCCTCCATTCCAAACTAGTTTCAGTTAAAAAGCTAGAGCTTTTCCAGGGTCTCACTTTGTATGTAGTTCTGGTGGCCAGGAACTTGAAACATAGCCCAGGATCCCCCTGCAGCAGCCTCCCGAGTGCTGGGATTACAGGCAAGAGCCACCACCTCTGGCTCTAGTAATCATCCTGAGTTCTGTCTATTCCATTAGGAACCTGTGCAGAACTCTTGCTTCTGTGACTTTGTTTCCTGGATATTACACATTGGCTGTAAAGCCTCAGCTGTCTTTTTCTTTGTATTAATTCTTTTATTGGTACATTGTAGGTATACAACACAATTACATTTCTCATTGGGAATTGTACCTTTATATAATGCATCCTGGTTCTTATTTTTTCCCCATTCCTAGCCCTCCCTTCACGCCCTCCACCCTTCCCTATTTACAAAGACTTTATTTCCATTTTTTCCATTTCTCAGAATTTTTTCCTTTCCTTTCTTTCCTTTCCCCTCTGCCTCCCACTACCCCTACCCCTTTGGACCTTTTATTCTTATTTTACATTATCGATTATTCATTCTAATAATTGGTACATTTTAGGTATACAATATAATGACATTCATCATTGGAAATTTGCACCTTTACATAGTCTCTCTTGGTTCTTATTTTTCAACCTTGCCCAGCCCTGCCTTCAACCCCTCCAGTCCTCCCTATTTACAAAGATTTTGTTCCTATTTTCCCATTTTCTCATATTAATCCCATTCCCTTCTATCCTTTCCCCTAGCCCTCCTACTTCCTTCCCCTTTGCCCCTTTTCTTCCTATTTCACATTGCCTATTATACATTTCGTCCTTATTTACACTTTCAGTTTCTCACACCAGGGAAACTATTCGGTATTTACACATGTGTGTCCTATTTATTTCACTTAACAGTATTGCTTCAATGTGCATCCACTTAGCTATAAATGTCTCTAATTTCTCATTTTTTATGGCTGAGTAGTACTCCATTGTATAAAAAAACCACATTTTCTTTATCCAGTCTCCAGTTGATGGGCATTTGGGCTGTTTCCAAATTTTAGCTATTACAAACTGCGCTGCTATGAACATGGGTGCACATATATCACTGTGGTATGATTCTTTTAATTCTTTGGGGAAGATCCCCAGCAGTGGAATAGCGGGGTCAAATGGGACTTCCAGTCCTAGTTCTTTGAGGTATCTCCATACTGATTTCCACAGTGCTTGCACCAGTCTACACTCCCACCAGCAGTGGAGCAGGGTTCCTCTTTTCCCACAGCCCCACCAGCATTTGTTACTGGTTGATTTCATGATAGGAGCCATTCTTTCTGGAGTGAAGTGGAATCTCAGCGTTGTTTTCATTTGCATCTCTGGAATGACCAGTGATGTTGAACATTTTTTCATGTATTTATTTGCTATTTCTACTTCTTTGTCTGAGAAATGTCTGTTCATTTCAGATGCCCATTTTTGGATTGGGTCTTTAAATTTGGGAGGTCTGATCTTTTTAAGCTCTTTATAGATTCGAGATAGTAGACCTTTGTCTGAGGAAGAGCAGGTGAAGATTTTTTCCCACATTGTGGGTTGTCTCTTCACACTGCTGGTGGTTTCTCTTGCTGTGCAGAAGCCTTTTAATAAGAAGAGATCCCATTTGTTGACTGTTTGTGCTAGTTCACGGGCAACTGAGGTTTTGTTCATAAAATCTTTTCCTACACCGATGTCTTCTACCTAACCTCTGTTCCAACTGTTTCAGAGTTTCTATTTTAATATTTAGATCTTTAATCCATTTTGATTTTAGTTTAGTGCATGGTGAGAGATACAGGTCTAGTTTTAATCTTTGGCAAGTTGAAGGAGCCTCAGCTGTCTTAACCTAGCGATTAAGGTCAGTATTACCAGTGTAAATCATGCATGTCATGTCTTTCCTGACAGGATGTGATGAGAAAGGCACTTCATTTGAATGGCACTCTTTCCCAAGTCCAGTACCCTGATATAATCAAAAGAAAACATCATAAGGGACAGTCTACAAAATATTTGGGCCATTTTCTTCAAAATTATTGAGGTCATGAAAACTAAGGATACATCTGAAAAACTATCATAGATCAGCAGAGGAAACATAAAGATTAAATGCAGTGTTGTATCCTGGATGAGCTGCTGGAACAGAAGAAAGACACAAGTGTAAAAGTAGTACAAACACAGTTGTAGTATAACTACCATTACGGTACTAAGGTGTCTTAGTCACTTTCATCATCACTGAGACATGATTCCCAACACCCTCAACTAACAAGAAGTCATATTTATACTATGTCTGATCATGACTCATGACTCTTCTGACAGCCTTTCTGAGTGCTACAAGTAAGCTATGTACAGTACCCTAATGATTTAATATCATGTGGCCAGAGGCTCTGCCAGCAAGGTCAGACTTAGTGGAGCTAAATGAGGGAAAATCACAGCCCCCCAAACTAATATATAGCAAAAGGCTTAATGAATGATCTACTAACCATTAAGGGATAAGTGACATTCCACTATGATTTTCAGATGATGTCTTTGTGAACATAAACTTTTATTTGCTGTACTCCAGAAAAATTGAGATGTTAAAATTAAATTGATAGAACCAGAGTAACTTTATAGAGCAATTTTTTTGCAGTGAATAGTAACTTCTTCAAGAGGGAAAATGTTACCAACATAATCAGTATATTAAAATAAACATATATCACTATAGACATAGTATAGTGGTTCTTGGTTTCTGGTCTTAGAAACTACTGATAGTCTTTAAAAGTTACAGAGGACACCTCCATCCCAAAGAGCTTTCTGTTTACATTGATAGAAATTGCTGCAATTTACCGTATTCAAAAATAAAATTGCTATTTGTAAATATTTAATTCATTTAAAAAGCCATTACATGTTAACATAAAGACATTATTACACAACTATGTTTTCCAAACAGAATTAGTAAGAGGTTATGCACCTTTACAGTTATGCAAATATTTCCATTGCAGGCTGAATGGAAGAGAGCTGTACTCTCATACTCTTTCTGCATTCAATCTGCCATCATATTTTGCTTTGGTTGAAGCAAAAGGCAAAAATATGGAACTCTCTCATGGGTAGGTAGTTTAAAAAGAAAGTATTTTAATAGCTCTTTCAGATAACTATGGATATTTGTTCTTTTATATTACAACAAAACTCAAGCGGTAGTCTTTTAGAAGTTGATTTGTACCGCGCAAGCTGAGATTGTACCAATGAAGTCTTAGTTTTTTTTACACTTTTAGTGACCATTTATTCATGTATGATTTTGCTAACATGATGCACTGATCATTTGGAAAATATTGGCTCAATGAATTATGCAAATCTTTTCAAGTGTTGACACATTTCACTATATGTATCAAAGAATCACATTTGTGTGTATTGCAACCAATCTCATTAGAAAGGTCTTTGGGAAACTGTCCAGTTCACAGTGGCAAATCAAAAATTTTTTTCCCTCAAATTCTAATTTGCTAATGAAAGCTCTAATTTTATCAGTAGCAGAAAATGTTACTGGTTGTTTTCCATGAATGGAAGACTCATTTTTTGTTCATTTCAAAATAATATATATGTCAAATAAGTAACCAAGTTGGAATAACCATAGTTTTCCAGCCATTCTTTCACATAAAAACCATGTTGCAAGAGAAAAGCAGCTATTCCAGCTTGCAATACACACAAGTACCCAAGAGGTTTTCTCTGATACAAGCATGGTGAATAGGGATACAGTGGAAATGATTTATGCAAACATCCTATTTAGTCACAAAGAATATTAAAAAGGCATTTACTCAAAGGTAGAGATTTAATAAAATTAATAATTTTTACTTCTTCATTAAGAACAGAATGAAGTGAAATCTGCTTTTTAAAAAATTTCAATCGTATGGTGGTGAAGAATTGAGTGCCCAGGAATATAGTTTGATGCCACTGCCTGTATTTACATTAAAGAGCCAACAGTTTTACCACTGTTGATTCTGTACCACTACTAAAAGTAGTTTTGAATCCCCCAAGCCTCTGTGGAGCCAGAGTTCATACGGACTACACTTTGAGATCTGCTGATACAGAGGACAACTATAAGGATGTCATTCCTTTGCCTTAGAACCTATGGACCTTATCTGAGGAGAATCCACAAATCTGAAGGCAAGAGTTTTAGCACATGATCACTCAATCCATACATCTATGGAGAGAGTCAATAAAGAGAATGAATAATAAGAATATGAATATATATAGACATATATATATCAATAAGTACTAGAGGTTATTTTAGTTAAAGGAGAGGAAATGAATTAAGAATGCAAAATAGTGGAGAATCTATGAAGCTGGTGAACAGAGAGCTGATTCTGAAAGTTGAGTTGAGGGCAAGGAGTGGACAGAGGGTAAGTGACGAGGAAAGGCACTCACAGACCATTAGTCTCCACTCCACATGGCTACCCACCTTTGGATTGCTTGTCTTGAGAAGTGAGGGCTTCTTACTTAAAGGTGAGCCAAAGGCTGGGAAGTCAACATGTGGGTAACTACAGTCAATTCTTCATTGGTTGGCTGGTTGGTCACTCACTCACAGAATTAATTAATTAATTAATTAATTCATGGTATGGAGGATTGGACAGGGCTTCACATATGCTAGGCAAATGCTTTACAGCACATCCCCAGCCCTCAATTAAAAAATAGTTTTTTTTTCCTAATAGAGCTATAGTTATTAACAAATCGAGTTACTATGGAAGGATGAAAAATTTTAACTTCAGGTGAACCATTTAAAATAGCATTTTATGGAAAGAATTAAAAAAAAACTACAACTGTTTTTCGTGGCCAGCAATAAAATTTCCAAATGAGGGGATGAATGGATTCACATTGACATTTTAAATTTTAGATTTGACAGAACTAATGCAGTGTATCTTGACAACTATATCCAGTAGCTTAATGCTAAGCTTTTTATGCTGAATATGGAAGAGAATTCTGCACCAGTGTTTTGACTGGGAGGTTTTAAGATTTCCTATTGACATTAGACAGCAGTCTGAGGCTGCTTGATAAAACAAGCCTTGGCTATTTAATAACTGCCTCATAAAATGTCTCATATTTAAGGGAAAAGAGAAACTGGGCAAAGACATTTTGAAAATATGCATTTTAACTAGAATTTGGATGCTAAGTAAACATCCTTTAGTGTTCATTTAGAAAGACTTGCAGCTGGGGCATATGTGACTTAAAACGAGATGTAAAAGATAAATGATATCATAAAAGTTTCTTATCAAAAATACATTTGCTAATGGAATTTGGGTAGAAAAAGGCTTTATACTAAGGCCCACTTAATACATTGCAAAAGCACTGGAAGTTTTAAACTTTGAGCTTAGAGTAAGTGCATGTTAGAAAATATTATTTTCTGCTTTGTCACTATGGTTTTTGACTTACAAATTAATTTTCTCTCTAAGGGCACCATCTTAGTTTAATTCTGTTTGTAAAAAAAGCTACTGCCAATTGTTGACTTTATAGTAGGATATAAAATTCTAATCTAGGCAGTAATGAAATTAGAGCTTCTCTTTTAGAAAAATGAATATTAAATTTTAACCTTATACCACAATATGATATAGTTATATTCTAAAATACACCTATCTATTTTAACATGGATTAGGCCTAAGTCTCCCAAAAGGCACACGGTTGCCTCTATTAATACAATTGCATGTGAATCAGAAAACCTGGCTTTATTTGTGCAGCCTAGCCAACCACTGAATATAAACACTAGCCCTGTTATAATTCAGTATGCAACTGGGCTAGTCTTCCACATCAACAGAGGGGAAAAAAATCCCTCTTATTTTTTTAAAGTTGCCCATCTCCATCCATTTCTGTTGAATTGGAATTGCCACAATTGCCCAGATAAAACATTTGAGAGTGTGTCAGCTTTAATTAATGTAACATGACCTGATCATTTCCACAGTTAAGAATAAAGAAGTCTGCATTCTTTAAATCCAAAGCGCAGCCTGGAGATTATGCTAAGTTGCTTCATTCACAGTCCACACTCCTCCGCTCATGTCAGAAGGACAGCATTTGTCCCCTCTAGTGATAAACAAATTATACATGAAATCAATTCCACTTCACAATCATTTTCCCTATTGGGTATTATCTTCCCTTCCCTGCTCCCTCCAGTTAAGCCTGCATCCTGTAACTTGCTAATGAGCTGAGGGCTTTCTGTTCCAGGTGGCACCCCCTGCCTGGAAGTCATGACATTTCCCATTTCGAATGCTGCTGGCATTTTTCGACAGCTCCTGCTAACTAGCCTTTTTGACCCACACTAAGAGGAACTCATCTGATCGAATCCTCTAACCTGCCAATCATTCGAGCAAATGATCTTCACAGTCACTCCCAAGGCAGGAATGGAGGGGGAGAAAAAGGAAAAGCGGGTGAGAGAATGAGGGAGTCGGCAAAAGCGGCTGTCTCTGCAGCTACCTAATGAGAATACTTTAAGTCTCTGAGGCGGCTGAAACACTGAAAAACTGGTGGGAAAATTAGGACACAACTGAATGCCTGGCTCTGTAATTACTGATTTCCTTCCATCCTGAGATCATTTTGAGAGCAACACCTCTGAGATGTGCCAGTTTCTAAAGAACACAGGAACACCCCACCTTACGCAGAGAAAATAGATTTATTTCTCCTGCTACTATCAATATGCAATTCTCATAATCCCACACTGTCAAACAGCATCCTTTGCAGAATTAATTAGGTGCTATAAGCTCGTTAAGTGTGCATTTGTAAACCAGGGATGATTATAATGTTTGTCATAGTGAAGAAAAGCCCCCTTTCCCCTCAAGCATATTTTAAATGTTGCCACTAGTTAGGAGTGTCGGTTTTTACACATTCATATAAAAGCAAGCAGGTATGATGGAGGTTAGTATTGGGCTCAGGGAGGGTTAAATTCTTGACACTGACAAAACAGGATAATCTGGGCATTCGTAATTAATGGAGGTAAAATAATTATTTTCCTTCCAGATTTGTCCTGGCTGTGCAGAATCAGTTTATTTAATTACATTAAAACTTAGTGGGCTCCCAGCTCACAGAATGACCCAATTACTTTAGGAAGAAAGATTCAGTAAGTGATTTAATCTGGCCTTGGATCACAACTATTGGTAGCTTAATAGGGAGTAGGCTTGTTGACTAAGGGATGATACAATATAATTATGTGTTATCACTCCACCATTGTGTGTAATAATGTATAATAAATACTGTACATGATTTAATTGGACATGATAATCACACATCTTTCCCCATTTATAGTAATTAGGCCAATAGCCCCATTTACAGTAATTATTATATGTAATTGAAGGCATTTTACTAATTGTATTGAAAATGATAATCCAGACCAATTAAAAATCCAAGGGTACTATACATAATTCAAACTATATTAAGAGGATGGTGATAATTTACAGGGAATAAACTCATTCAAGTACAGTATTTGATTCCATGTTTGGTATATATGGTGATATTTATTATGAGACATATTTCCATCAATTTCTATTTTATAATTTTTTTCTAAAACTTGAATATTATTTCCTCAGCTGAGAAAGTAATCCTTTGACTGCTCTATGATGTTATCTTTACTTTAAAAGTGCTGAAAATTATTTTTTCTGACTGTGTATTGCACTGAAAGTGTGTGTATATGTTTGTGTAAGTTGGTAAAAGAAATAGCTATCCTAAATTCCAGAAGACTCTAAATTATTCATTTGCACAAGTAAGTTGATGTCCTTAAAAAGTTTATTCATAGAAGCATCTCAGAGTATTGCAAACAATTTGGTAATGATACTTGTAGTAATTTAGCTAAAGTGGTTAATTTTGTTTATGGAAATACATTGCAGTAGTTCTCACTGCATTTGCTGTTTGTCTAGAATTTTACTATGTCTATGGATGTAAAGTGCTGGCTTTTGTCCCTGGGCCTCCATGTCTAGCCTTCTCTGATCCCATACCCCATTTCTACCACACAAAGCTCCTGTGTGAGGAGTATCTTAGGAGGAACGAGGAGAATCCATGGGATAATGTGAGTGGTTTTGAGCTTCTTTTTGACACTATCATTTAGGCACTGTCCTCCATGGATTCGAATGTCATCCCAGACCATCAGCCTACTTCAACTCAAGCAGCCTTCTTTTATGCTCAGACACTTCTTAGACTATCAGCAGACCACAAAGACAGTTTAGTGGGACTCAGATGCTATACTGGTATTAATAATACAATACAGTACACTTAGGGTATAGACAATTCCCTCTGTATTACAAATTCATAAGAATCAACATTAAATTCAAAGAAAAAAATAGAGCATCTTAACTGATTATAACTCTGTTATGGGTGAATGCTAACTTCCAATAATTTGGCCAAATACTGTAACGAGTATCTTGGCTAGTAGCTACATTGTATTTTGTGCCTACGACTTGTAAGAAAGCTTTACTCATACTATGCTGTTGGCTGAACAGTCCCTAAGAAATTAATTTGGGTTTTAAAAAGCCAGAAAATGCAAGCTGCAGTACACTGCTTTTCTCTCCTCCCTAATTTGAAAGCTCATCTAATCTGGAAACGCTGAATCACAAAAATATAGTCAATTTGCAAAGATCCATGGGTAGATGAACTGATTTGTGGAGCATCAAGCCAATTGCCTCCCTTTTTAGTCATTTTGCTTTAAAAAACACTCAGTCAGAATGTGGAAAAGGAAAAACAATGGCAAGACGTATCATTTTTAATGTAAAAAAATCATTCTGAATTCCTTTTTTAAACAAAAAACACAAAATGAAATATTTAAAGATACAGGAGCAAATGTGCATGATTTTAAACCATGTGTGTACACACATTTGTGTACAACAGACATGAGAAGAAAAACAGTATGACAAATGGAGCAAATGTAGTAAAATGTCAACATCTGGGGAAAGCGAGGAAAGGATATCAGTAATTCCTTATGCTACTCATCAAACTTTTCTGTAGATAATGACACTGTGTCAATATACAATTTAATAAGTACTTTAGAAGTGCACTCTGGATAGAGCATGATATAACTTTATTTTCATTCTGCTCTGTGGCAATCCTCATACATATGAAGCAGTCTAGATAGCTAAGGCTAAGAGTCCTTTGCTGACCCTTTCACATGGTTGTGGGTGGTGTTAATGCACAGATCAGGGAATCCAAAAAAGGGAAGGGTACAGACAGAGAAGGGAGAAAGGGGGACAGAACAGACAAACTTCCTCTGCCTGCTACTTGGCATTAAAGTTGCATGGAGATAACAGATTCCCCAGTGTAGAGAGGGAGTGAAGGTAAAGGGGGTGGAAGTCGATAGGAAACCGGACAATATCCGGCCTCTTCCCAATCTGATATTCATAGCATGCATCATGCATTTGTGGTTTAGTGCACTGTCAATTTCTCAAGTTAGATACATGCCTTAATCTACAGTAATGTGGAGGTGATATAAACAACCAAGGACTCTTTCAAGGAAAATTTGCAAGAAACACTGTGGTTTGTTTTTCTTCTTTGCCTATTTCTACAACCGTGGTCAATTGTATAAGGCAAAAGAGATGGTACAACTATAGTTGTTTGATAGGCAAAAAAAATTATAGGATCATGCAGAAAATAATTATTCTTATAGAAAACAACCAGAACTCTTCCTGCAACTGAAATAAACCAAGATCTAATATTTGAATTTTTTATGTGGTGAGACAATCTAATAGGCATTATCTCCTTTTGTGTCTATAGTTGAGAAAATGCACCATAACTTTAAAAAACCTTTAGTAAGTGCAGGTCTTAAATGTTACAATTATAAATGGAGTTTCCCTCTGGACTGATTTGCACAGGCGAGGCAAGGTGGTTTTCAGCTACCCTGCTTGTTTCACAGACTCTTCTGTGTGGCTAAGCCCAGAGTCCTCTTCTGAGGGCTCCTTCTAAATAGGCCGGGCCAGCCCATTCCCAGCAGCTCAGCTGACTGGAACATGGCTCAGAACTTGACCCAGAAGCAGCCAGCAGCTCCTGTGGGAGTGACTGACATAACAGCCTTGCTCTCTACTTGATAATGATGGTTTCACCAATAAGAGCTTTCTCTACGAGGGTTTGAATCTGAGGCAACAAGAGCTCAGCAGTAGACTGCACCAGAAGTACAGGGACAAAGAGAAATCACAATAAGCAAGGTGAATAATCCATGAATAAGCAGAAACAAGTCACTGGAAGCCACAAAGTGAAGGGAACATGAAAGCAATGTGAGTAGAGGCAAAGACAAAAAAGTGAGCCACCATGAAGTCACAGCGTGCAGGAGAGCAATAGGTGTCTACTTTTCCAGGAGCAGTTTCTAGGGTTGAGATGGCACACAAACTAAAGCTACTGTTGGACTCCGAGTGACATTCTGGTCTCTGTGAAGCTTGTCTGTATCACTACTTAGCTGTTCTGCCTTTCACAGCCTGTTAACTGAGCAAGCCTGGCTGTGTCACCTTCTCCTGAAAGACCCCGATGCCAGATTTCCCAGGCCCTCCTAGTCCTGTGGGCACTGGGCACAGTGTTGTTCCTTTCTGTCCTTCTCAGTGATCAGTCTCTATCCCTCTCACCTGGGCCCCTGCCTCTGTCTTCACTTGAAGAATTTTCCTCCTAGCACACTCTGGACTCCCCATAAGTGGTTATCATCTAGAACTGAAATACATTTTCACTTCATGATTTCAGGTTACTTTTCCTGACGCCTCTTTGCAAAGGTAGGTGGGAAAAATGTTCTTCATCCCTTGTCCAGTGGAACATTTTGGGATGCTGGAAATGTTCTAAACATACCCTGCTCAATAAGGGCTCCTATCTACATGCAGCTACTGACCACCTGAAACATGATACTGCTACTGAAGTAAGGAAATTTTAATTTAAACTTAATTAAAAATTTAAATTTCCCTAGGCATACATTGCTAGTGGTGGGCAACACAACTCTATTCATCCTTAAAGGAAGGAAGGAAGGAAGGAGGAGCTGAAAGGAGAGAGGAAAGGAGGAATAATGACACTGCTTTCTTATATGTGATGAAGCATTATTTCCCAGTTTGTCTTTATCCTGTCTTGATTCAAATAAGTTGATCATTTTACTTCATAAATATATAATTCCTGTATATCTACTGAAGATTTCATTATCTGTGGATCAAAGGCTACCTGCATCAACATCCCCTGGGGTTCTTTAAGATGCAGATTCATGGGCACCAGGAACTATATTTGAGGAACTACACGGGGTTCTGGTGCCCAGAGTGTAAGAGCCCTGGTCCCCTACATGTTCAGAGGGTGATGCCAGACAATTTGAAGCACCAGGGCACTGGATTCTGTCTAGAATCTGATTCCTAAAAAAAAAAAAAAAAAAAAAAATCTTTATCTTATTTAAAATTTCTCTACCAATTAATGCATTCTAATTTTTTTTTACCCAAACAGACTACTTTTAGGAAATCATTATGTAATGACTGAATCAAGCAGAAAGAGTATGACAATGTTTTTCATTGTTATATAAATCGTAAATAATGTGGACCGATGGAGATAATTTACTAAAAGGTAAGAAAAGGGTCAACAAAGTGCAGCTGACCTCTTGCCCTTGAACCAAACAAAATTCTTTCATACCCTAGATATTCACAAATATACTATGAATTTAATGGGGTCTGAAGATCCACTAATTCATTGAAAAGAAATGCTCTATAATGAGCACATATTATTTCAGAACAATGATAAAACAGATGTCTGAAAGAGTGTGGGCATTCTTATCCTTTGTATTTGGGAAAGGAGAAGTAGACAGTGACCATGCACCTCCTTTGTCAGCTTAGAACGACTGGAAAACAAACAGCACAGGAGTATGTTGGTATCATCAGATGCAGATATAAGCAACACTAATGGGTGTTGGATTCCATGTAGCTTCTGGGCTTGTCCATGGGGAAAACATTCTATACTCAGATTGAAGGCTTTCTCAAACTGCAGAAGTCTTGTTTCTCATTGGCAATAAAATAAGTGGGAACAATCTAGGAAACCTTTAGTCTGCTAATATCTTTAGAGGATAACAAAATGTGGGAAGCCACAGTATTTTGATCAACTGTGACACCTGTCCTATTTTGTTTTATTAAATTCTTTTATTGGTACATTGTAGGTATACAACACAATTACATTTCTCATGGGGAATTGTACCTTTACATAATGCATCTTGGTTCTTATTTTTTCCCCATTCCTAGCCCTCCCTTTACCCCCTCCACCCTTCCCTATTTACAAAGACTTTATTTCCATTTTTTCCATTTCTCAGCATTTTTCCTTTCCCTTCTTTCCTTTCCCCTGCCCCTCCCACTACCCCTACCCCTTTGGACCTTTTCTTCCTATTTTGCATTATCAATTATTCATTCTAATCAATGGTATGTTTTAGGTATACAATATACCTGTCCTATTTTTAACTTAGGTGCTTGTGGTTTTCTTATTTAATTCCATTACAAGATTCTAAAACCCAAATCGCTCTCTCTGCAAAGCAAAATGTATCTCATTAGCTTTTCCACCAAGGCCAATTTATGCAAATTCATCATTATTAACTAAATAATTGAAGTGATCCTAGTATGCAAGCAAAGACATAATGTAGCATCAAGGTATGGGAGCAAAATGAGGACTTGGAACACCCCTCTTTGCTCACCCCCAATCCTTTTAAAGATAGACCGATACAGTCTGCTGTCTACATTTCCCCCTGTCCTTCCCCAGAGAGAGGTGGTTAAAATGCTAGCCTACACCCAGCCTCTCTGGGCTCCCCATCTCTTCGCCTCTCCTCCCCTTCCCAATCTCTGGGTTTTTCGAAGAACTAGGACATTCAAGGAAGATTTAAGATGCCACAGTCTTCTCTGAAGGGTTAATGAATTCAACAACAATAAGAAAATCAAAGTCTAGAGAATTACATATTTTTCTTTAAGGATGCCTTATTTGGGTAGGCTTTCTGCTCTACACTGTCTATACTTTGATACTCAGCTATTGCTCAGAGTAAGGCCATTCTAGATGGTATATGAGGCTCATAAAGAGGCTGTATTACTTGATCTCCAAGATGGTTCCATTTGATTACAATTAAAAAAATAAACCCTGCAAAGATGGACATTAAAATGATTTCTTTTTCTGCAATCTGACAGAAAACTGTTAGAATCCAGCTTTCCTGCAGCTTTTCTGAGAGGAGAAAAATTGAGAGGATAACAAAATGTGGGAAGCCACAGTATTTTGATCAACTGTGACACCTGTCCTATTTTGTTTTATTAAATTCTTTTATTGGTACATTGTAGGTATACAACACAATTACATTTCTCATGGGGAATTGTACCTTTACATAATGTTTCCTCAATATCATGTAGAATCAAGCTGAGGTATTTGGATTTGGAACAACAATAATATAGAAGCTTTAAAGTTGATGTGAAAAAGACAAAATTCATGGAAAAAATATTTGTATCGTTCTCAAGTAATTTTACAGAAAAAGCTTTCACTGTGCCAATATAACCTTTGATCTAGTTTCAAAAACATACTGTCAAAAACCCCACCAAATTTAAAATTGTAAAGCTTTCAAATACTGATGAGTACAGATCTGAGCACCTTTTAAGAGTATCTTTTCAATTAGCAGTTTTTGAGACATTTTGGGCAATGCTCTGTTCAGTCAGCTTGATTTTATTTTACAAGGATAAGCTGACTTAAAACACGTCCTTAGCAGCTTTGACTGGCCAGGCTCAGGTCAGGAGATGAGAAAGAGCCAAGAAGAAAGGACATGGCCCTGTAATTGAAATTCAGGCCTGTGTGTGTGTGTGTGTGTGTGTGCACGCGCGCGCACACGCATGCGTACGTGTGAGTATTAGTGGTGCAAATAAAGTCCACTTTTTTGTTTTGTACTACTGAATTGGCTAAAGGATTTATAAAGCCAGGGGCCCTCATTATGATAAAGGAGGTTAAATACTTTTAAAAAGCATATGTTACAACCTTCATGAATCAAAATTATTCTTAGAACCAGGAGGTAACTGGTCAAAACCTCAGCTCTAGGGCTGGGGATTTAGCTCAGTAGTTTTGCCGCCTGCCTTGCAAGCGCAAGGTCCCAAGTCTGATCCCCGCTACCAAAACAAATGAATAAACAAAAAAACCACCTCAGCTCCACTATTTGACCAGTTGAAATTCAGAGTGGGAGCCAACTCAATAAAGTTGTGTTTGTAGGTGACTTTCTATCCAACAGGGAGAAATAACCTGAAGAAGGAAAAATCCCACTCTTACCAATTGAGCAGGTAAATTGAATAGTAACAGCTTCTGACTTGTGTTTACATAGCATAGTTACTTGGTAATCTTTTGTCTCTAAATTATTCATAAGTCACCATCATAACCCTAACCCAAAATAAGCTCCCATGTTGAGAGTACACAAAAGTTAAGTCTTGAAATAGTTTAACCACAAGTGATCACCCACCAGAAAATGTGAAGTTTAATTTAGTGCCTTTGCTACACCGTCAAGTTAGCCCCTTAATATTCTTGAGATTAGAAGAAGGAAGAACTGCTTCTGCAATATGGTACATGTCCCTTGCTTTATTCCATTTAACTACTGACAGTTCCCAGGAACATAGTACAAGTGGGCACTCTCCATAGGAAACAGTGTAACAAGTGTACCCTACACAGGGAAGCTCCTTCTCTATTTGCTCTGCAGTACTGTGTCACACCGAAAGGAAACACACAGATACACACCCACCCACACCCAGACATCTCCAAATGGCAATCAAGAAACACAGCCGTCTCCTACTTGTCACCAAGCAGCACATGTGATGGCTGAGACAGGCTGAGATGCTCAAACACTGTCATGTTTAGATTATGCTCCCTATCTGCAAAACAGGAGTGGTCAAAGAATCAAGTAGTGACAAAGATAAGCTGAATCATAATGAGGTCTGTGTTGCAGGCCAGACAGGAATCAGAAGCGGTGAGGTGGTCCACGTGGGAACTGAGCTAAACTAAACAGGGAAGTCACTGCCTTCACCAAAGGTAGTCACAGTCACAATCACACAGAAACCTTCAGGTAAGGGTTAGAGTGCAGTAGTGCTAGAGTTGCTGACTTTTCAAGAAAAGCTAGAAATCTAGACCTTTTTGTGTAAAATTGCCCAATTTTACAATAAGAGCAACTAATTTTTTAAAAATTGCATGAGCCAAACAAAGCAGGTCTGTGGCAAGATACACTGCCCACAAGGAAATTTTTTCTAACCTCAAGGAAGAATGTGTGAGTGCTTAAGACGATTTGTTTATGACTCAAATGGTTTGCTTATGGCTATATAACTAAAGTGCAACATAAAATATAACTTTGGTTATAACTTTTGGTAAGTGCCTGAAAATGGAGAAATAACTAACTGCACTCTGCCTCATTAGAATGGTTCACAAATGACATACTAAACCCAAAAGGCAAAGAAGACAGTTTTTAGGAGTGGAGGTAATAAGTCTCAAATATTTCATTTAAAGATCTATTCAATATGCATTAAATACTAATTTTCAGGTAAAGGATGCCATCTTACCTGTGCTCTCTTGAGAATACTGTGCTCGTCAGTGCTTGCTGTTTGACAGACTTTTGCCATAACTATTGTTTTTCCCAAATGCCCGCATACTCTCTCCAGCTTCTGGTTGCAATTTCACATTTGGGATGGTAAAAATAGAAGACACTGAGGACAGAATGAAAAGTTTTCATTTATATATTTATAAATGTATTATAATATTTTCTTTTTAAAACAACTGGACATTGAGGTGGAATTCTGGATGTCCAGCACATTGAACACTGTAGTACATGTTAGTGTTTAAAATATCAAGTTGTCTCAGGTACACACACACATTTTCACACACACATACACGCATGCACATACATGTACAGTGGGAGAGTCTGCCTTTCTCTCAGAACCATGGCTGAGATGATCTCTCACATTACTCTGATCTAGAACGATTAACCTTGATTTGGAAGCCATATATTTTGTCCTTTCTTTGTGCCAATTTTCATTCATTCATGAAAAGTATTTAGGACAGAATGGAGGACTAGGAAGTGGAGGCAGCAGATGTATTTACTGAGTGACTTTATTCTAGGAATTGTAGAATCCTGTAGCAAATAAATCAGGAAATTCCTGTGCTTGTAGATTTTGGCTGGGGGAGACAGGCAGTAAACAACCGAACAGATATAAATACAGTAGTGGTAAATGTTATAAAGGCAAACAAAACAGAGTGGAGAAACCAGAAATTTTGGGGTAGAAGAAGGTCAGTGAAAGCATCCATGACAAGCAACATTTGCTCAGAGACCACAAGGAGGTGAGAGAGTAAGGTTTGCATTTATCTAGAAAGAGAGCAAGTACAAAATGCAAGAGAGAAAACAGACAGAACTGACACCAGGCAGGCAGGCAGGCAGGCAGAGCGGGAAGAAAACCAGTTAGGAGGGAGCTGTAAAAATACAGGTAAATACAGGTGGTGAGGGCATGGGCGGGGGTGGGGGGTGTTAGCAATGCAGTGAAGACTGGACAGGGTGTGTGACAAAAGAAGAGGAGTAAGGTTAACTCCCATCAGCTGGAGGAATGGTGTTTGGGGAAAGAATTAGGAATTTTGTTTTGGTAATATTGTTTGAGATGCCTACTAGATGGTGGAAATGCTGAGAAGGAAACTGAATATGAAACCCTGAAGAAGTCAGGGGCCACAGGGCTGCACATAGAATCTTGGAAGCTGTCAGTGTTTCTGTGATGTTTGAATCTTGAGACTGGGTGAGATCATCAGAATCCCCACGAGTTTATGCAGAGAGAAAGAGCTGATGATTAAGCTTTGGGACACTCTTCATAATGAGAGGTCTGGCAAATGAGGAGAAATATGTCAAGGAATCTGAAAAGCAGAGTTTAGGGAGACAAAACAAAACCATGAGAGAATCCTGCTCTGGAAACAAAGTGCAAGAAATGTTATTAGGAGTGGGTGGTGGGTGATATGTTAAAAATTCTTCTGATGCATCAAGATGAAGATTGGGAAAAGAACAACACGTAAAGCTTTGAAACCAAGTTCAGGAGTTGTGGGTACAAAAGCATGGTTGGAAAGGAATTGGGACAGAATTGGTGGCAGTAGATATACTGAAAGTGGATGTGGTCATTTTATTTTTCAAAAGATGGCATGGAGCGACACAATAACATGCAGTTAGGGTAGCATATAGGCCTACACAGAAAAACCTACCAACATGCAATCAGGAAAAGTCCTTTGGGACTGCTGTGTTCATCCGATTTGTTCTCTAAATAAGAAGGCAGAAGCCCAGAGGGACTAAGGCTCTTGTCAAAATTGCCTGGTTAGGTAATAGTGGAGCTAAAGCTAGAATCCAGGTGGTCTGATTCCTAGCTCAGCGCTCTTCACACTGTACCAATTTGTTGGTGTGCTTTTACTGGATTTGAGTTTTGTGAATTAGCAAATGAATGTAATAAAACCAAGCACTCTGCTATGAAGTGTATTTTGTTCATTTACTCCGACAAGGGTAGCTCAGCTTCAATTATTTATGTAACTTGATAGTATACACAGGAGAGTGCTCTGTGGTGTATTTGGGAAGAGTAATGAATTTCTTCTAAACCAGCCTTCCGCTTGCTTCTCTGTAATTAAATCTCTGTGAAGAAGTGGGGCAAGGCTGTTGGGGTTTCAGGACAGAGGGTGAAGGGCATGGTGTCACCAGAATCAGCTAACTTTAATTGTCAGATCTCCAGGGAACTGCACCATTTTTCATGCTTAATGCTTTTATAATCCCTGCTTTGATGACACACTAAAACAATACTTCTAAATTTCAATATTATGTGATTGTAACAAATGCATACAGTTTAATATGCTTCCACATCGATTTTGAACATAAGCTGGACTTTCTCACATCAAAAGCAGGGCCATCACCCTTGAGAGTTTCCAGTTCTGTCACTTTCCCCCACACACCTGTTCCTCAATCTGGTCTATCCAAATTATCTGCCTTATACAGATGCTCACTGGTGACAACTTCCCTATGGGACATCGAGAAGGAGCCTGCCTGATGGCCCCAAAAACCTTGACACCCTACACAAACTGTGTGGCTATTCTGCAGCCACAGTGTGATCCCTGGGAACCGCAGTCTGCTTGCTTAAATTTACCAGATAAAACTCCTCAAGAGAAATCTGTTTGGATGAAGCCTTGACCCCATGGAAGCACTGGCCCATGGGTCCCTCTCTCTTCCTGCCTGTGCTCCTTGACCGCTGTGTGTGTGGCCTCCAGACATACTCTGTCCCCCACACTGATTAGGTCACTGGCGCTATGCCCCTGACTGGGTCCAGATGGTGAGGCTCTGCAGAGCAACCTGTGCAGGTGTATTCCCTGCAAGTGCTCTTCAGGCTGGGTCTCTGGTGGCTGCTGGGAACAGCAGATGCCAGCTATGTTGATGAAAAAAGTTTAAGTTTTTGTTTTGTTTTGTTTAAATTCTCTTACTGGCACATTTTAGGAACACAATACGTTTACATTTATCATTGGGTACTTGTACCTGTACATGATGTGTCTTGGTTCTTATTTTTTCCCCATTACCTGTGTGCCCTTCACCCCCTCCACCCTTCCCTATTTATATAGATTTTATTTCCATTTTTTCCTTTTCTCATAATTTTTCCTTTCCCTTCTTTCCTTTCCCCTTCCCCTCCCACTTCCTATTTCAAATTGGACCTTTTCTTCCTATTTCATATTGTTTTATTTAAAACAGTAGCCTGATGAAGATTCAAGGTATAACAAAATAAGAAAGGTATTATATTCTTAAATATTCTTCCAAAGCAAATCACCTTTTTCTCTCTCTCTCTTTTTTTTTTTTTTGGCTTTTCAGGACAGGGTCTTACTATGTATCTCGGGTTGGCCTTGAACTCACTATGCAGCCCAAGCTGGCCTCAAACTCACAGCAATCCTTCTCCCTCAGCCTCCTGAGTGCTGGGATTATAGGTGTGCACCACCATGGTTGACCTACCACTTCGTTTTTATACGAATCTATGGAAAGGCTGCAGTGTCCCATGTTCTCCAAGCTCCAACAACATCGAAACTCATCATACAGCATGGCAGAGCAGAGCAGGCCAACAAGGCTCGAGCCCACTATTAACTTGTTTTTGTTCCTGATCTCCTTTTAAACCAGTTTCACTTCTAGCCTGTGTAAGTACTGTACTTGACTTCTGTGGACATTCTTTAAAAAAATGTTATGAGTGATCTTAGGGAATGAGAGTACATAGAGACTCAATTATGACACTTCCCCCAATTCAAATGTTCACACCCTGACCCCTAAGGTGTTGATATTTGGAAAAGGGGCCATTGGGAGGGGATAGGGATTGGATGGGGTCCAAGAATGGGACCCTCACAATGGGACTAGTTACTTTTTGAGGAGAGGAAGAGAGAAATGTGCCCTCCACCTGTGAGGACACAATGAGGTGGCTCTCTATCAGCCAGGGTGAGAGTCCTCACCAGCAACTAGATCTGCTAGCACCTTCATCTGGGACTTCCCAGCCCCCAAACTGTGAGAAACAAATGCTACTGTTTAAGCCCCCCCTCTATGCACTCTACGGTGTTTGATCACCGCAGTCTGTGTAGTAGACTAAGGCAGTGAGGTTCCCAGAACTGGTGAGTTGGAACCTTGACTAGGTTAATGAGACAGACCATGTATTGATTCTGGAACACTTCTGCCCAGGAGGACCTCCTTCTAGGTCTCCTCAGAAGGGAAGTACGTCAGAGGCTCTGCTGCTGCCGCCACCATTGGCCAGTGAACTTTTAAAAGACTCTTCACTAATGTGAAATTTAAATTTAAGAATTTTAAAGATTTCTAAATATAGTCTGCAGAGTATTAGCCCAGACAGCAGAGTCACCAAAACCAGTCATTTCACTCAAAGGAACAAATTCCCAAAGTCTCTGGAGTGTGGGAATTCTTTGTTTTGTAAATATGTTTACAAATATAGGCACGTTGGTTGTTGTAAATGGAAATGACTGTAGTATTTAGGACTGGGATTGTCCTTTCTTGTGACTAGATTTATGCTTCATAATGGTTATCTTTGAGACACAGAAATAGCATTTCTGTAACTGAAAATTGTTACTGGAGGCATTTAGCAGAATCTTGCTTTAAAAATATAATGATTTTTCATCTTTATTCTCCCCCCTTCAAAAGGTTTCACTGCTCCTGATGTTTAACGTTATGCAAAGACGTGTTTCTGCCAATGAATATCGCCTTATGGTTATGCTTCTGCAAATAGCCTGCTGTGAGCTGATAAAGGGATTAATGCAGCCAAAATTCTTAATCTGTGAAATTACAAATTAAATTCTCATATTAAAAATACCACCCTGAGGTATTTTTTGTGGTTTTAATTCCCCTCTGGTGTTCTGCATACATTGTGCCTGTTAATGATGGGGACAAGGCTGTCTCTGTTGGCAGTCTGCTGCCGAGTGATAATGTGGAGGCATTTACCCACTGATAGAAACTGGATTTAACCACTGGCTGATAAACTAAGAGGCAAGTGGGTAATAAGTCTGTATTAACAGAAAAGTACTACTACAGAATTCAGAATCCATAGACCATCAAAATCCTGGCTTAAACTCAATCATCAAGTCAGATGGGATTGAGATGTCAGGAAGGAGGAGCGATAGCAAGTTATAACCTACACCACACAAGGAAAATAAACCATACGTTTCAGTGTGACAAGCCATAAACTAATGAACCTATTTGCATCATTCTTTTTCAGGACAGGAAGACATGTCACCAATTCATAGAGAACTCACCTTAATTTTTTCAAAAATTGGGGATCATTTTTTATAACGATCAGTGAGTAGACATTCAGAAAGGAAGTAGGGCAATATATAGAGTAAATGTGAGCTGGGAATATGTAAAAGGTTAATAAGGATTTGTTAAGCATACAGAGTAGTAGGTTAATATAACTATAGTTACTTCAGGGTTAAAAAAAAAGTAGTTGAAAATAAGTGTGAAATATGAAAAAAGATTTCAGGTAGGAATACTCAAGAGTTGTTACTTGAGATTTAGTTAAGGGTTATTGCTGTTAAAGAGAATCCAATACTGCAGTGGGATACAAAAAAGTCTAAGATCCTAGAGACAAAGGAATTAACATTGTGTTTACTATTAATGATGTACAAGGATTAATAAATACACATATTTATGTATATATGTAGTATGTTATTTTTAAGGCAACCAGAAAAGAGTATGAGATAAAATAACTCTAATGGGAATTTGGGAAGAATGTTTCACCACTGAATAAAAATATTCCTACTGCAATAGTATTTTGCAGAATTTCACAAGAATTCTGTTTCACACTTGGAAAGAAAGCTTAGATCCTCCTAGCCATAAATCCTCCCCCAAATACTTTAAATGTAATTGAAAAAGCCTGTGTAAATACGAATATTTTTGTAAAAACAAAACAAAAACCCACCCAGGAATGTGCTTTGTTTTAAAAGATACAGAAAAGAGCTGTCTGTAAAAATACCAAGAGCCCATGTAGTTGAAATGAATTACATGTCTTCAGTTCTTACATGTCAATTCAATGCATCAGCCAATGGCCAACTCTGTTCTTCAGCTCACTGGCTAGCAGACCTTTTTAAGGTTATTGTTACAACCAAGATGGTCTCTGAGAATCAAACAGGAATAAATCATTTCTCCTCTGTGTAATCCAGCCAGTTAAAATAGTACTGCATGCATAAAGTACTAAATATGTAAATCATATTTTTCTTTTCATTTATGACTGCTCATATCAGTTTTTGGACACATACATAATCAAATACAAAGACACGCAGCTGCAGACTGCAGAGTAGAGATAGCAAAAGAGGAATCCATTTTCTCCCTGTCTGGTAAGCTAGCAACTGAATGGCAGAATTCCATTAAACATATACACATGATTGCCCTCCCCTTCTCTCCCACAAGCACACACTCTACACACACACACACACACACACACACACACGTAATGCATACACACTTGCAGCATCTTGTACACAGATGGCAAAGTGCTTTAGCTGCACACTGTAGAGGTGCCATACTCACTATCAGTCAGCTCCCATAGCCGCGGGGGCAGGTCACTGAAGTACTCATGGCTCAGGGCTGCCTGGGCAGACAGTCTGTTCTTTGGGGAGCACTGCAGGAGCTTGGAGGCCAGATCCTCTGCATGATTCACATAGCTGAGCCTAAGAGCACAAACAAAAGAGACAAATCAGACCAAAGAAGAAAATTCACTAAATACTTCAATTTATTCTTGGTCAGAAAAACAACCTAAATTACCTCCTGAAAATGAACAAGCAGAATTCATTGATTCCTAGAATATCTGTTACTCCAAACTGGCTTTTACTCTAGATATCCTAGTATCACTGATTTAACATATTTCTACTATAAGCAAAGGGTTGATACTTTCAGAATGGCTAAAGCTAAGTGCAGAGGTAAAACATTTCAAAAGATAATTTATTAAATAGTTGTTCATAGAATCTATACATTATATACATATCTAGATATAGTCATGGTAAATTAGGACCAAATAACTAGGAAAATTAAAATGGAACTGCTATTAAATTATCTAGTTATTAAAATTACTTTTCCTCTAAAAATTTATGTTTTCTTTCATTGAAAACAAAATTACTGAAACAAATGCCCTGTCAAATATCAACCATCATAATATTAACCTACAGGTTAACAAAAGGGGACATGCTTAAATGATACGAGACTGAATCAATTCAAGATGACCTTTAAAACAACAGTAGAGAGAAAATATGTGTCTCAAGATTATCGAACAAAGGAGAGAAGTAAAGGCTTTCATGTGGTAGAAGCTTTCAAATGGTTGGTGGCACTGCTCAGTACAGTCCAGCCTGGCTCCTCATGGAATTTCTACTTCACTGTTCCCAGCAATCAAACCTGGATAATTAACATAAAACTGATAGTAAGATTATTCCTGCTAACGGCTACCACTTATGGATAGCTGAATGTGTCGGAACACCTTCCTGGGCATTTCTCACATTGTAGTCAAATAACTGTGCCAATTTAATGGAGGTGGAAAGTAAAGAGGACACAGAGGTGGATGCAGCGCAATGTGTGCAGTGACTCTCAGAGGTAGATGGAGTGAAGAAAAGTTGCTTCTCTCAGTATTTAAAAAAATGTCTCGAAGCCACTGAACACACAATTAGCCAAAAACTATCTTTTCTCAATGGCCAACACAATTCTCCTCAAGCAGTTCTTTAGGACTGATTTTAAATTGTTATGGAGTGTAGGAGTCCAGATTGAGGAAGAGGAAAGTAGGTAAAGAATTCAAGTAGAGAACAGGAGAAACACAGAAAAATATTAGCCCACAGATTCAGACTGAGAAACCTCTCTTTTTTCATATGTGAAGTTCTCAGTCCTGTTCAGTGTTTAGCTGCCACAATGTTGTTTCATTTTGTTTACAAATGGATCAACAGATTGGCTTTAAGTGTCTCTGCCTAGTAAAGAGAGATTCATCCATGCCAAAAAAAAAAAAAAAAAAGCATTCTTAAGATTCTTCACAATCTCCTTGCTGCCAATTATTTCTCCCTCCCCTCAAGACTTTCTTGAGGGCCGGGGGTATAGCTCAGTGGCACAGTGCCTGCCTGGCAAGCGCAAGGTCTTGAGGTTCAATTCCTGGTACTGAAAAAAAAAGACTTTCTTGAAATTATAAACTTTTCATTAATATTTTAAAAAATCAAACACGAAGTTTAAGATGGATTTCACAGTAAGAACTGCACTTACATAGAGTTGGTAGTTTTTACTTTAATCTTGGTGAGCAGTACACTCATACAATTTCCTATAGATTGATAAAATAAAATAGTGCCAGACTGGGATTAGATCTGAATTTTGGGCCTGGCACAGTTTTTAAAAATTCAAACATATATTAATTAAAAGGAACAAGAGATATTGTTAAGCACCAAAATCGTATTATAGTACATGTACAAGAACAGGAAGGTGATTGCAACATTTGGTGTATAAGTATTGAACACTAAATTCATTACTTTAGAATACAAGAAATACAAACCCACACATAACTATTTTCAATCTTAGTTTCTCCTCTACTGAACAAGAATGATGAACCACCTGTATATGCAGTTCTTCCAACAATGAATTATATTTGAATCACTGCTTTAAATTATATTTATAGCTGTATCTGTTTTTGCAATAGATTATTGATTACATTTAGGTATATGTATGCCTACATATAACGCATTCATCAATGTAAGAGAGTCCATCACATTAAATGACATCAAATTTTAATGTCAATAAAATAACCACACTTTTATGTTACATTTAGTTTACACAAAATATTTAAATTATTATATAAAAATTTAGTTTAGAAATTCTCTTTACCCACTTGCATTTTTAAGAACTAATTTTACTCTGATATTCTCCAGGCATTTTTAACATGAGTCTTTGTCACTGTCAGAACCATTTTTTTGCATTCATTTAAGTTGTATGAGCTATGATGCTTTTGGGAATCTATGTAAAATGTCTTAATTAGAAATTTTGTCCGAAGTCTTGGGTGTTCCTTATCAGATTTTTAGAAAGACTATGTTGTTCTCAACCTCCCATTGCGATGGAACATGTTTTCAACTTTTCCTTGCAAGCCTAGCGATTTTTTTTTATATATTGTAAGGCTAGGTAATTACACCTTTGTAGTGTGGTATCAGTCTTTAAACTTTACAATGTGATCTTTTCTATCTTTAATAAAACTAAGCAAAAGTTCATTTTTTCTCACATTAACTTAATGACTTCAGCTTTCTTTTGTTTTGTTTAATATTTCCTTGGCACATCTTTTGTCATCTGCTCACCTTTAATGTTTTATACACTGTGATGGTTAAGCTGGATTACATCAACCGGACTGGCTTGGGAGCCAGGGGACTGGTGGTGCACACGGCTGGGTGTGTCTGAGTGAGTCTCAGGAGCGTGACTTTGGGTACTATATCTGGTACTGTTTTCCTGCTCTGCTCCCCAGCTGCCAGGAACTAAATATCTTGGCCTCACCACATCCTTCTACCATGATCTACCTGTCTTGGAGCCAGCTGACCATGGATCGAATCTCCTTAAAATATGAGCCAAGTTAAATCTCTCCTCCTTTAAGCTCTGGTGTCTGGTATTGTGTCCAGCATCAAGAAAAAAAAATATATATGTTACTATATATTTATACTTAATTTTAAGGTGTCTCTTTCATAAATATTGTTATTTAGCTTGGCTTAATTTTTACCCAATTAAACAATCCTTCTAGGGAGAAAGTTCATTTACAGTTGTGATTCCTGGTCTATTTGGAATCGCTATCAGCCTAATTTTGCATTCAAGTTTTTAACTTCTTTTATCTTTTTCCTACCTTCTTTCAAACTGAGTTTAAAATTCAACATCTTCTATCTTCTATTTTAGAAGTCAAACATTACATTTTCATGTACTCAGTGGTTACTCTCAACTCTTTTTACTTTTTTTTGTTTTTCATTATTTCTTCAGATGTTTAGTACCTTTTTAGTTTTTATTTTAATGTAATACAAGTAGATATTAATAAAGAAAATATAAAAACAGTTCTATGAAAGCAAATTTTCATAACACAAATAATTAGAGAATAATGGTAATTACACTATGTATCATGATCTTAAAAGAGTATATTTTCAATTGCTAATCTATCTCTCAACTCATTTCCTAATAATACTATATCTTTTTTTAATATAAAGCATTTTAATTGGTCCACTTTTATAAGCTGGTGGGTACTCACAAATTATTTCTTACATCACATATAAACAATCCAGATAGTATATGCATATAGTTGAACTAACATCAATACAAATCACCATTTTATCAATTACATAATAAAACAAATTATTAAATATTTAAATATTAAGTTATTCAGCTCAGTAGGCATATAAAATATATATCTTCTTAATTCATTAACAGAAACTTGCTTCTTTTTCTTTTTGAAAGAGAGGTTGAGAAGAGGAGGAAAAAAACATACTTATAACAAAACAGCTGGTAAACAACTTCCAATAAATGTGGAAAAAATTATAGGATTTAAAAAAATGATATTAAGAATTACATTAGGTACAACCACTAAACTTGTCTACCTTAAAACATTTATGAAATTGAAGGGCATATGTCTCATTTTGCTAAAAATAATAGCTCACCTCAGCTCTTCGGCCCTCTCTTTCAAGTTGCACCCTAAAGAGCAAACATTAAATTAACCTTAAGACTTTTTTTAAAATCTGGAGACATTAAAGATATGTGTTTCTGTACAATATGGACTTTACATGAACTCTTCCACCATGGTTTGTGACTTTCAAAGTTTTCATAACAGTACAAAATGAAATTTATAGAACGACATTAAGAAATCATCATAAGACTTGGACAAAAGCCAACAAAACCAATGGTTACACAAATCTGATGTATACTGTTTCAAATGTGGGACATATAAAGTAGCAGGCAAGTAGCTATATAGGTCCTACTACCAGAGTTTGAAATGACTGAGGGAATAAACCACAGATCTATGCCATTTTCTAGGATTTTAATTCTGTACGATAAAGAAAACATACAAGGATTGTGCTGAGTACTGTAGTACCCAGTCTCTCTACATTTCTTATATATTGGTAAGATTCTGGCATGGGGATGAACTTGAAGAAGACAAACGGGTACTGCATGATTTTAGGAAAAGTTAGTTACTACAAAAATGGAAAGCATATTTTAAATGATGCTGTCTTAGTTATCTTCTTGTCTCTAAGAGACAATACTCAACACCCATAACTATAGAAAGGTTTATTTTGTTTCATGGTTTGTAGAGGTTTCAGTCCATAGTCGGCTGGCTCCAAGGCAGGGTAACATGGCAGAGGAGCATGGCAGAGTAGAAAAGAGCTCATGGCATGGTGGTGGGAAGCAGAGAGAGATCAAGGGCGGAAGGATGGAGCTATATGCACATCCTTCCGAGCTACGCCCCCAGTGACCCATGTCCTCCAACCAGGTTTCACCTCCTATCACATTTAGCTATAACATCAGTGGACTAATTCACTGATGAGTATCATGTACCCAAGATCCAATCACCTCCCTAAAGCTCCAGCTCTATGAGTGCATGAGGCTCTGGGGGGACATCTAGATAAAAACTATAACAGCTGCATAGCAAGCATCTTTCACTAAGTATCCATAACAGACTGATTATAATTCAAACACAGAAACTGCAATTCTGTCAGATTTGAGGCCCTGTGAACTTGCTTATAAATATGCCTATGGAAACTTTATGATAATCTTGGTCCTGCCTTAAGTTCCATTTCCAAGGCAATATCATCAGACACACCAGTTTTATTTAATGTAACAGTTGTTTCTATGACTCTTGGTGTCTACAAAGCGCAGCTGTACTTTAGGACCATACTTCTCCAAATACAAAAGCTAAATTCTACTCTACTTTTGTCTTCTAATGTCACAGCATCTTCACATTTCATTCCATCTTCAATTAATGCCAGGACAGCAGGCACTAGACCTCTTCAAGGCCTATGACACAATGGACAGCAATGTAAGAGCCAGGTTTCCGGAGACTTCCTTTTCCCAAGGCATCACCCAGGACCCAGGTCAGTTAGATGGCAGTGTGCCATCACCTTCCTTCTCAGGAGAGCTGTGTCAGAAGTCACCCACACATTCTCAGCATTGTGGCTAATACCATGTATATAACTTTTAAAGTTTATATCCATTTGTTTAAGGTCATACTAGTTGGATCATTCTATGTGTAACTTCACAAGAGGTGAAGTCATTTGAGTCATGTGAGTTAAAAAGTACTCTACAGGATTATTTAAGAATTAAAAGAATTTTAATCCAGAATACAGAAATGATGTAAAGAAACTGAAGTCTACTGCAATATAGCACGCTTGAAATTCTCAGCACTTCGTGGATGAAGCTCTAGCAGAGAGAAGTGAAAGGAACCTCCTAATGAGCCTCAGTGAATCTTTAATCCAGTAATGAGGAAATAGAAAAGAAGTTCCCCCAGGTTTATCCATCTAGGTCAGAGCTCTTAGAAAATGCTTTCCTCATTTTAATTGAATCCTCCTATTCTTGCCCTAGTTAAGCCCTCTTGTGCGCTTCTTGATGAGATAGTGATGAAACCCTTCCTCGTGTGTGTGTGCGCACATGTGTGTGTGTGTGTGTGTGTGTTTGTGTATCTGTACAAGTCATGCTGAGTGTCTGGAAGGATTCTCCACTGCCCTTCAGAATGTGGCAAATGTGTGACCAACAGCACCATGGATCTGCCCACCCCGGCAGCTGGCAATGGTCTTTTGTGAGGCAGGTAGGCTTTGTGTTTTTAATGACCTTTCCACACTTCCACAGAAATTTCCACACTTTATAACTTTTACCTTCAAGTAATTGAAGAATATTAGAAAACTTTAATTCTAATGACATCAGTCCCATCTCTTCATTATTTTATTTCTATTTTGTTTTACATTACTGTTATTACTAATTATTGCTATTGTTATTATTGTCATTGGTGTTGATATTGTTTTTGCTTACTATTGCTGTCATTATTAACACTCATTATTGCTGTTATTATTTTATTTAGTTGTATTTATTATTTATCAAATAGTCTTTCTTCTCATGTCTTATATATTCCTGCCTAGATTTTTTTTTGTGTGTGCTTGAAACAAAACCACAGAAATTCTTTTTAAGAGGATTGTTTAATGGTAAAACTCAGTTTTATTTTCATACAGAATAATAGTTTGACTCATGTATCATTTCATACCCAGGTTTAAAGAATTTTCCCTTTATCCTTTGAAGGATATTATTCTACTGTTGCTGCTTTTTATATATTTATTTTTGTTGATGCTTTTTAGTGTTTTTCTTCCTCTTCCCTTTAGTGTTTTTCTTTTCTTCTGTAATGTAAGATGTTTTTATTTAACCTCTTACAACTCACTGTTTCCTTCATTATTTCTAGAAAAATACCCTAGCTGTTACCTTTTGTGTGTTTTTCTTCCCTAATTCTCTCTTTTTTCCTCATTTTGTAACTCTAATGTAATGCCACTTCATTGAATATTGTGGGGTTTTTTTCACTCTTTCATATTTTCCATCTGATGCCCTCCCTATTCTCTCTTCTAGGGAATTACTTCAGAATCAGCTTTCAACTAATTTTCTCTCCAATCAGTTGCATCTAATACTGTAATTTTGATGATCCCCTTGTTCAAGTTTTTAAACTTGATCGGCTATTTCTTTATAATATTTTAAACAGTAATATGCCCAATAACTGTCATTATCTTGTTTTAGGTGAAGGAAGAGTACGGTTTTCCTGCAATTGCTACTGTCCCTTAATCCCAATGACTTTCTCTAACATGCCTTTTAATTGTGGACAGTGAACGCATGCTTGGCTAATACTGACCTGTGGGAATCCTGAAGAGCCTGGATTGAGAGTGTGTTTCTCCATAGGGATATATTTTTTGCTTCTGCCAAGAGTTCTGGGGCTCTCTCAAGATATAAGACTCCCAGTTCTTGCTGTTGGCTTCTGAGACCCTGCAAGTTATGTAAATTTAAACCCAATCTACAGGAGTTCTCAGGGACACTTTCATCCTCACTTAGAGCAAAGGCTAGCACAAATAGTTGTTCTTGCAATCTCTTTTTGTTGGAAGTAGATTTGTTTTAACCCAGCCCTTTGAAACTGTTTATGATACTGAAGCTCATTACTGTGTATTGAGGGTCTCCACTCCATGTAGAAAATCTCAATTCCTAGGTACTGTCTTTCTCAGTCCTACTTTACAAAACAACTCCAGGGTAGGTGTAATGTTAGCATTGTTCACCATTCTACATCCTGTTCTTCATTCTTGGATCCACTGGAGATTTCACTTATTTTCTTTTTGGTTCAGCTGTGCATTTGAAAGGATGTGTTTGTTGTATTTGATTTAGCACTTCAGGTGATTTTTAATCGTAGTAAAGAGACACCCTCACAGGTATGAATTTATGCACTGTGTAATTTAATTAGTGTAAAATAATGTGTATCTGTAATGGTTAGATATTTCTTCATAGGACAATCACTAAATCAGTCTTGTTTCCTTGCCCCCCACCTATTTCTATTAAGTATCATCAATTTAGCCTCAAGAATTAGCTGTCTGAAGTTGCGTCAGGCTACTGTTTCTTTACCACACAACTCTGAGATGCATCTTAAGTACATTATCCTAAGTGAAGAAAATAAAGGTTATGTACCTCTGTCTATCTTTTCATTTACATGACATTCTGGAAAAGTCAATATTAAAGAAACAGAAAATTGATCAGTGGATGCTACTGAGTACAAGAGGAACTGGACAGCCTTTTTGGCTCTGTATCTTGATCCCCCCCCCCAAGTTTGTTGGTACATTTCAGGTATAAAATACAGTTACATGCATCACTGGGATCTTGTACCATTACATGAGTCTCTTGGTTCTCATTTTTCCCCCTTTCCCTGCCCTCCCTTCACCCTCTCCACCCTTCCCTATTTGCAAAGATTTTGTTTCCATTTTTTTCCTTTTCTCACATTTTTTCTTTCCCCTGCTTTCCTTTCCCCTACCCTTCCCACTTCCCCTGCTCCTTTAGACCTTTATTTCCTATTCACAATATCAATGATATACTTTTAAATTAAAATATCAAGACCTAGGAGACATTACCACAGATTTTACAGAATTTGAAAGGAAATAGAAAGCATATTTCAAAAATCTATTTTGAAATAAATTTGACAACTTCTAAGAAGTAGCTTGGAAGACAAATTAATGAAACTAACTCTGGAGGAAATATAAAATTTGAATAGCCCCTATTAAAGAAAGTATATTCCTAGCTTGAAAAACCTACCTATATGACAACAGCAGGCTCATATACATTTTAACTAATAAATTATATCAAACATTTAAAGCAGAGAAAAAAAGGAACACTTCTCCCCTCATTTTAGGAAATCAACATTGTGCTAATCCTAAAACTGGATAA
>NW_004624809.1:2173219-2189113 GCF_000247695.1 Heterocephalus glaber
TCCTATGTTGGGATTCCTTCATGTTCCTCAGATCCTCTATTTTTTTTATCTGTGTCCTCTCTAGATTTATTAATCATGTCTTGCACTATGAGCACAATCTTTGCTGTTATCTGAGTAATTATTTCTGATTTCATTTTTCCCAGATCCTCTTTGGTTGCCAGTTTCAGAGAGTCCAAGTGGTTGAGTATCAGATTGTTCCATCTTGTTTCCTTTGGGGTTGCTGTAGGTGATCTGGAAGTCTGTTTTTGAGGCTTGTTTACAAGTCTTCTCATTTCCACGGGGAGTGGGGGGTGCTTCTGGCGTCCACATGCCTCACCTTCTCTGCCCTAGGAGCATGGAATGGCGGCAGGGGAGCCTCCTTCTGGGTGCTGGGACTGGCTCACCTCCTCTGCCATAGGAGCATGGAATGATGGCAGGGGAGCCTCCTTCCAGGGGCTAGGACTGGCTCACCTTCTCTGCCCTAGGAGCATGGAATGGTGGTGGGGGAGCCTCCTTCCAGTTGCTGGTGTATCTTGATCTTTATGGATGGACATCGACATTGGGCCATTTGATATGGCAGGGTGAGGAGGACTATCAGAGACATTTAGAAAAGGGAGCTGTTTAGAGGGATGGAGTGTTACAGATCTTTCCCAAGGAACATTCAAGCCCTAAGAGTGGAGACTTGTTCTTAAGTGTCTGAAATCAAGACTTCCCATGTTTTAAGAGGATTCTCAATAATGCCTCAGCGGACCTTCTGGCAAATTGGGAGACACTCTTATGAATGGTGAAGTCCTCCTCCTCTAAATTTTAGTGCTCTGTTTAGGTCACAGAGTGGTGATCCACCTCAGACTGATGGGTCTGTGCCCATCCATACAGTGAGGGCATACTCAGTGAATAGAGAAGCCAGGCAGCTCTGTGTGCCAAGAGACTCATGTTCAGTCCACATTCATTTTCTTTGAAAAGAGGCAGAAAAAAGATATTGTTTTTTACTTATAGAAACTCTTTGGAAAAAACCTGAGAAATTTTAAAATTATAAATCAAGATGACAAGAGATAAACAATTCTTACTGAACTAAGAGTGTGGAAAGAATCATATGAGTAATTTTCAAAAAATGCTTTTAAATAATGGAAAGTTGAAAATAATGGGAAGCTACTATTTAAGTCATAGGAATTTTCTGCATTTTCAAGTCTTTATCTATGACACACACACACACGTGTGTGTGTGTGCACTTCACTTGAACTTTTAATAAAAGGAAGGAAAGCCAACACGAGTACTGAAACAGTGTTGGACCATGAATACTGAACAGGATATTCTCTTCTTCTTTGGAAAAGTTATTTAACCCAGAAATGAAGAAGACAGAACAGATGGTCTTTTACTGTTATTCTAGCTGTAAGTATGTATTTTCCAATTCAAGAAAACTGGATTATGAACTACAGGCAGGAAAGGTTAGCACAGCTGTACTGGTCTGCCAGGGCTGAGCTACATAATTTTCCCTCTTGTCACCAATGAAAGATCAAACAATGCCTTTCATTTCTCTCCATTGAATCTTATAACTCACTTTGTTTCAAATGCTCACTTTAAATTTCTCAGCCTTCCTGAAAACAGGTAAAGAGTAAAAGCAAATTTGGAGTCCTTTGTCAGACTAAAGAAGATGGCCAACATTGAGAAGAGAGATCGGAAAGTGGAAGGCAAAAATGTTGGTGCAAAAGACGGTTACTGACTCAGACAAGAGAAAAAGGGCTGCTTCCCTCAAGGCATGGTTCCTGGTCATATGAGGGTGACAATATTCGCTGAATGAATGTTTGTCCTGGGTCCAAGGATCATGAATGCAAGCTAAAACTTTAGAAGTGTCATCTTACCTCAGAAACAAGAATTTAATCCATCATTTTTGAGCAAAAACATCTTATGTTCAAGTCTTTGTATTTAAAGAAAAAATATACACCACTGGGAGGATGTCATTTTTTTTGTTCTTTTGAAGTGGGAAAGAAATTGGTCCTTGCCTTCTTGAAATTACTTCATAAAACAGGCATGTATGTTTTTGTTTTACACTGCGCTTCCAAGAGTCCCTCTAAAACTGATGATAGATCTGCTTGTAGAACAACTAAGACAAGTTACATTTTGTTCCCAAGGATTGACTTCTAAAAATCTCTATAAAAATCTTCACTGGAATTTATTAATGCTTAAGCTCATCAAAGCTGAACATAAAGAGGAGGTATAGTAGGTTTAACTTACTAGGATATACAAAGGAGATACTAATTTTTATATAAAAGCTTAAAAGGAAATACAACACAACAAAAAGTACTAGAACATTTTTCACTTGCAGTCTGTATGGAGATGGACTATAATTACACACACCATGGGCCTACATCTGAAGCATGGTAGCATGCTGTGTTTCACAGAACAACCTGGAGTGATGTGGCGGGTCTCCAGCTTTAGGACTGATTCATGGTAAACTTTCCAGAGTGCAAGGTCAAAGGTTCTGGATCTTTTCATTTGGCAGTGTGCAATGTTGACTCTGTGGCAAAGAGGCCAGCATGGGCACTGGCCGCTGGATTAACACCCTCATTTCTTGAAAATGATTTGAGAAGCAGTTTACTCAGCAATAAAGACCAGTGTCTGTTTTCCTGAACAGAAATGAACAAAGTCAGTTGTGGCATTTTTCCTTGTCCACACATCAAAAGCAAAATGCTCATTTAACTTCCTTCTTATCAAAACTTTTGTCTTAGAGGACTGTGGTCATAAAATGCCTTTGATTTTTCAAGAAGTCATTTACTTTTAGAAAATAAGTTTAAATTTACTCATTTTTCAAAGAGGAGTCATTCATTGGTGAATCAGAACATAATGGAATCCCTAATATTGGAATAAACTTGTGGGAAAAAACAAAGACTAATGTAAGGAAAGGCTTAGGCCTGCACAGCGAACATTGCCACCCTTGGGGCTGAGCTGTCCAAGGAAATGAGAAGCAGGACTCCTAGTTATATTAATCATGAAGACACAGAATTGCTGAACACTGAGATGTCTTTCGTCAGTGCACTCCTTGTACAAAACAATGATATTCCTCTCCTCAAGATGAAGAGATAACATTTTCTTATTAGTCTCCGTAATCAGGTTGTGTTGTTTATGGAAATCACTCAATTCTCATTCAGTTATTCCAGTGAAACTGTTTAATGACACAACCTCCCTGGCAGACACTCATACCCATACTTGGTAGCTCTCTTGATTGCCAGTGGTACATAATGACAATAGTATTCATAAGCAGCTCTACAGTTTATGAAATGTTTTCACGTGTATTATGTTATTTGATCCAGATGATCAAAGGGTCATATTTAGAAAGTGGAGAGTATCCAGACTTCTGATCCTCATATCTTAGCATCTATTACATACTGTGCCAAAGATTTACTGTGAAAATGTGTACATTGCAAGTTAGATGTTACTTAGTTGGTAAAGGGGTTATTGGGTTACTCTTAAAGGTTTCCCTAAGGACAACTATTTTTCTGTATTTTCCTCCTTTTATTCAGAACTCTACTACCGTAGAGACTACCCTTTCTATATTCTTAGCACATCTGTTGTCCTACATTAAATAAAGACCACAGGGAGAATTGTCTTAACATGGACAAGATAAACAATGCCCAAAGCCAATGAAACAAATCCACACTGCTAGGCCTCTCCCGCAGATCTAATTCTCCTCAGTATACAGTCACCCACACAGTCAACTCTACCTGATGGAAAAGTACAGAAACTGCTGAAGAGCCTTCAGCAGGATCCCCATGAATCAAGGTTTTGAAAACGCTGGTGCTGAATTTTAAGGCTATTCTAAACTGCCTGAAAGTGGGCCAAAAAAGGGCAAATACTAAATTCTTGGTCTGGATCTCAAAATTTAGCTTGTTAATATTTACCCTACACTTCTCAGCCTTTGTTTTATTTATTACTACCCTTTTTTTTGAAAAAGAGGTGTCTTCCAATGTTTAAGTTTATTCTGAAGTCAAACAAAGGGCAATTTGGCTTTTCAAAAGTGGTTAACTTTATGACATAATTATACTAGTTTTTTCCATATACTAATGTGAAGCTGTTTTCACATTTATATTTCATAAATCTATTGATATAGGTATTATAAAATATTCATGGATAAAACCTAATTATAAGTGAACTTCTTATTATAGCCTTGTTTTGGTTATTCTTTTTTTATTTTTTTGGTACCGGGGATCGAACTCAGGTCCTTGCGCTTGCGAGGCAGGTGGCAGAACCACTGAGCTAAATCCCCGGCCCTGGTTATTCTTTTGAACAAGAGCCCTTGTGTACTTTATTTTCACTTAACTACCACAACAGTAGATCATGTTTCCAGTCTACCTACTTATAGGAAAGACTCCGTCAACCACTTCACTACTTTATTATTACAGGAACTCCTTCCTAATTCTCCATTTCCCAGTGGCAGTGACTTTTTTGAGTTGCAGAATTTCATTTTTTATTACTATATATAAAAAACACCATACCTCATATGTATTTAACCTATAATTCTACATGTCTAAATAGAGTAACTTTTAAAATATACACTATTTGTCAGAGCTTACTGAACATCAGTATTTTTTCCTATATCAGTACAAATCTGTTAGACAATATGCCTGTATCTGAGTTGTTTTAGAAAAGATTCCTAGATTTAGTGGACCAGGGATTACAAATGATTCTACAAGTTTGTTAAGTTTGTTAAATATTTAAGAGTATAGTTAACAGCAGAAGAGGCATAGTTACTTTTCAATCCTCTGATTAAGGGACAAGACAGAAAAAGATGGATAAATTTTATGTCAGTCAAAGAAAATAATAACACGTGTAGTGTATTAACTCTGTAATCAGAAAGATAAGGCTTAAAGATAGAATACTTAAAAAATTCTCATAAATCAGTATAGAATATCATTAAAACCTAAAGATGTGCATTCAACAGAATTGATCTCCAATTTCACATTTGTTTTATTCACACTAATATACAGTTGTAAGCAGGAGACCTTCATAGCTACATGACCCTGCCCTGTGTGGAATTCTATTGTTACCTGAAGGACATCAGGCTCTCTGACTTCTGCGTACAGATCAGGATGAGATTAATAGCCTTCCCCTACTTCACAGGACTGCTGTGAAGATTGACCTTTTCTAACCATAACTTGCTAAATCGATTATAGACATCTTATTATTTCACCTCTTTCATGAGTTTTAAAATGTTTTAAGGAACTTGGGAGCAAAGGAAACTGTCAATGAAGGTTAAACCTCTATGACGCTCTTGATATTTATACTATTTAGAGAATATAGATTATCCAATTTTCCTGAATTCAAAGTGGTTGATTAAAGTACTGTTTCATCTGAAACAGATAATTCTCATTTTTGATAATAAATGAAAGAATGGGAAGTTCAAATCCAAATCTCAATTTATGAAAAAAAATCAACCCATATTAAACTTTAGAAATACTTTTTGTTTCATACAGATCAGTGATAAATATTATAAATACTTGGTGCAAATTACATGGACAGTGTGAAAAAACATTTTCACCATACAAGCCTGGGAAGAAAAGTTTAACTTATTGGTGTATCTGTGTTATGATAATTAATAGAAATGGTGGCTTTATACAGTTCATTCTTCTGCAACCCTACAGAAGTTACAAACCTCCTCATCAGAGAAGATTTCTGGAAAGCTGATATCTGCTTCACTAGGATGGAACAATGAGGGCTTTGACTATAAACAGTGTTAAAAATAGCTCCCAAAAGGCATCACTTTATGTGATTGATGCTATTTCACCAAAAGAGAAGAAAATGTGTATCTTTAATCCTGAACAAAATCTCTTCAAAGTTTATGTTTTCAATAAACCTTTCACTGAGAACTGAAAATATAACTCAGTAATGCAATAAAATGCCCTAACAAATATATCAGATTTTTCACTTAATGCTTTTTACAGGCTTAAACCAAATGGAGTAAAAGCAAATCACCTTTTACAGTCTGACTCCTACAGGAAGAATGCCTTGCTGTTCTGCTTTTTAAGGAAGGCATGGTGAATTTATATCAACTTTGGTGAATCTTGGGGCAGGATAAAAGGAAGAAAAATAGCAACGCAGTTAACATTTCACAGAACTCTTCAAGTATTTATTTTCTTACAGACTGGACATGATCCAATATAATAAGAAATATGCAAAAAGGAAACTTTTAATTTTCTCAGTTTTATTTCTTATCGGTACACATTTGAGTACATAATGGGGGGAGTTGCTACGTGTACATAAGAAACTTTTTATTTTTAAAGCAAAAAATATAAAGGTTAGCATCCTATGCTGATACAATGGAGATGTTTCTCCATCCTTTAAAAACAGTTGTATTGTAGATTAAAGATATTAAATGGACTTCTTGGAAGATGCTGGAATGGTGAACAGCAGAGAAAGAGCCTCCCTGAGGTTTGGTGTCCAGACTTTGGAATATAGCAACACGAGGAAGAGAAGGAGGGAAGTGGGTCCTGGATCTGAAGTGAGAAATGAAGCCCACAGGGAGAGCCAAAAGAGAGACTTCAATGAAAAAGAAGGAGATAGCAAGCAGTGCTCTCCCCCTGAGCCCTGACTCCCTGGATGGCAGGGGTAGCTTGAACCTGCAGATGCACGACAACTACTGGTGACCCCAGAGGCCTAAAAGGAGAAACATGCCAGTGGAATGGAGCAGTGTATGCAGCAGACTGCACTGCCCGGTGAGTTATTTGGGTTCAGATGCCCCTCAGGAGAGGGCAATTGGCCTGTAGCTATCTTGGAGATGGGGACATCTGAGATTGGAACTCAGAGCAACTATGAACTCCATCTATTGGCTCCAGTGTCAGAGAGGGGCTCCTGAGTTAACTTGGATGGAGGTCAAGGAGACAAGTTCTACCTGGAAGGGAACCAGGTTCCAGTCTGCAGGAAGCACAGAATGTCTGGAACAAATCAGGTCTCATGTCACAACAAGAAACCAGCCTGAATTGTAGTGGAAGTAGAGGGGCAGGCTTGCTAGGATTATCGACTACCCCACTGTAAATCTACAGCTGGCTTGCTGGAATTAATCAACAAGGATTTGGACTCTAACTGCCTACCTTGTCTACCAGTGACAGCACAGACATGGCTTAAAGTGGAATTTTTTTCTTCTTATTTTCTACTTTTCACTTTTTTTTGTTTTTGTTTTTTTTTTCTTGATCATTCGTGTTTTTATATGAGTTAAACATTGTTTCTGTTTCTTTGTTGTTCTATGATGTTCTTGTTTTTATTTTTTCTTTCTTTTTCCCTCCTGCTCCCAAAGCTTTTCTAATCTTCCCAAGTCCTCCAGCCTTGCTTCTAATCTCTTTCTCTTCTATTTCTCTATTTTTTCTCTTCTAACCTCTTTTAAATTTTCTTCACTGAAAAAAAAAATTTTTTTCACTGAATGTAAAATCACGATACTGAGGGCTTATTTCCTACATACAATTTTCTGCTTTGTTTTACATTTTGTTATATTATAGGGAAAGGGAAAGAGTATGTTACCAGAGGTCCCTGCGGTGGTCTTGGTCTTCTGCAAGCCAGTACAGGTGAGATAGGAAAGTGAGAAATAGAAAAAACACACAGAGACTTGAGAGAGACTGAGTCTTGGGCTGGTCTAAACTGCTCTGGGCAGCAAAGACAAAGATCCCAAAGGCATCCAGTGTTTTATTTGTTACAAGCACGGAAAGGAGGGAGCTGGCAGGCAGGACTGTAGAAATGAGGGCACAAGCATATCTTTGCTGAAGAGAACAAATGGTTAATTCAGAAGGGGAGAATTTAGTTGGAGTCAGTTGACCTTGGCTGAAACTAAACTCGGCCAAGCCCTGCTACTTCATGGACTATGACTTAAGTCTTGGTAGCAGCCATTAGCAAGGAGCAATACTAGCCCAACTTTGCTATCTGACATGCCCATTTAAGTCATGTAAGCTTCAGTCAGACTCCTGAAATAATACACAGCCAAATTATAGAGGGGCAAGAAACTTGTGCCACTATAGTCTAATACTGGGCAGAGGTGACTGCTACATTATGTAACCACAAATCTAGTTCATATAGTTAAAGATGGCAAATTAATAGTTATAACAGTATGTCATTTTTCTAGACTGTTTGATGCTACTGTTATTGGTGATTGTACTACTTTAGCCAAGGTGATATAATTGTTCTAATCAGTTGCTCTTCTTGGTATGCCAAGAGTGAGATTGGCTAAGGGTCATAAACAATACCAGTGCCAAAGAACAAGGGGCTGGGCCAAGTATGCAGCCACTTCTCATCTCCAATAAATTGAAGAGGTAGGATCTTGCAACAGACTCAAAACCCAAAAGCCAGCTATAACTGGAAGACATGTCTGAGAAGTAGTCATTTTTTAAGGGTTCTAAATACTAGTAATAAAGCTACTTGCCATAAGCAATTTATAAGCATCAACCCAGGAATTAAACTAAAAAAAAAAAAAGAAAATGAGAAGACATGGAAGCAAGATGCAACTCCAGACTTCCTGCTCAACAAAGGCAAATCCAGGAGGCAATGAGGTAGGACAGTTCAAAAGCCACTCACCTGGACTCTGAATTGATAACAGCAGAAGTAATGAAGCAGATGAATGAGGCTTTAGAAATCAATAATTTCACAGATAATTACAGAGATGGTGACCATAATGAAAGACATGCTTTGTGACTCTAGAGCAGATACAGATTAAAAAATAGAGGAGCTTAGGACAATGATGGAAACTATGAATCCCCAACATAGGAAAGAAATGGAATCCATGAAACACATTCAAACAGCTATCTAGGAGATTAAAAATTCCATTGAAAGGGCTGGGGATTTACCTCAGTGGCACCATTCCTGCCTTGCAAGCACAAGGTCCTGAGTTCAATCCCCGGTACCAAAAAAAAAAAAATTCCATTGAAAATATACCAGTAGAATGAGACAAGTGAGGACAGAGTATCAGATATAGAAGACAGGATGTGGTTAGTGATTATGGAAAGAAAGATTTCTTAAAAATAGCAAGAGACCATGAAAAATCAATCCAATGGATGGTACATGATGCAAAAAAGAATAACATAAGATTGACCGGGGTTAGTGAAAAAGCAGGAGATAGAAAATGACATGGAAAACCTGTTAACACAAGTAATGGTAGAAAACTTCCCAAGTATGGAAAAAGAAATTGACATACAGATAAGTGAGGCATATAGAACTCCATTAGCCATGGTAAAAAAAACTACATCAAAGTAAATAATAGTCAAGATTCCAGAAATTCAACACAAGTACAGAATATTAAAAGCTGTTAGAGAAAAGACAGAGATCACCTATAAAGGAAAGTCCATCAGAATCACAGAAGACTTCTCAACAAAAACCCTCAAGCACAGAGAGCTTAGAATGAAATATTTCAAGCCCTAAAAGAAAACCATCTCCAATCCAAATTGATGTACGCAACAAAACTATCTTTCAAAATTGATGGAAAAATAAGATATTTCCATGACAAAGAACACTGAGGAAATTCATGACCACCAAACCAGTATTATAGAATGTTCTGAAGGACATTCTAGAAAGAGACAAGGACTACAATTTCATGAACTCCAACAGAATGAATCCACCAGGCAAGGCAAGCAATTAAACGGAGGAGAAAAAAAGAACCACCAACAGGAAAATAACATGACAAGGATAAGTCAATACATATCAGTTATAACCATCAATGTTAATGGTCTCAATTCACCAATCAAAAGAAACAGACTGGGAGAATGGACCAAGATGCAAGAACCAACAATATGCTGCATACATTTAATTCAAAAAGAAATTCATAGACTGAAAGTCAAAGGATGGCAAACAATATTCCAGGCAATAGGAAGCTGGAATAAAGCAGGGATAGGTATTCTATTTGAAGACAAAGTGGAATTCAAGCCAAGTTTGATTAAGAGAGACAAAGATGGTCACTTCATACATAACAAAACAATCCAAGAGGAGAGATGACAATCATAAATATATATGCACCAAATACCAGTGCACCCAACTATAATAAACAAATATTAATGGATATGAACTATCAAACAAGCATTAATAAATGCAATTGTAATGAGGGACCTCAATACCTCATGGTTACAAATAGATCAATTAGACAAAAAAATCAACAGTGAACTATTAGAATTGAACCAAGATTTTGAACAAGTGAATTTAGTACATGTTTACAGAGAGTTCCACCCCACAACATTCCGGGGGCTGGGAATGCAGCTCAGAGGTGCTGCACCTGCTTGGCAAGCACAACGTTGAAAAGAATGCACATTTTTCTCAGGTGCACAAGGGATGTTCTCCAAAATAGACCACATACTAGCTCATAGAACATGCTTAAGTAAATGCAAAGGAACTAAAATTATTCCATGCATACTGTCAGACCGCAGTACAAAAAAAAGTAGAAATCAAGGGCGAAAGAACTTCATAAACACATGGAAATTAAATAACACCCTCTTGAACAACCAGTGGGTCAGAGAAGAAATTAAAGAAGAAATCAGACAGTTTCTACAATTAAATGATAATGCCAATATAACATACTGGAACTTATGGAGCATAATGAAAGCAGTCTTAAGAGGGTAATAGATAGCAGTGAATTTCCATATTAAGAGAACAGTGAGCTCAAATAAGCAGCCTAATGTTGAACTTTAAGCTTCTAGAAAATGAAGAGTAAGTTAAGCACAAAGCTTGTATCGGGGAAGAAATAAAAAAATCAAAGCACAAATTAATGCAATGGAGAATAAGAAAAAATACAAAATGAATTGAAGAGTTCATTCTTTGAAAGACTAAAGAAAACTGACAAGCCCTTAGTCAACCTTATCAAAAAAAGAAAAGACTCAAATCCATGTAATTAAGAGTGAAAAGGTTTAAATCACAACCGATCCTGCAGAAATTCAGAAGATCATCAGTATCTATTTTGAGAACCTGTATTCTAACAAGATGGAAAACACAAAAGAAATGGAAAGATTCCCAGACACATATGAATTACCAAAGCTGAATCAAGAAGATGTAAAAATTATAAATAAACCAATATCAGTGAAATTGAAATTATAATAAAAATTCTACCAACCTAGAAAAGCCTAGGCTGTGAAGGATTCACTGCTGAATTCGACAAGAAATTTAGAGAATACCTAATATAGCTACTTCTCAAACTCTTTAATGAAATTGAAAGGGAAGCAATACTCACAAATTCATTCCTGGAAGCAAGCATTACCCTGATACCATAACCGGAGAAAGATCCAACTAAAGAAGAGAACTATAGGCCAAAATTTGTAATTAAAATAGATGCAAAAATCCTCAATAAGATGCTGGCAAGCAGAATGCAGCAAATCATCAAGAAGAGTATGCAGCATGACTAAGTAGGATTCATCTCAGGTATGCAGAGATGGTTCCATATATGCAAATCAATAAATGTAATACACCATACTAACAGAGCCAAAGACAAAAAACCACACGATCATCTCAATAGATGCAGAAAAAGCACCTCACCAAGTCCAACACCCATGCATGATAAAAACTCTACTGAAAATTGGAATAGATGGTCTTTATCTCAATATGATAAAGGCCATGTATGACAAACCAATAGCCAACATCATACTAAAAACTGAGTTTCCCTTTAAAATCAGGAACAAGACAAGGATGTCCACTGTCACCATTCTCATTCACTATGGTTCTGGAAACATTAGCCAGAGCAATTAGACAAGAGAACGAAATAGAAGGAACAAGGATAGGAAAGGAAGAAATTAAATTGTTATTATTTGCAGATGACATGATACTCTCCAAAGAAGACCTCAAAAACTGCACAAAAGACCTAAAAATTTAATAACCAAATTCAGTAGTGCAGCTGGATACAAAGACAACACTTAAAACTCAATAGCATTCCCATAAATGAACAACAAACTCACTGAAAGAGAAATTTGGGAAACAACACATTTCACCATAGCATCCAAAAAATGAAATACCTAGGAATCAATCTAACGAAGGAAGTAAAAGACCTCTATATTGAAAACTACAGTACTCTGAAAAAGGAGATTGAAGAGGATATCAGGAAATGGAATGAAATCCTTTGTTCTTGGGTAGGAAGAACCAATAGTGAAAATGGCCATACTTCCAAAATTGTTATATAGATTTAATGCAATCCCAATCAAAATTCCAACAGTGTATCTCACAGAAATAGAGAAAACAATCCTAAAATTCATTTGGAATCAAAAGAGATCTAGAATAGCAAAGGTAACTCTGGACAATACAGACAAAGCAAGAGGCATCACAATCCCTGACTTGAAATTATACCACAGAACTACTGTGATAAAAACAGCATGCTACTGGCAAAAAAAAACACAAAAAACAGACCTGAGGATCAATGGCATAGACCAAAAGATGTAGAAATATCCCCAAACACACTGAGCCACCTTATCTTTGACAAAGGAGCCAAACACCTTCACTGGAAGAAAGGCTTTTTAATGAACAGTTCTGGAAAAATTGGCTTTTCTGATGCTGAAGATTAAAAGCAGACCCATACCTTTCACCATGCATTGAACTAAAATTGAAATGGATCAAAGATCTAAATGTTACACAGAAACACTAAATCTGCTACAATATAGACCAGGTAGAACTTTTGAAGACACTGACGTAGGCAAAGACTCTATGAACAAATCCCTGATTGCATAGAAAATTTATCACAAAGAATCAATAATTGGGATCTTATCTCACTAGAAAGCTTTTGCATAGCAAAAGAAATAATCAACAAAGTGAAGAGAAAACCCACAATGTGAGAAAATGTTTTTTGGCTGGCTGTTCTTCAGACAAAGGACTAATATCTAGAATATATAAAGAATTCAAAAAAAATCAGAGCCCTCAAATTTAAAGATCCAACCCAAAAATGGGCATGTGAAATTAAACATTTCTCAGATGAAGGAGAAATGGCAAATAAATATATTTAAAATGTTCAACATCACTGGTTATTTGAGAGATGCAAATTAAAACAATGCTGAGATTCCATCTCACTCCAGAAAAATGGCTATTATCAATAAATTAACCAATAACAAATGCTGGTGGGGCTGTGGGGGAAAAGGAACTCTTCTCCACTGTTGGTGGGAGTGCAGACTGGCAGAACCACTGTGGAAATCAGTGTGGAGATTTTTTCAGACAACTAAAACTAGATTTTCCATTTGACCCAGCTACTCCCCTTCTTGATATCTTCCTGAAAGAATTAAAAGAATCATACCACAGTGATATATGCACACCCATGTTTATAGGGGCACAGTTTGTAATAGCTAAATCTTGGAAACAGCCCAAATGCCCATCAACTGATGAATGGATAAAGAAAATGTGTTTTTTATACAATGGAGTACTACTCTGCCACAAAGAAGGATAATCTAGAGACATTTTTAGCCAATGGATGCACTTTAAGACCATATTCTTAGGTGAAATAAATCGGGTGCATATGTGTAAATATCACATCGTTCCTCTAGTATGAGAAACTGAAAGTGTAGATAAGGATCAAGATGTAAATGAAATGGGAAGAAAAAGTTCAAATGAGAGGATGAACAAGAGAAGGGGGTGGGGGAACGGAAAGAAGGGACAAGGAAAAAAAATGGAAAGAAGGCTTTTGTAGATAAAGAAGGGAGAAGGTTGAAGGGGAGAGAGAGGAATGGGCAAAAAGGAAGCAAGATATGTCCTGTACAGGTACAAATTCCCTTTGATGAATGTTATCATTATGTATATCTAAAATGTACCTATAAATGTTCTGAAAAAAAATCAACCACAGACAATATGTAAAGAAATAAACATGGTTGTATTTCAATAAAACTTTACTAGAACATAAAAACAGATATCAAAGCACTAAGATTGGAGAAAAATCACCAAAAATATTGCTCCCATATAAATAAAAAAAGAAAGTAAATTCAGGTCAAAGGACATGGAATATTGAAGTTTAGCTCAAACAAATGAAGAATTTATTTGCTGGGAATTTTAATTTCAACTTCTTTATCTTATGATATTGCATCTGAAATCTGAAAATAGATTATTCCACTTTGATGTAAAGAACTGTGCTCATGTCTCAAAAAAGAATTAGGTTAAGACTGCTAAATAGCTGGGTGTCCTTTATAAGGTCCCTATGCTCTAAGAAAGAAAAATTTAAAAATTCCTTTTAATGCTTATGGCTTCCACAAGGAGTCTCCTGTTGATCTTCCCTACCACACGGAGTTTCCCAGACTGCACGAGAGCCAGATTCCTGTTGAACTGTCTGCTCTCTCCCCTCTGCCACAGAAACCACGACTAGGAAATAGAACCCTAGTTCCACAAGGTGTGAAGGCATACAAAAGGGAAGGAAGTATTTACTCTGTGCTACAGCTTTTTCACATACGTTTCCCTTCTGTTGTGTTCCTGGCCCAGGAGATGATCATCACTATTCTACCTTGCATACAAGGGAGCTGAATCTGGGAGACCAGGAACAAAGCAGCCCATGTCACACAGCAAGTGAGAGGCAGAGCATGCTGCATGCTTCAAATGCTGGTGTGTACTTCTCTACACCATCCCATCTGAAGGTTCTATTTATATCTTACTTTTTAATCATTGTAATGAGACAACCACTCTAGAACACTTAGAAAATCTTGAAACAAATAAAAGAAAATAAAAAAATCTCATAAGTCTATAATCAGACATAAATATTTATCAATGAGATATATTTATTTCTGTATATAGATTTAAGAACAAGTATATAATTTTATTCTTTGTACTTTGAATAATTACATACAGTTTCATGATAAAATTTCCTTTTGCAATCCCAATTTTAAGTTTAAAAAAAATTCTTGAAAATACTAATGCCCCCAACTATACAAAACAAATATAAGTGGACATGAAAAACCAAATAAGCACTAATACAGTTGTAGCGGGGGACCTCAATACCCCACTATCACAAATAGATCATCGAGACAAAAAAAGTCAACAACAAAATACTAGAACTGAACCAAGCTTTTGAACAAATGGACTTAATAGATGTCTACAGAGTGTTACACTCCACATAATTAGAATATACATTCTTTTTGGCTGCATACCAGTAATTCTCCAAATAGACCACATGCTAGCTCATAGGACATGTCTAAGTAAATGTAAAAGAATTGAAGCTACCCCCTGTATATTATCAGACCATAGTGAAATTAAATTGGAGATCAATAGCATAAGAAACTGTAAGAACTTCACAAACACATGGAAATTGAATAACACTCTCCTAAACAACCAATGGGTCACAGAGGAAATTAAAGAAGAACTCATACAGTTTGTACAATTAAATGATAATGCCAGTACAACATACAGGAATCTATGGGACACAATGAAAGCAGTTCTACAAGGGAAATTCATAGCAGTAAATGCCCATACTGGGAAAACAGAGTAAGAGCAAAGAAGCAACCTAATGTTCAACTTTAAACTCCTAGAAAAAGAAGAGCAAGACAAACCCAAAGCTCATACAAGGAAGGAAATTATAAAGATCAGAGCAGAAATCAATGCAATGGTGACTAAGAGAACGATACCAAAAAGTCAATGAATTGAAGAGTTGATTTTTCAAAAGAATACATAAAATTGATAAACCTGTAGCCAACCTTGCTAAAAAAAGGAAAGAAAAGGCTCAAATCATGCAACTTGGAATGAAAAAGGGGAAGTCACAATAGATCCCACACAAATCCAGAGGATCATCAATGCCTACTTTGAAAACCTGTACTCTAATAAAATGAAAACACAGAAGAAATGGACAGATTCCTAGATATATATGAATTACCAGAGGTGAACAAAAAGATATAAAAATTCTAATACCTCAATTACAACCAGTGAAATTGAAAATGTAATTAAAAATTTACCAACAAAGAAAAGCCCAGGTCCTGATGGCTTCACTGCTGAATTCTACAAGACATTTAGAGAAGAACT
>NW_004624809.1:2198298-2225055 GCF_000247695.1 Heterocephalus glaber
TTCCATTGTTGGTGGGAGTGTAGACGGGTGCAACCACTGTGGAAATCAGTATGGAGATACCTCAAAGAACTAGGGCTAGAGGTCCCATTTGACCCAGCGATTCCCTTGCTAGGTATCTTCCCAAAAGAATTAAAAGCATCATACCACAGTGATATATGTGCACCCATGTTTATAGTGGCACAGTTTGTAATAGCTAAAGCTTAGAAACAGCCCAATTGCCCATCAACTGGAGACTGGATAAAGAAGATGTTTTTGTTTTGTTTTTTATAAAATGGAGTATTACCCTGCCATAAAGAACGAGAAACTAGAGACATTTATAGCTAAATGGATGCACACTGAGGCCATACTCTTAAATGAAATAAATAGGACAAACGTGTAAATATCGAGAAAAACTAAAAGTATAAATAAGGATAGAAATGTATAATTGATAATTGAAATAGGAAGAAAAGGTCTAAAGGAGTAAGGGAATTGGGAGGGGGAGGGGAAAGGAAGGAAGGGAAAAGAAAAAAAATGAGAAAAGAAAGAAGTGGAAACAAAATCTTCGTAAATAGGGAAGGGTGGAGGGGGTGAAGGGAGGGCAGGGGAATGGGGGAAAAAAAGAACCAAGATACATCATGTAAAGGTATAGGATCCCAAAGATGAATGTAACTGTATTGTATGCCTAAAATGTACCAGTAAACTTAATTTAAAAAAATACAATGCATTGAGCAATGGTTGTGCTTTACTCAATCCTAAACATGTATGGATAAATAGTTTGATAGTTTACAAAGTGACAAGTGGAAAATTTCATGGAGACATAAGATTTGGACTGGAACTCAAAGGATATCATTTACAGGACAGGACAAAGAAAATGTTTCTGCCCAAAGAATTATGTGACAAAATTGTGAAGCACACTGATGAGCTGACAAGTAAACAGCCAGGTGCAGCATCACAAAGACCGACTACAAGAACAGGAAAACCAAAAAGATTTCAACTGTGCCCTACCAAAAAAGGATCGGAAAACAAATCATATGTGCTATTAGTGTAGTGACACTTATGCATGGAACATGCAGTTTTCATGTGTGAATACTGCCTTGGGTGTGACAGTTGAAGGAAAGATTATTTCTGGTAGATTTTTGTTTGTATTTACATTGTAGCTCATATAGTTGTTTTTTTAACTTCTGATTTTATCTATTAGGTTTTGTATGCAAGTAAACAGGTGATGTAAAAATGTTCATATCTATTCTAAGCACTCATTACATATTTGACATTTTATTTATCTTATTTTCCTGCTAAGTGCATGTTGTACAATATAGTAAGAAGCTCCTGACAAAAGAAGACAAGAGAGGTGACAAGAACTGTCTGCCACACAAGAAAGGAAAGCTAAGCACATGTGCTGTTAGTGTAAGTGAGATGTGTGCATGGAATATGCAGTTGTCATGCGTTAAGACTGCCTTGGGTGTGGCAATTTAAGTAAAGATTATTTTAGTTGTAGAGTTCTACTGGTACTTTCATTATAGTTCATATAGGAATTTATTTTTCATGTTAACTTTTAGGTTTTGTAAGCAAGTACACAGCCGATGTGAAAATGTTAATGTTTATTCTAAATGAGGACTACATATTAAGAATTTAACACTTTATTTTATTGATATTTTATATTCCTATTAATTACACATTATATAATATAATAAGAACCTCCTGACAAAATGGCAAGATTGGCGAGATGTCAAGTATGTCCTACAAAAAGGCCTGGAAAGCAAAGCATCTGTGTTGTCAGTGTAAGTGATACATGTGTATGGAACATGCTGTTGCCATATATGAAGATTGCCTTAGGTCTGATAATTGAAGTAAAGATTATTTTTTTGTAGAGTTCTATTGGTCTTCTCATTGTAGTTCATATAGGAATTTATTTGTTGTTAGTTTTTAGATTTTGTAGACCACAAAACAGTTGATGTTTAAAATTGTGATGCTTTTTTTATAAACACTCAATAAATATTAAAAATCCAATTTTTAAAATATTTTCCCTGTTAAGTACTCACTGTTTAGTACAATAAAACTCATAAAATTAAAATTAATACTTTGTCAATAGAAATATTCTAAAGAATATGGGTATTATATACTCCCAGCAATGCACCTTTATGACAAAATTGGCGTTCTGACCACTAATAATGTAGCTAGACTTATTAAATCTCCTTCACGTACAAGAACATAATAAGTGGTATTTTAGGTAAGGCCTAGTGATACACTCAGCTCTACGATCATTAAACTGTGGGTGTCATGATGAAAATAAAATTATCCATTTCATGCACTTTTATTCTTAAAATTTGTCACCCTGAGAACTTCCACTAATGGTGGAAAAAATAAGACTAACAATAAAGGAAAAACAGAATGTATAAAAGTAACAAATTTTTGCTTATTATTGTATTTGCTTATTTTTGTATTTTTCTTTTTAAATTAAGTACAATATTTATTATTACATACTGTTTCTAAAGGTTAAGAATCTAGATGAAGTTTAACTGGGTATTTCTGACTCAGGGTCTCTCCTAAGGTGGCAGCCAGGTTGATAGCCTGGGCTATAGTCATTTGAAGCTTTACCCAGGAGACCCAGGAGATCTACTTCCAAGGTGGTTCACTTGTAGGACTGCAAGCAGGAGGCCCCAGTTCTTTAATGCATGGACTTCTCTACAGAACCGGTCATGTGACCTGGTAACTGGCTTCCTCAGAGCCAGTGAGCAGAGACAGACAAGTCAGAACCCAAGGGAGGGGAAATTCCTTATAAACTAACCTTGGAACTTCTGTGAAGTCACCTCTGTTGTATGCTGCTGGTCACCAAGACCAACCTGGTATGTTGTGGGAGAGACAACCTGAGGGTGTGAAGCCCAGAAAATGGGATCTCTGGAAACCATCTTGGAGGCTGCTGACCACATTGATAATTATAGAAGATATCTGAGTAATTTTTTCTAAAAATTGTGGACAAAAATACATGACCCAAAATTTGCCATTTTGACTTTTAGTGTCCAGTTCAGTGGCATTAATTACATTTACAGTATCATACAAGTCCATTATCACTATTTCTAAAACTATGTCATGACCCAAACAGAAACTCTGCACCAATTAAGCAACATATTTTTCTTATTAGAGTGATGACAACATTAAAGGTAATTTTTGAAAAGTAGAAACATACCTACTCAAAATTCTACTATCTTAACACAATTATTTTCTTCTTGTGTATTACATTCCAGCCTTGGGTCACAGACTTTTTATAGTTTCTATGTTAGTTTGAACAAAGTGTCTTATTCTGGTCATTTCAGGAAACAAATGAAGGATTTCCTATGTTTTAAGTCTTCCTATATACTATCCTAACACTGCTGTATAATACTTTTTTTTTTTTGGTTTTATTTTTTTGTACCAGGGATTGAACTCAGGGTCTTGTGTTTGCCAGGCAAGTGCTGTGCCACTGAGCTACAATGCTGGTCCTGCTGTGTAATATTCTATTGGGTTCTTGAGTTGTGATTAAGCCTATATCCACTCATTTAATCCTGGTTAAGTTGGTGTCAAATCTAAAAATTTTAGCCTACAACATAATAATGAGAACTAGCTTTTATTTGGTTGATTTACTTGTTTGAAAGAAACACTAAATTACTAAGTTAAAAAAAAAAAGGCTCCTAGTGAAAGTAAAGTAAAATCCCAAACCACAGCCTTGGGGAGCCATTCCCTACCTGGTCACTTTCTCCACTCTCCAATTTCCTCTCTTCTCACTCTCCCCACATTCACATGATAAATGTCTTTATGAGGTGTAATAAAAAATAAGGGAAATGTTGCTGTCAACTGCCATTTAATGGAAAGGATGCCATCCAATGGAATGGAATTAATCCTGCTGAACTAGACACCACAAGCATTACGGTGCATCTTCATCCACCTTATTCACCAGATCTGGCACCGTGCAATCTCCAGCTCTTCCCCAAGTTAGAATGACCATGAAAGGTAGATTCAGGACATCCAAGCAGCCCTGACAGTGCAACACGAAAGAGGACTTCTAGAACTGCTTTAGGAAGGAGCAAGAATGATGGAGTGAGTGTATTTGAAGTGAAGGGGAATATTTTGATGGAGATTAATGACAATGAGTCTTTTATGATAAAAGTTTTTAAAATTCTAAATGTTCACTCTATGTTTTATCACACCTCTATGAAAGTGAAGCATTTTCATTCTTCAGCTAATAATCACTTAGTGCCTCTGTGTGACAGGGCTCTGTTAAAAATACAGAATGGGTGAATGGGAAAAAAGAAGACTCAAGATACATCATGTACAGGTACAAACTGCCTATGATGAATTTGTATTATCATGTATATCTAAAAAGTATCAATAACATTTTAAAAATATAGAATTGAACAAAATAGTCAAAATCCTAGCCTTTGTTTGTTTTTGTTTTTTTTGGTTCCGGGGACTGAACTCGGGACCTTGTGCTTGCGAGGCAGGCGGTGGAACCACTGAGCTAAATCCCCAGCCCAAAATCCTAGCCTTTGTATGGCATATGGCCTGCCAATGCTCTTCCTGTTCATCACATTACCCCATTTGCTACTCTTACTTATCACTCCGAAATGAACTTGTTCAGTATTATTATTAAAAGTAATAATATTTTATTACTCACTGTCCTCACGAGTTCTGAAGGTAAGGTCTGTGACAGCAAGAACCTTGTCTGTGCAGACCCAAGCACCCAGAACATTTAGATGACACCAAATCGAATTTCATGAATGTGTCATGGTATCATTATGGCTTTTCCTGAACGTTTCCATATTGTTTTCCATGTTGTTTACCAGCTCACAGGGCCACCAGCAGTAATTAACTGGGGCCAGTGCTCTATCATCTCACCAGTACTGGTGTTTTTAAAGAGAAAGCCGTGGATCCAGGAAATTGGTGCCAAAAAAGGTAGTTTGATGGAGAACATAAAAAACATGGAAATTACCTTTTTTTTCTTAAATTCTGCATTAAGACATTACATTACTTGATTACTAAGGGGTGGTGTTTTTTTGACACTGCTTTAAATTCTGAACCCACGGTAGATGACTTACAGTGCTTCACCCAGTCTCAGCCCTGCTGTGAAAAACATGGCAAATGAGGAACATACAGATCTGTTCTTGAAGCTGCAGAAGAATTGAAGGCAGGAATATAAACTTTCTAAACTGAGCTTGAATTATTCCAATAGGAAAAATATTTAAGAATTGTTTCCATGATTAAATGAGATGATGTCAATAAAGCATTTGGCATGCAGTGAGGCACAGCACGTGTGCCATAAGCAAATGTACCTGTTGGTATTTAGCACTCTATTACTGCTATTGTCTACTATATTCATACGTGCAAACAATTCCACTGGCCCTGCTTAACACAGTAAGCTGAATCTTTCGGGACTGCAACTTTCTTTCTCAAATCAGAGTACATCCATGAAAATCCTTTGATGGGAAACACTGCATCAGAAGATTTAAAACAAATGGGAAAAAATAAGAGGATTGAGGTCACGAATGAACTTCCACAGAAAAGGTCTCATGTTAAAATGTTCACTATAGTAATGATAGAGTGCCTTAAGTAAAAATATTTTCAATATTATGTAGGATAGAAATATTCTCTTGGTGAATACAATGTTCAGGATCTACCTCCAAATCGTAAGATTTTGTAAACATGTTTTGCTGTATCACATACTGAAGTAGACTCCTCTCCTTGCCAATTTCTCCTTCACTCCCACTATGTCTACCTATTTTCTGAACTCCCAGTGTCCTTCCTGCCTTGGTTCCTGTTTCCCTGGGTCACCTCAATCTTACATGACTGACTTGCTTTTCACCAGAGTAAAAGGCGTCTTGGCCACCTTCAGTGCTCCCATCCTCTTTCCAACCCTTCTATTCAAGGGGCTGCAAGTAGTGAATTTGATGCATCTGAATTGGGTAAGGCCCTCAGAGCTTCAGAATGTGACACTGGGATTGACTAAAATTCAATATGGTGAGAACATGTGTTTGGGGTGAGATTACCGACATGACAGATGCTAAACTTAGTATGAAGAAAAAAAATTTTTTGTTGGGTTAGTTTGGTTTTGTGGTTCAAAACTTGGGCAATGATTTATTCTGCTCTGTGATATATACTACAAATACAAGATCCCATTGGTGGAGTGATTTTAAATATTTAGAGAAAATACTCCATATATTTACTGAATAAAACATAACTTCTTTCTACATTAGAATGTGAATGCATAATTTAAGGGGTAATTTTTAGCAACAAATCTGCAGGGCATATTACATCTTATGTTATGAAGAAGGCTTAAGAAACCCTACCTTGTGTTCTTCTAGCACCCAACCCTTGCCTTTGACCATTTACTTTCTTCCTTTACTTATACGAACCTGCATAGGACTTCATAACTATTATCAAAAAGCCTAAAGTGCTTCTGAAGTTTGCAAAGGACTTTTCCCAACACAGGAAGAGTTGTTACCTTCCAGAGACTTCAGCAGAATGACTTCTCTGTAGGTAACATGTATAACCATTAACAGAAAACCTACCAATCTTAAAATGGTAGGGCACAGGAGTCCAGTCTGAAAGACCATTATTAAGACACAGGATAGGAGCTCCCTGATCTTGCCCTACTTTGCTACATACTGCCTTGTGGTGTAGGGAGTCCCTGACTGTTTTAAGAGGTCAATCTCCTAAAAAATAACCTGACTATGAACCAGCCATGCGTTTTTCTCTCATGTGGAAGAGGTTTGAATCTGGGCCATGGGTATTACAGAGGGTAGTTTGATGGAGAAACAGAATAGGCTGAGGCTATCTTTGAAGATGAGCACAGCTTCTGAGTTGCATTCCTAATACTCCTGACTTTAACTCCTCATTTGGCTCTTTCTATAAAATAATTTATACTAGAAAGGTGCCATTCCATGTCCACGGCTTAGAGAAACTCAAATTAGCATAACTGCTAGAGCTGTTTATCCTTTTGCTCAATTCTATCTTTACAACTGAAATAAATATAAGTCAAATTCAAAAGCTAACCCTTGATTATCTTGAGTCCAAATGTTTATAACTTCTAGGTTCAGAAGGTAAGAGCATTTTCAGGCATTTTTTAAACATGAGTCACAGGCAGTGACATGACATACACCATTTTTACACAATTATTTATGTCTTAAAGCCAACAATATCAGTATAATGTAGGAAACAGAAGACATGATTTTCAGATCATGTGTAAGGATACAAAAGTGTTTAAAAATGAAAGAGAAGAATACTTGGGAGCTAAGTACTAATTAATTAGGAACTTAGAAGAAAAATTTCAAAGGAATATTTAGGTCACTTCAAAACAGACAGTATATATATCTAGATATTATTTGTAGACAATATAAACAGCTGTATCACACACACACACACACACACCAATTTAGGAAATGTGCTAACGCAGGTGAAAATTGTATGCAGCTTGAAACATGTAAGTACATTTCTAAGTTTTGTTTTTGTATTTAGAAAACCCAGTGGAATGAAGCTTAGATCGTAAAATAACCAGTGCCCAAAGAATCAGTGTTGGCAGAAGCCACACTTTCAAACTCCATTCTGGATATCCAAGAGAAATGTTTTCTATTCAACAAAAGTAAAGAATTTGAAAATTGAAAATTTCTCAGATGTTCTGAAAGAAAGTAAATCCTGGGGCAGAGCCAAAATATTTGAGTTTAAGTTTATAGTTTTATAAAAAAGAACTAAGGGAGAAAATAGCAACCTGTGGGAAAACCTGATCTGCTTTGGTTGGAAACCCACTCTACCTCATAATATATTCTGGTAAAATTTAAACTGAGCAGATGTCATATTCTAGTTTGCACTGTCCAATTTGGTTGGCACTAACCACATGTGACTATTAAAATTTAGTACAAATTAAATGAAATAAAAAATCTAGTTCCTTAGTTGTGCCAGCCACATTTAAAATTACTCAATAATAATCACATGTGCCTGGGGACTATTGTATTGGAAAGTAAAGACACAGAACATTTCCTTCAATGTATAAATATCTATTAGACAGTACTGCTGTATATCCTCAAAATATCTAATGCAGCTCTTGAAATTTACACATTTTCTTAAAGTAGTTCACATACTGGGAAGATTTGGCTCTTGAGATGAATAACAGAGACTGGATTAAGCAAATCAAAGAGTGTGGCTACCGAGAAGAAGCCTAGGTCAGGGACTCACCCTACAGAAATGCTGGCTAGTAAAGGAAGTCCTAGCTTTTAGGCTAACGTCCACAATGTATAAAAGATGTCCCTGAGGAAATATTTTTCATTTCTCTGGGAAAAATAAGAGACACTAGAATTCCTACAATATAAAAGTAAGGGATAAGGGAGAGCAGAATCGTAAGATAGGAAAGTAAAGCCTCACATGATCACCAAATAAATTCAGAACTATAGGTATAATTTAATTCAAATTTTAAACTTTAGTCAGGGTGACAAAAAATGACAGGCAAATGCACAATCCCATTTGTATGCATCTTTAAAAATAAATTGATGTGCCTAATTCCACTTGGAGGCAAACACATAGGATCTGGTATAATCCTTAATTAAGTAATCTCCAAGATGCCTGAGTCAATATTCAAAAAAATAATTCATAATCCAAACAGATACCTAAAGTAGCAGATGGGGCAGAGAATTAAAATAGATGGCAGCTCTGGCTTCTGTACTACAGACATTGTCACTATTTTGCTAAGGAGGAAAAATATACATGTATATAGTTACCTCACACATTTTATGGAGATAAGGAGCTGCATTATAATCTTTTGTTTTTTTCCTCAGAGCATGTTGCCCTCTTCAGGCCACATGCAAGTAACACACATCATTAAGGGTTCAGTTGCATCCAAGTTAATGGGAATCATTAGGATGGTCGTACTTGTGTGTCTCAAAGGCTTTAGGATCAAGATCAAGCTTTTAATAAACCTTTCCTCTTCAGGTGACATCGGTATGAGAAATAACAAATGCGACTATGGAATCATGGCACTTGCCTTCAGAAACATAAAAGTATGTTAAGTCATTTTTCCTTGGATTTAACTAGGAATAATAGGGTTGGAAAAGAAAGGAAAAAAATAGTTGATGTGGTTTAAAAGCTTTTACTAACATTGCCAGAGTACCAACATCACTTTTGATCTAATATTCAACATGTTAAAATCTGCTATAAACTGAGAAATAAAAGCCAAAGACTTTAACCAAATATATACGATTTTACACCTAAGAGTTTAATCTTTTAAAGCATGACTGCTGTGAAATGGCAAAATCTGGCATAAGAAATGAGAACTATCCTTCATCTTCACTTCAAATAAATTCTGCAACAGCCATGCCATAAACACACCTACTCACATACACACACACACACACACACACACACACACACACACACACACACAGCTGGCCTGCTCACTGATTTAGTCACTGAAGGATTTAGCTGGACAAACATCACAAGGAGGATGGCTGATTTAATTGAATTTATGATCAAATGTTTTCCATTGCAGGAAGAGTGGAAAATCACTTATGGGAAGATTTAAATAATTTAAGGGAAGTTCTCTATTTGGCATTATGTTTGTATATTAGGTCTTGTGGGATTAAATACAGCTGAGGACTAGCAGAGATTTCATAGACAGATACACAAAGATATGCAGTTTGACAATGCAGTGAGGGGAAGGCCAGAACACCCATCCCTTTGCATTATATTTCTACTCCCTTACATCTCATGGTAGAGACTAATGACATAACACACACATGCGCGCGCACACACACACACACAGACTTCAATTGTAAAGCACCGCTTGATTTTTCTGACATCCCTCAAATGTTGAAATTATATGTAAATGCTCTTTCGGGTAAGACAAAAATGACTGATTTGGAAAGTTGTAGATGTGTGTATTTAAGGCATTTTTATGTATTTTTGAGTGAAGACATGAAATCTGCTGTTGAATCACTCACATGATGGCTATAACAACTTTACATAGCATTTGTGCCGTAGGGTATGGACTTCACTCAGTGTTTCAAAAAAAGACCAGTAACCTCTGGAATCCCTTAGCTGTTTTCCTCACCAGTGATGACAGATGCAAGGCCGTGCTCTCAGCCTTTCTTCATTCTGTTTCCAGAGATAAATCATCTACTCTCCTCATTTGAATGCCTCCAAGAGCAAGAATTACTTTCAGTCTCACCACTGGAACTACCTGGTCAAGTGGCTATCCAGGCCCGACACACCTGGCTCAAGCACGCCCATCCTTTTGTATATAGACAGCTTCGCATGAAAGTCTAGCAGACATTTGAACTTGGTAACAGTGATTTGCTTATGAATTTCTTACAATCTAATTAGGAAAACTGTCCAGTAGATGTGTTTTAAGATTTAGGATAAATCACAGTTTTACATTAATTATGTACAATGCTACTTGTTAACATTACCACTCTTAGGAAAAGCAACTGTTGGGGGAGGTAGAATCTTGTTTATACTGGTGACCGAGCAGCTCAGCATGTGCTGAGAAGACAGACAGATGTTCCAGATGTCTGGGCACCCTGAATGGAGTAGTGACCAGATTCAAGCACAACTGCTTCAATGGACTACATAAGACTGACTGGGAGGGGAAGCAGAGGGTGCTGAAAAACAAAAAGAAAGCAAACTAATGTTTGTCAAAGGACTCTGGTTGGTAAGGGGTCCCATAATTTACACTCAAACCTTATTTAAAGATTAACAATAATCCTGCCAAGGGGTTTTAAAAATTCAAAAACTGAGGCTTAGAGAGACTAGTGAACTTCCTGAATATTACATGGTTCAGTAATGGATCAAGGTAAAAACTTGGCTCCTCTGAAAGCAAGCATGACACTGGCTTCAGGCATTTTCTTGCCATTTGTGCCAACAACTAACTTGTGCAGCCTTCCTTCTCTGGTTTTTCTTGATTCATATTAATAATATTTGTTGACTATGTTTTCTTAGATGGTTAGTAGGGCTGCTGTATACACATGTCAAACATGAGTAATCCAGTAACTATCCTCACCATGAGTAGAAGCTGAGCCCCAGTTCTACAGAAGGCATCCTCAACAAGGAGGGGGCTTTGTTTCAGGACAATCAGTCAAGGGAAAAGGGGGCAGGGTGTGTGGGTGCCACAGTATACAAAGGATGGCACTGCTATTAAAATCACCTCTCCTCCACTGACTTTTTACGTTCATCTTTATTTTGAGACTAAAAATTCACTAAACTCATATCTTTTCTTTCTTTTCTCCCTCCCACCTTCCCTCCCTTTCTCTCTTTTCTTTCTTTTTTTTTTGGCAGGGGTCTAGTGATTGAACCAAGGGCCTTCACACTGGACTACATCACCAGCCCCTTTTTAAATTTTTAAATTTTGTGACAGGGTCTTGCTAAGTCCCTAAGTTGACCAGGCTGGGCTTGAACTCATGACCCTCCTGCCTTAAGTATTTTCCTAATCAATAGAAAATGATATAAATAAATGCTGAGGGACGGGATCATGTATCAGGTGTTCCTTCTAAATAATGAGAAGTAAAACCTTCTGCATTTGTTTGGCTTCACTTTTTAAACTGTAGCAATGTTTTTGTGCTCTAAAGCTTAAGAATTAGCATGTGCACCTGTAAGGCCCAGTGGAGGGAGACCTGACACTTGATTTGGGAGGCTCCTTTGGAAAACCGAGCCCCTTTCAACAGCTTCTCCTACACAGTGAGATGCTACTGCGGTATTTCCCGAGCAGAGTGAGGGGAGATCAAGGCGAACTGGAAAACAGCAGAGAGGTGAATTCTTCAGGGAGTTCAAAAAGGGTACAGAGCTGTGTGTCTAACCCCTAACAGTTTCCAACAGAAAAGAGAGAGAACACAGAAGGAGAAAGGAAGAGAGAGGCTTGCAACAGGCAGCTCCCCTCAAGAGGGAACTGCATGGCTTCTGCAGGGGAGGAGGAAGGTCAGGGATGTCTGCCTGATGTTCTTTGATATTTCCATGATCCCCTTGCAGATTTATTATGCTTATTGGGAACTCCAGAGCTGTTACTTTTTCAGAGTGTTTACAAATAAAAGATGTACCTGCTTCCCAAGATGAATATAAACTTCACGTACTTCAAATGCATACTAACAAATGAAAATTAAAATTAAGAGAAAGAAGGAAATGGGGGCAAAAAAGGAGACAGGTGTGAAATGAAGAAATATAAAGTAAGATGTCTGGACATTTGAGTATAAAATGTAATCACTCTTTAGCATAGTTTCCAAAACATCAGACTCTATGCTTGTGTAACACTGGCAAGTGATTAAATTAATGATTTGAATTAATTAAATTTAATACAATTAGAAATTCAGTTCCTGAATCACACTAGCCACACTTCCGGTGGTCAGGAGCCATAGCCGTCTAGCGGCTATCACATTGTACAGTGAGGATACAGACCAAACTTCCAGTTATCACCACCTTCTCTGAACATTACCTTCTTTGACTTCTGTGCCAGAGATGGAAAATGATTCATTCCTCACCCCTAATATTGAGAGGATCTATTGTAAACCAGGAAATGTGGGTCCATCAGAGTCAGAGTTCTATGCCTGCCAGCTGATAGGCCAGAGACCAAGCAGAAAGGAATGCCTCACCTGGCTAGGACTGGGTTTGTTTCCTTGCTCTGCTTCAATCCCATGTCATATGACTGCCTAGGAAACCCTGGTACCCACTTGAGTGCAGAATGGCCCTAGAAGATGTGTACTTGCCAACCCCTGATGCCTGGAAGTATGTTACTTTCTGTGGCAAAAGGGTCCCTGTAGAAGAGATTACAGTTACACACCTTGCAACAAAGGGATGAACTTGGGTTATCTAAGCAGGCCCAAGCTAATTACATGAATGAGTTTAGAAAGAGAAAACTTGCTCCTGCTGGAGGAAGAGAAGTCAGAGCAATTTGAAGCTTCTTTGAAAAAGGATGTGACAACATGCAGGAAGACAAGGAGCTGCTCCTCCTGGTTGACCTTAGCTCTACTCCTACATGGAACAAAACTCTGCCAAAACCCCAAGTGATTGTTGGAGCAAATTCTCCACCACAGCCTCCAGATATGAGCTCTGAAACCTTGATTGTGGCCCAGATCAAAGAAACTAGCTAGGCCCATCTAAACTTCTGCCAGACAGAATGTGAGATATGTTTATGGAACTTCCTGCCAATATTTGTTGCCATTTGTTATGGCTGTACTCCACTTTATACTTTATACTCCACTTTACACTTCAGTTTGCACTGCTAGAGTGTTCTGAGCAACAGTTTAAGAAAGCCCAATTTCATCCTCCTCCTTTGGGAAACAGGCAGTCCACCTGCCCCTGGAAGCTCTGTCCTGCTTCAGAGTATGGCTGGGTTTTACGCCGTAACAAGCTGTGAGGCAGAAGGAAGATATTAGCTGTACCAGAAACATGCACTTTCAGATGAGGAGTTCACCACACAATCTGAAAGGATGAAAAAAATGGCTGTTGCCAACTCCCAAGCCTGGCACGTACTGCCAATTAGGAAGAGAGAAGATGGACATTTTCTATCCATCAGAAGGGGAACAGAAAGTCATGCCAGACAAATAACTAATAGCAAGATGGTGTCCTTGGCACCACTATGGGTTATTAATGACAGTTAAGTTTTTAGAGAGAGAGAGAGAGAGGGAGGGAGGGAGGGAGAGGGAGAGGGAGAGAGAGAGAAAGAACATAAAATGACAGGAGACAAGTCATCCCTGGGGCAGTGAGAGCTGTGTGGAATGGGCGACAAGTCTTGCTAGCTGGGTGTGTGGCTTTCTGGCAAGCCTATGGCTCTGGCACTTAGATTGTCACAAGCCAGCCTTCAGCTCACCATTGGTGCCCTGCCCAGTAGTGCTGCAGGGGAGGACTGAGTCTGGTATGGGTGGGTGGGCAGCCTGCTGCTGGTTCTTCCCTCAGGACAGAGGAAATCAGGTTTCCACCCTGCTCTGACTCTGCTCCAACATATAACCTAGACTGAGAAGGGCATCAGGTCCCAGGAGAAATTGTGCCATCCAAAATTGTGAGACTAAAATAAAACTAGATATTTAGAAGCCTATGTGATATCAAAGTTTTAGCACTGTATTCCTTTCACAAGATTCAGTGTGGGGCATGGATTCCAAATTGTAATTTTCAATGACTCTGACCACTTGACTTCACCGAGCATGTTTATTTTAAGTGGTAAAATGGAGATAAAATGGCCCTGATTACCTTAAAAGCCTGTGAGGACATGTGAAGCTGTGGCAGTGCACATGAAAGCTAATTCTACATTGCAAAAGTTTGTCCAAATGTTAAATAACACCACTCCCTCTATTTGACAATAATTCTTAGCAGGAGTGTAGGTTGGGCCTTTGACTAGGTGTGTGGCATATGTTCTACATTTATGGTGTTGCTACTACTAGCGGCCAGGCCCAGGCCTTTGGCAAATTCACCACTTTTTTGGTAAGACAGCTTCTTCTTTGCCTTCCTGAAATCTGTGCCCCGCCTGAGTTTTTGAACACTCTTTAATTCTGTCTTGTTTGAGGTTCTCTAGGACACTTCCCAGGGGCGTTTATGTCAGGTCTTCTTTTTTTTTTTCTTTCAGGAATCCAACCTGCAATTTCCTAGAACTACTCTCTGTTAGGTGACAAGGAGTTCAGCGAGTCTAAGTAACATCACACTTACATAATGTTTCAGTTACTGAACTAATGATTCAATCTTAGGAAACCAAATTCCCCATAAAATGCTCTCAACTTTAACTTTCAAGCAAGCAGGTGAGTATTTGGGACCTTCAAACAATATCATATATGGGTCTCCAAGGCCAGGACAAGGGACCTGCTTGTGTCTGTTAATGAATTGAAAACTGGATATTTTCAACAACAGAATGTGTTGAGGAATTACACCCCTCAGGGCCTCTAATGGACTTGAATCCACATTGCTTGGCAGCTGACAGTCACAGCACATCTTTTATGTTAAGAAGCTGGGATTCCACAATATTCCCTTTAGTGTCTGCTTTAGAGTTCATCACTCCAATAAACACATCCTCCAACAAGTGAATAGACAATGAATAGAATAATTTCCTTGAAAATGAGAGAAAATGTCCAGGTACTAAATAAATTAAAACTGCTACTTGTTTGTTTGTTTGTTTGTTTTTTGGTACTGGGGATCCAGCTCAGGAACTTGTGCTTGCAAGGCAGGAGGTGGAAACACTGAGCTAAATCCCCAGCCCTAAAACTGCTACTTTGAAGTAAACAGAATAACAAAAACATAATTAACAGAGGGAAAAAAATGTGAACGTGGAAAAAGATGATTTAAAGATCTGACTCAACTCAACTGCTCCTCCTAGTGCACCAAGGATGCTCTTACTTTGTTCATATTTCTATGCTGGCAAGGAAATTTATAGCTCTAACTTACTTTGCAATATATTATTTTGTTTGGCAAGTTTAGATCAACGTAGAACAACAGGGTAGAGTGGAAAACAGGGTATTTTAGTTTCTTGAGAAGGTATTGACTTAAATTTAATAGGACACATCAGATATGACAAAGAGAAAAACACAATAGTGCACCTGTAGCAAAGTGAAAGTTAGGTTATTTCTCCAACTATTAGTTAAATTTATATTATGTTTTATGTATATGTAACACAGCTTTCTAGGAAGTCATCTTTAAAATTTGTTTTGAAGGTTAAACATGGAGTCAGACGAAATACTCAGGGGAAGTTAAAGAGCACAAAGTTAGGAAGCATTTCTAAATTTTCCAGATTAGAGCCTGGGACAGCTGGTATACTGAAATATAGCAGGGAGATGTTTTCTTTTCTGATTTTGTGTTCCCAGAAAGATGGCTTCATTTCCATGTTTCTGTATTTACTACACATTTAAAGATATCAATTTATGTAAGTTTTTAGGAGGAATCCAATTGCACTGAGTAGCAAAAGGATTATTATAAGCACAGCTAGTGCAGAGGCAGCACAAGGTGACCCTGCACTCACTCCGAGCCTGTGGATAGGCTTCCCTTTACCAGCCGGATGCTCGCTGTGTTTTCCAGATCTGTCTTCTGTGACTTAGTGGTTTATCCTTAGCTCTCATTCTGATACTTTCAAACCTCCCAAATTGTTCAGCTGTTAAAAAGTTCCAAAACAAGCAAATGTGTTCCTGGAATCTTACCCTTGACTTTGTTGGAGAGTATATACTAAGGCTTCTTCTCCAGCCAAAATAATAAAAGATCTTTTAAGTGGCTGAAATTCTTGGTTGATTGCACATACATGCCAATGTCAAACAACTATAAATAGGGAGTTGGAAGAGAAATAGGGATTCTTTATAACTCCAATGAAATAAAATGAAATGTTTTGAAAGCACTCAGAAAACAGTACATATTTTTATGTAATTAATATTTGTCTCCTTTTAGCCCTAAATCCCCTTATGCAGGAAGAGTTCATATGCATTGCGCATTTCCAGTATAAGGGAATAGAAGGGCTTTCTTTTCTTTATGGGTATAAAATTGTTACTCTCAATCCTATAATTAAGTTTTTTTTATATTAAACATTTCAGCTTGTATAGCTATTGGACCTTTTGATAGTCACTCCATCACTGCTTTGTTTTCATAGAATATTTAAAAAAACTCACCAAAGGATAAAATTATGCTCATGGTTATGGATACAGATGAAGCCAGCAGGGAACTACATGGTGCTACCTGGGTCAGATGTGGCCCCCAAATGAACTGGGTCACTTACTGTAGCTATCCCAAGAAACTTAAGAATTAATTTCTTGAGAAATTTCTACTCACTTGAATGAGTTAACACCCTCACTAGCTTTAATAGCTGGGTTAATGCATATCTTTAGAGGCACTGATACTTAATTTTCAACAGCCACAAACTTTTTTTATTAACCCACCTATCTTACATTAACCCATCTAAATTGAATCCAAATTAGTTCTTGCAAATTACATCACTTTACTTTGAACCTATTGCCATTGTACAAGAGAACTTACTGGTTGCTTCAATTTAGCAGTTATGCTTTAGACAGGCAAATTAATTAGCAGACGGAAAAACTGGCACCTGTTTAAAAGTCTTTTAATGCAGTTCTCTCTACTTTAGATCATACTCCTGAAGGAAGAGATGTCAGAATGTCAATGATGGTTGCAAGGTCCATTTGGTGAAAGAATCAATAATTAAATTCATGTCTCTGGATTCTTAGTTTTCTTTCAATACACTAAAGGCTATAGTTTGGGCGTAGAGATTCAGCACTTAATATTGGCATAACAGAAAGGAATATTTTAGTACTATCTTAGTGATGATTTTAGTATGTAGTGTTTCTGAGACAAGCCCCCGAGGCGGCAAAAAAACAAGACTTATGGGAAATTAAAAAAGAGAGTGATGCTAAACAGGGCATGTTTGTAGTTTAAAAATCTTACCTCAAGCTTAGCCTTTAATATTTTCTCTAAAATATTTAAGCAATAATCTAAAAGTGGGACCCAGTGTTTAAAATGAATTGAAATGAGTACTAATTCTAAATTCTGTATTTCTAATGATGTATGCTTCAAAGTTGTACACAGCTGTAGCTGCTATGCTATAAGTTGTCAGATTTTCCTAATATTTTAAATATAGGGTTAGAAATTCAACTGCTTTATCAATAATTGTTTCACAAAGTAGTTGGGTGGACAAAACTTTTTGAGCAATTATGAGAGGAATATGTCTAATTATGTAATTAAGGTAGGAACTACACACTGTGTTACATGGTATACAAAAGCATTTAATTAAAATGTTAGGCTAGTGGTTAGAAAAGGCAAACAGCAGGCATAGAACATTCCTCAAAGAGGGTGGATCCCAGTGTAGACTCCAAAGGTTGAGATCTGGCTGTTCAAATGGTAAATGCAAAGGCCTGTGTTAGGCAAAAATGATACTAGTGTATTAAGTATTAAGTACAGGTTCAATACAAATAAGTGGCTATAGCGTTCCAATAATTCATTGCAATAAACTACCGCAGAAGTTCGTGTATTCATCCCATAAGTTCCTCACCATCAGCTGTCCACTGTCTCTACTGACCGCATTGATTAAAAGCATTGTAGATGTGAAAAGGTTTTCCTTATTTTTTATTTTTACACCTGGTGGTGTCCAAAATTAAACATGTCATAACAATAAAATGTGAGATCATATAAATTCCCCACAGACAAAATGTTATTATGACAAAGGATAGTTTATTTAATCTAAGAAGTTCCAGTTCTCCAGTGTAATGTTTGCAGTGTGATGTTTACAACCAAAAGGGAGTACTCGGTTATTCTGCTTTCCACCTCCAATGTTTGGCTTTTGCAAAAAGACTCGAATAACTTTCAGAAACCAGATCTTCCTATTTTCTGAAATTCTGAAACCAGTAAATAACATTGCTTCAACAAGGTCAGAGGGAGAACAGAAAAAGAAAAATGGAGCAAATATACTTCAAGTGACACATGTACTCAGGTTCCTAATAAGGCTTAGGGGAAACAGATACCTGAAAAATTTGACATCAATTTTATCTAGCTCAAAAAGTTGCCACAAACTCATTTAGAGCATAAAGTCAGTCAATAAATTGTATTTTATAAATGTTCTGCTGATAATAAAATGTTTCTTGGAATTTGATTACAAGAAGATGGGCCATAAAAATTTCAGGATTTACAATTCTGATACAATACCACATGGCTCTAGGAACCCAAACCCATACTGAATGTTGGCCCAGGCTGAACATGATAGCCAGCACACAGGGCTTAATAACAGTCTAATAGCTAAATGAATGAATAGATAACAGCACGAATAAATGAAAAAATGCCGTGACAAGTTTATCAGGTAAGTTTTAGCTATTAAAAGGGAGAAAAAGAGAATGAGCAAAATCTATAGACTTACTTATTCCATGCTTGTCTAAGGTTTTTAGAGCTGTACAGGGTAAAGCGTTCTGAAATAAAAGAGAAAAATGATAAACAATCTTTGTATCAAATGTAAGAAAAAGCAAAATTTTAAAAAGATGGTCATCTATTTAATCATAGGTTAGGCATAGCAAGGTCTTCACCTTTTTTTTTTGTACCAGGGATCGAACTTGGGCCCTTCCACTTGCGAGGCAGGTGGCGGAACCACTGAGCTAAATCCCTGGTCTTCACCTTTCAACTGGTCAGTTTATGAAGAATAACTAAAAGATCATAACATTTTAACAATGAAACAGTATTTTTTGTCTATTTATTTTATAATGTAGTTTCTTCAGTAATTATTTTTTAGAATAACCAAGTTTTAAGTGAATTGAAAACAGAAATTCAAATTCAAAATCTATAAACTAAGTAGATTTGTAGAACACTGCCATATTAGTCAAGCGAGACTTGATTTTTTTTTTGAAGATGTCTCTGACCACATACAGTCATGTTGGGTTTTCTTTCTTGGTATACATATTATTTGCAATTGCTCAAAGCCAAAGTACTTTTGTCTTATACTCTGTATTAATATTTATCATTAAATAATCTTTATCGTATCTTTTAAAATTAAAAGAATATGTCTGTTTCACCAGGTTAAACACTAATGTGATTGGAATTGATACTAGTCTCAACTCTTCCCTGCTTTTCACTCCTAATATAGCAATTCTTGATGACTTATTGATAGGTCCCTTTTTACATATTTCCTTACAAATACATATATCCAAAATCCATGTATACAAACATATATTATTTCATTTAAAAAATGGATTGTACAATAAAATGACTCTGAGACTTTCTGGCATTGTGGCCATTAATTGTGATATGTCAGCCTGACTTGAGCAAGAACTGCCTATCAGGTTGGTAAAGCACAGTTGTGTGTGTGTGTGTGTGTGTGTGTGTGTGTATGATTAACATTAGGGGAGCAAACTGAGTGGGTCAGACCAACCCTGAATATGGGTGGCATCAACCAACAGGATGAAATAAAAAGGGAAAGGTGAAGGAAGCATCCTTGTTTTCAAAAAGCTCTGGTCTTCATTTGCCACTGCTTTTGGACATCAGATTCCAGTTTCTTCAGCTTCCAATACAGACTGCACTGGCGACTCCAGGGAGCTTCCAGGTTCTGACCTTGCACTGGTGCTGCATTCTGGATCCCTTTGTTTCTGTAGCTTCCATTTTTCTGGGGTGAGCACCTACCGGATCCTCCAGCTCTCCAGTGCACAGACAGCCACTGTGGACTCTTTCTTCTCTCATCCTGTAAGCCTACCTCATAAATCCCCTTGTAAAATTATTCATATATGTTCTATTGATTCTGTTCCTCTAGAGACCCCTAATACAGCCATTAAATCATATGTAGTCTTTCAAATCAAGAAAACGTATGTAACAATTGTTTTAAAGTTGTCAAAGTTTCCTAGGATAAACATACCATAACTTACTTGATAAAGTTTTAAATAGTTTTCAGTTCCTCTTCCATAACAAATAATGTTTCAATAAATGTGTGGCACATTTGTCTCTATTACCGGATGCTTTCATTTGTTGGATAGATTCTCTAATATAAAGCTGCTTGGCAAATTTTGCATGTTTTATATTTTAACAGATGCTGAAGATTTACTTTTCATTTTCCCATTAGCAATGAAAAAGAATGTTTCTTTCTTTACATGCTTTCCAGCACCAGTTATTGGTGTTTTATATTTTGCCAAATCTGTGTTTGATAAAACATTCTTGGGCTTCTTCTCATACGCTCTCTGGTCATTTGCATTTCCTCTCCTATTTCAATATCACTTTTCATAGCTGGTACTGATTTTAACATTGAGATCCTGGTTCTTACCAGTTTATAGGAGTTGTTTTATACCAGGGATAGACCTTGGGACTTTGTGCTTGCAAGATAGGTGGCAGAACCACTGAGCTAAATCCCTGGCCTTGTAGGAGATTTTTTTTTTTTTAAATATATGATCAAGTCGATTCACACACACAGTAATGTATTACACAACTGCGTTTTGGTTAATTACAGGCTGTATATGTGTAGGACAGTGATCCCATGAAAAACTTCTACTACTTAGTGTTATCATAGCCCTTGTGATTTGGCAGCATATGTCTGTGGGGATGCTGCTGCAAACAAAGTAACTGTGCTATTAGTTGTATAAAAGTATAACACATACAACTGTGTAACGTGCATAATGTTTGCTAATGATAGAGAAAACAACCATATTACTGGATTATGTATTAACTCCATGATACTATTAACTGTTATTTAGAGTGTGCTCTTGCTACTGGCATAAAGACGAAAAGTATTTGGAAAGCAGCCTCGGGATGGGCCTTCAGGAGAGATTCCAGTAGGCACTGCTGTGACAGTAGGTGACAGATCTATGAGTGTTCTACCACAGAAGACCTTCTAGTGGGATGTGGACATGGAAGACAGAGACAATGACAATTCTTTTTTTTTTTTTTTGGTACCGGGAATCGAACTCCGGTCCTTGCGCTTGTGCAGCTGGTGGCGAAACCACTGAGCTAAATCCCGGCCCCTGACAATGATGATTCTGACCCAGCATGTAGGCCTAGGATAATGTATATGTTTGTGTCTTACCATTTAACAAAGAAGTTTAAAAATTTTTAAAAATTAAAAATAGAAAAAAAGCTTATAGAGTAAGAATATTAAAAAAATCTTTGCATGACTGTACAATGTGTGTTTTAAGCTATGCGTTATTACAAATGGGTCAAAACATTTTTAAAAATTCAAAAGTATATAAAGAAAAAAATTACAGTAAGCCAAGGTTAACTTATTGGTACCGGGGATTGAACTCGGGCCCTTGTGCTTGCACAGCAGGCGGCGAAACCACTGAGCTAAGTCCCCAGCCCAAGGTTAACTTAGTATTAAAGAAAGAAAACACTTGCCATGAACTTAATGTGGCGCAGCACACGGCACCTGTAAAGTCCAGGGCAGCGCATAACAGGGGCCTGGGCCTGGCACTCTCTCACCTCCCTGCCCTGCTGCAAGCCCCAGTCTTGGTAACCCCATTCACACCAACACCCTACATGGGTGCATCATTTTTATCTTGTATTCTTAATGTGTTTTTCTATGTTTACACACACAAATACTTACTCTTGTGTTAAAGCTGCCTACCATGTTCAGTAGTGTTCAGTGGATGTCTTATTAGCCCAGGAGCCATGGCTGCCCCATATAGTCAGCTGTGTGGAAGGCTACAGCAGCTAGGTTTGTGTTAAGTACATGCTACAGTGTTCACACAACAACACCACCAACCACACCTAGATGACTTTGTGTGTGTATACACTCCCATTTTAATATCTGGAATTAATTTTTAAATATAGCATGGCATAGTTCTCTATTTAAGAAGGCCAAATAGTTATGCCAGAACTATATAATAAATCAATTATTCTTTGAAATGATACATTTATTTTATACTGTTCCAAAATATACCCGAGCTTGAATTTTTTTTTATGCTCACCTACTTATGCTAGTGTCATATGATTGTAATTAGAAATGCCTCTTATTATCTTTTAGAAAACATCTATTCATATTAGTATCGCTTGTTTTGTAAGAATTATCAGGGTGAGTTTGAACATTTCTTTGGTCAACAGTGCAACACATATTTAAGTACCTAACATGTGGGAAGGGCTGTTTTCAGGCTGAGAACACAAGTATAAATGAAACACAAGTTCCTTCCCCCATGAAGCTTAAACTCTAGACGAACAAGTCAGGCAGATAATTAAAACATAAATACCACAAACACCACCACAAGCAACAAAAACAGGAAAATACTAGTTTTAGAAAGCAGTAAGAGTTCAAGCAAAGTAAAACAAGAAGGTGTTTTACTGAGTCCAGGACAGATGGAGCACAGAACCCAGGAAAAGGGGTCAGAGGGCAAGGGGCCTTTAAGAAATGACCCAGGCTTCTTTTTTAAAGGATCACTCTAATGGTCCTTCTTTGTTTGAAGGATACATTTTAGGAGGCAAGACCAGAAGCAGGGAGACCAGTAAAAGGTTACTACAACTGCCTAGGCAAGAGACTGCATGACTAGAGCTATGGTAAGAGAATGAATGTAGTGAGGAAGAGGTCAGAGTCAGAAAATGCTTTGAAGGGAGGGTCTGCAAGATTTACTGATGAATTAGGGGTGTACAGAAAGGTAGGAGTCAAGGATGACTCAAAAGGCACTTGATGATCTTTAATTTGCAAGTTTCAAAGATGTGGAATTTCATACAGAACTAACATAGCATTCAGGTCAAATTCTTCTGTGATAATTCAAAATGTATTTAAATTGGAGTTCTCATAGAGTTATTAACCAGACAGGGGTAACTGACAAAATATTTAATAGCCTGTAAGGGACAGGTATTGACCAATGGAAACAGAAACTAGACATTATACCACTACTGTGTGCACTAGCTGATTATAGATAGTCACAATTACAAATATCCATTGTTTTGAAGCTATTGGCAAAAGTGATCATCAATGATTATGTATTTGTTTGTCTCAAAATAATATATATTTTCTGAATCTACTCTGTACTAAACAGCATAAGATGCAGCATAATTTAGCTAGTTCACACAGAATGGAAAACTAAAGACACATTCTAGGCTTGAGGATGAAATAAGAAAAAGAAAAATGGGAAGAATAGCTTTTGTATAAAGTTTTAAAAATTATTATCTAAATTCAAAGTACCACATGAAAAAGCGAAAGACATTTTAAAATTAATTACAGCAAATATCCTTGTAAAACAAATTTGATTCCCTTAACTTTGTACTCCCCACAAAGTAGTTTTAATAATTTGCTATGATTTCGAGGATGAACAAGAATTCCATTACAGATAAAATTAATACAATCTTGCATTTACAAGTAAATTATTATTCTTAGCAACTAATGACTGCACATAAATATTAGTTCTAAGAATTGCCTCTGTTTTGGAGCTTGACAGGATATGCTAATAGAATTTCCCCCCAGAAATACAGTATGTCAATTTTAGCTGTGCACAAGAGACAAAATTGATAGTGAAATGTGCCATATGAGCATAAAAAAATCAGGAAGATTGAAACCTCATTCTTAGATTTACCTTCCGTGATTACTCACATAAAATCTTAATTCTTTTAGCAAATATTGCCTAAGCAGCTGCCTATGCACTAGGGGATGCCCTGGACAAAGGGCACAAAAAATGAGTAAGTCCTGGTTACAGTTCAGTGACACAGAACTCTAACTGCAGAATTACAGATACAGAGTGGAAAATGCTACAATGTGGATATAGAAACAGTCCTTGGAAAGATCAGAGCCAGCGCCATAACCACATCTGTTTCTTTTCCCAATGAAGACGTGATAAACTCATGGCTGTAGCTGGCTCCAGGAAAACTCAGGACCTCATCACTGTGTCCAACTTCTTTCAGATCTTAATTACCAGAGTACTCAATTTCAAATGGAGCCATTTTTAACATTTTCTGCAGTATCACATTTATAATTAGACTAAAAGATTACACTTAAAAAGTGACTTCTACCATGAATAAAAGTAATGCTCCATCAGAATGAAGACGACATAATTAGCCATGTAAGGTTTGGAAACAAAAAGATGTTTAAATTATTCTCTCAAATTGGTAATGAGTTTATTTCATAAAATAGTCAACTGCCTATAACTTTGTCAGATAATTCGAGTATTTGCCTATGAATGTTTTAACTGTTCACCTTCAGTTAAGTTTACTCTCACTCACTACTTTAATGTCAACTTTCTCTTTCCAATTATGTTTAAACTAGAAGTGTACAGTGTTGTTATTTAAAGGACTGGCTAACTCGCAGCATAACCGAGGAGTGCAATTAATTTAAACCTGCAGGCTGATTTTCACCTTCTCTTCTGATGGCAGGGACACTGTAGAGGATGATCGCAGACCAGCTGGAGACCAGGGAGGAGATGACTTGCCATGTGACATGGCACAGGGGACAGAGGGCTGGAAAGGTTTTCCCTGCAATTCACTGACATTCCACTGGAAAACAATGCTACATACTGTAGTCTCCTGGCTTAAAAGAGCTAGACCCGACATGGCTGGAGGCACTATAAAAGCAAACTGTAGCTGACATGAAGATAAAGCCTAAATTGGATTTTATTCATTTGCTTATAAGTATGCACTGTATACTCCAGGAGAGTAATTTTAAATATTATTCTCCTCATTCTCTTCTCACCAATGTTTTGAATCTTCTAAGATACTGCTGTGTCTTAACTTCAATAACAGGAAGACATGAGTAAAATGTTCAATCCACTAACCAGTAAAAGCCTCAAGTATGTACACATGACTTGAAAGGCTGAACCAAGATCTGTAGCTCAGACTTTGCTTTGGGGAGGGGGGCAAACAAGAATGGGTGGCAACAGAGGGGATTATAAAAAGGATCAAACTTTGGTATATTTTTAAAAAATGGGCTCTATGTCTAAATATAATAAGTCTAGGGACTAATTATTAATTTATAAATCAATATAAAAATTACTATGTCTGAATGCCATATGCAATGCTGGATGTTTTTTATAATTAATCATCTAAATCATGTATTCAATTGTTCATAATTTAAGTTTAGGATTATTCTGAAAGTAGTAATGATTTAAGCAAAAAACTATGGCCATTCTAAAACGCACCCCCATCATCTGGCAGAGGTGTTGAGCACAGTGCCTTTCTTGGGATTGATTTGGTAGAAGAGAAAGGCTCTAATCTTTTTAGGGTGAACAATTAACACAGTCATGAATTACTCTGGTTACATCTCAAGCAATCATTCTAATTATTTGTTTATGCAACAGATAATATCCTCAAATTATTTTGGATAGAAGGCACCATTATTCATTCATTTCACAAATATTTATTTTATGTCTGCTGTTTGCACTGTGATTAGAACAAGGCACAAAACACACAAGTGCAAGCAGCTTATACTAAATCATGCAAACCAATACTAATGAGTCTCCAACAGAAGGCAACCACATTGGGGCCTGGTATTTAGCTCAGTGGTTCCGTCGCCTGCCTCGAGTTCAATCCCTGGTACCCTGGTACCAAAAAAAAAAGGCAACCACATTCACAAATATTCATAAAATTTTCTGTATATATTTTATCTTCTATTTAGTAGGAAAAAGTCTAAGCCAGCAGGAGACATTTCAGTTAATATTCTGATCAAGATATTTAAAAAACTGGATCTATATTCCTTAAACAGAAGTCAAAATTTATGTATAGCAAAATAGAGTTGACTTTGAATAGAGGGCCCTATGTGTTCCAAACTCTTGAGGACTTTATATATCTTAAGTCTGAAGGAGCAGAATGACTGCAACCGGCATTTTAGAAACACTATGTTGCATAACTGCAAATTGAAGCTTTAAAATACTGGATATTCCCAAACATATGACTGAGGTTTGGCGCAGCCCCAGCATTATTTTTTTTTTCAGTTTTATCCATTTATTTGAAAGATCAGATGTTTGTTACATTTCAGATAGTAGGCCAAGAAAATGCTATGCTCTTTGCAGAAATTCTCCCAATAAAAGTTAACAGATGTCTAAGAAAAAACCTAAAATGTTTTCAGAAAGATTATTAGACATAACAGGTAGACCAATTGGTCTTTTTTTTTTCCAATTAACTTTATTGGTACATTTTAGGTATAAAATAAAGGTAACATTCATCATTGGGATCTTGTACCATTACATGAGTATCTTGGTTCTTTTTTTTCCCCCTTCCCTTGCCCTCCCCTCAACCCCTCCACCCTTCCCTATTTGCAAAGACCTTGTTTCCATTTTTTTCCTCTTCTCATATTTTTTCCTTACCCTTTTTTCCCTTCCCCTACTCCTCACAATTCCCCTGCTCTTTTAGACTTTTTCTTCCTGTTACACAATATCAGTTATACATTTTTAAAATTATAATATTAAGATCTAGGAGACATTACCA
>NW_004624809.1:2227857-2275717 GCF_000247695.1 Heterocephalus glaber
CTTGGGATGGCAGCGGGGGAGCCTCCTTCCGGGTGCTGGGACTGGCTGAGCTTCTCTGCCCTATTAGCCTGGGATGGCAGTGGGGGAGCTTCCTTCCAGGTGCTGAGCCCCAGCATTATTAGCAAGAGGCTCTGATGTGACAACTGCACTGCCCTGTGGCTGTCACTCAGAGGAGCCACCTCACAGCAGAGTGCAGCCATCTCCAGTCCTGGAAACAACATCCCTACCTGGTCTGGCTACAGCAAATCCTTCTTCAGTTCCCAGGGGAGTGCTTTTAACATGTGTAAATGTTCTACTACATTCGTTAAGCATTCTTACTCACAATGGCATACATATAGATTCCTGACAAAGTGTTCAAAGTATCCACACTTTTCTCAAGCTAAAAGTCACAGAATGGTCCTCTTTCCATAAAACTTGTTTCTCTAAAGAAGAAAGTTAAAGCAGTTAGGCTTTAACGTACTATGCAAAAACAGTAACAAATTTATAGCTTCCAGAAGAGATCTAGAAGAAAGAAAATAGGAAATATCTCCAAAGGGGAAAAGAACAGCAGGAGGGAGGATCTGCATCTTCTGGAGGATCTGGGAGATTGGATGGGACCAGAGTGATCAGGTGGTCTAACTCCAACTGACAAGCCCGCAGAGAGAGGCCTGGGTGCATGACACAGGCTAGTGGCAGAGGCTAAAGGGGGATTCTGCTCCCTGTCTACTGTTACCTGAGAGCAGGGACACCCAAGCTGCTCATCTGACATTTAGCACACATTTCCTATGTCTGATGTGGTGTGCAAATATGAACTCGCTTTAATACTCCTAACAATGCTAAGGGGTGGGGAAGCATGATGATCTCTATTTTGTACACAGAGAAATTGAGACAGAGGTAAAGAGACATTCTCCAACTTGCTCATGTTACACAGCTCTTAAGTGGCAGAGCTGGGATTTGAACCTACACTGTCTGGATCTGGAGCCTACACTCTCAGTCACTGTACCAACACACCTATGTCTCAGGTGGAAGAGACTTCAAGTTTTATCTAGAAGTACACAATGCCAGAAAAGTAGGACAACAGATCCAAGCTCCTTCAGCAGCAGTAAAAAACAAGCATATAAGCACTTCCTGCTTGCAATGCCATTTCTACCTGCTGCCAGAGTGCCTTACCCTTTTATGACTGGGAGAACAAATCTTTTCACAAGGCATCCATGGCACGTGACTCCCAAATTCTAGTGACCTCAGACTTATTACTTAAACTTCTTGTATCTCAGTTTCCCCAGACTGGGGTAATAGCAGCTACTCACTTCCTACTTCACAGAGTTACTGTGAATATACATTAAGGAAATGCATCCCAAGAATTAATAATCAATACCCGTTAGCCATTATTACTATCCTGCTTGGATAACAACAAGATGTTTGAAAAACTAACCATCTTGTACAGTTCTATATGTCTTGGAAAGACAAATGGTATATAGCTATAAAGCAGTATTACTCTCCAGGGAAAGTAAAGGTAAATAATTAATTTGTCCTAAGTTATTTCTTTTGAAGCAACAGTTAAGTGAATAAAAAATCGCAAATACATGTTGCTCTTTTAACTCCTGATATGTAATTCTGTGATTCTAATGTACTCATGGAAAGCAAGACTGCATTCCCAGAGTGTATTGATTGTTTCTCTTTTTCACAGCAGAGAGCACTGTTTGAATATATAAAGCTAGCTCTAGAGGCACAAGTATCTGCTTATGTACACATATATGTCTTCTCCACTACAAGCACTGTCTGTTAGGTAGGAAGGGCTCTCTGACAATACCACATCACAAGCAGGTGTGGAAGAAAGAAACTTTATCCGTTCTTACAAACTGCATACATCATTAGTAGTACATTCACTGATTGGACTTGAATATTTTGGAAGTAAAATTTTACTTGCATATTAAATAATAGAAAACTAGGTTTTTTCTTCATCTATATAGTAGCATAATATCATTCCATAGTCATGTACTTGTCTTGAAGGAGACCTATAATAATAGTTTAACACTTTTAAAGAAAAGCAAATGAAATGAATTCGTCTCACTTCTCTTAGCTAGGAGTACCTAACAAGTCTAGAGGTCTGAAGACTTAGCAGGGGAAATTGGGTTACTATTCAGCAAATAATCCCTCCCTCCCACCTTCTTGAGTAGGGTGTACTTCTGTGCCCCACCGACAGTTGGTGTGAACAGTAGGTATTAATAGTATTGACACAGCAGAGGTTTGAAATAAGCCTGTGGTGTAGTCTGCCTTTTTTTTTTGGTACCAGGGATCGAACTCAGGACCTTGTGCTTGCAAGGCAGGCACAGCACCACTGAGCTAAATCCCCGGCCCTAGGGTTTGCCTTTTTCCATAAGCAGAGCATTTTTCCATAGCTACTACACCAACAAGGTTGAAAAAGGCAATGGGAGGGCCAGGGATTTAGCTCAGTGGTTCCGTCACCTGCCTCGAAAGTACAAGGTCCAGAGTTTGATCCCTGGTACCAAAAAAAAGCAATGGGACATACCTGAAGGTCAGCTCGCTACACAGGCAGGAGCAACTGACACATACTGCTGTAAGGTGCTGATTTAGGGATTTTGTTTTGAGCACTCTCACAGCAGTGCTACCTGCTCCATGCAGGTTCCGGCCCAGTGTTACCATGGGGCATCAAACAGGGCTTCCCTCTTGATCTTCAGTTTCAACCCTAGGTCCTGGCTACCTGCCCACTTAGGAGGATCTCATGAGATAGTGCCTGAGAAAGCACTTTGCACATGATAAGGAGCTATACAATACAAACGAGCATCATCAATCAACAAGTACTTAACATTAGTTTCTACCAATTTTCAATTGCTGAAAAAGTACATGACTTCCCAGATTACTGAACACCATTGCTGTGCTCTCTGCTTTCAGTGTTTCCAGGAAGTGAGAAACTCCCGAATTCTCACCTTTATTCAACCACACAGTCCCGAATTTCCCCTGGTGGTGTGGAATCACTGCTCACATGGGCTGGTTGTGCAAGTCTTTGCCTCATGAGGACTCACTTTTCTCCTGCAGATACAGCTTTCCACTCAAGGTCAAGAACCAACTTGAAAACAGTGATCAAGTGTTCTAGTTTTAGATCCAAACTTCCAATTCCCTCATCTCTTTTTAGATCTTGATTTTTAGAATAATATTCAGAAAGGGACCCAAAAGTTCAGGAGTTATAGAGGATTTTTTACATGCACTAAAGACAAGAAAAAAAAGTGTCTGGCTAGCTTATGGTAATGCCATTGGTGTATAAAAACTTATCAAATGGCTCTACTTTAAAGGAAATAATTCCTTCAGTAGTATAAAATTTATCCATATTGTCATTTAATTATGATCTCTACTCTAGAATTAAAGTTTAATTTGTTCCTTAAATATGGCTGTTATCAAATGACACAAACTAGACAATAAACAAGGATTTCAATACTCTTGAGAGATGTATAAGCAAAGACACAAAAAGTTTTACTTGGTGATTAGCATTCTGTATCAATTTTGGAGCAGTGAGGTATGGATAATGCCTACACTGAAAATGACAAGACTACTAAGAACAGGAATAGTGAAACAGGTTTCTTTAGGATTTTTAAAAATAAGTCTACAATCAGAAGACTTGAAAATTTATTATTACAGGTGAGGGCCAAAATGGCAGCAGAGTGAGTGCCAACAACTAACCTCCCCTGGGCAAAGTGTCTAGAGTCTGGAAAACAATAGCTTGGAGAGGAACTAAAGTGAGCACATAAGACCTGGAACCATGAGGGAACTGACAGAGGAGAAGAAAATAGGAAGAAGTGATACAGAAGAAATAGATCACACCACAGAGGAGAGAGTGCAGCACCACTGCCAGCAGCTGGCTAGCCAACAGCTGGGAGGCAAAGAGAAACTAACAGCTTTTTGCTCACAGAGAACTGCACTGGGACTGAAAAAATCACCTGCAGTTGGAACCAGCAAGGAAAACGCGGGACGCCGCTTCCTGAGTGGCCTTTCATGGCCAGCAGTTGGTGAGGGACCTCGGAACAAGTGCCAGAGGCAACAGTGGTGGAGCAGAAGCTTGTGGAGACGCCTTCGTAGGGAAGGGCTGTCTGTCTGAACCTGGGACCCAGATCAGCCCCTGGGCTGCTTCACACTGCCAAGTTCCCGGAGTGGATGGGGAAGGACAGTCACGGGAGACGGCCGGCAGAGAGAAGACTCGGGAGATGCTGAGAGGCAGGGGCTGGTGAACCCTGACCTGGCTCCTGCGGTCAGAGGTCAGCTTCAGGCTGAAGTGCACAGGACAGGAAGCTCACACTGGCACCTGTCCCTACCGTGAGGAGATCTCTCCACACAACAGCATTCTGGGCCGGATGCCGCCGCCTTAGAACAGCGTGAACAGAGACACGGCCTGGCCTGAGCTCTCTGCTCCTTAACCCTAGGCTGAGGAAAAGAGCCATGCGTCCAAATGATAGAAAACTTCCTTTTACTTTTCTTTACTTGACTGTGCTATTTTTCATTTTTATTTTACTTTTTAAAATTTCTTCTTAAAAATTCTTTGCTGTTTTTCTCCTTCTATACGTTTTCCTCTGTAGTTTTATTCCATTATTTGACCCTCTTTTCCTTTATAAGCATGACTGCACATGTCTGCTTCTCTCCCTCTTGGCTTTTTTCTCTCATATAGTTTACAGATGTTAGTTAATTCTCCCTTGTCCTGTTATACCCCTCTTACTTTTATCCATATCTCTTCACCTGACTTTGTTCTCCTGTATTTTATTCATTCTCAATTTTTCTTTTCTTCCCTCTCCCCCTTTTCTCCCTTTACCATTTTCCTCTAATATTTCTATTAGTCATAGAATCTAGTCCCATTCCCACAATTCACTACCAATTCTGTACCCAGTTTTCCTGTATCCTCATCTAGATATATAAGGGATCTTTAGCTTCCCTCCTATTTCTCCCTTCCCATACCATACAGCATAAGTTGTAAAAAAAAAAAAAAATCTTTTTCTCTTTTCTCTTCTCTTGCCCTCTGTGGCATTACCTAGCCCCTAAACCCCTCGGATTTAGATAACTGAATCTAAAATTACTGTTGAATGCTGTTTTTCACCAGTAGGGGAGACACAGCCATTACATTTAGTGCATATTAACTGTGGGTCAAGACTTGTGTTGTTAAGACGTTTACACTGTAACTGGATTTCTTCTCTAGGGTAAAAGGAGACACAAAACAAGGTCTCGTGGTATGTTACTTCTCAACTAATCCTGATAGATACCACTGTAAGGGACCAGTCTGTTGCTGCTATAGTCAATTTGACTGCATAGGAATAATCCTGACACAGCAGACAATTCTGTGCCAGTGAACCTGTCTGCTAAATCTGTCATCACACCTAGGGAGAGGGACAGCAAGAATCCTAACCCAAGAACTTGGACTGGATCAGACTGCAAGAATGTCTACACCTGATAGAAAGAAGTTCTGAGTCTGAGTTAATTTCAGTATTGCAGTGGAGGGATCAGAGGAGTTATCGGAGTGTGAACACTCTGACTTTCTGGCAAAGAAGCTACCTGGAAATCACACATGCAATGTCTCATTGGATTATTTAACCTGTGTTCCCATCAGACATCTTATAGGTTCAAGTTTCTGTATGTTTCTTGATTTATCTAGTTATGTGGGGTTATGTCATATTCTTTTATGGTTTCCTGGGTTTATTAGGTTGTTACTTTTGTGTACTCTTTCATTGGCTCTGATTTAATAGATGTCTAGGTTCTCTCCCTTGTCTCAGCTCCCATCTAGTTTCTTCACCTCAAAACCCCAAGACAATATTATTAAAATATTTCTTTATTATTTTTCCAAACATGTAAACTCCTCCTCCCAAGTTCTAAAATTCCCCTGCACTTAGCTCCTTCACAGTCACTCCTATTTTCTCCAGTGTTATTCTTCCATCCTCACCATCCTAAGCCTTTGGTTATTCCATATCTTACCTAGCTTACTGTTCTCCCTATCAGCAAGTTTTGACAACCACACAGCCTTCCTCAATCAAAAAGTAAACCTCCTTTCTCCCTCCTTTCAACCTTGCCTCCACCAAATATCCTCTGAAAACTCTCAGCACTAAGCTCAACTAAACTAGAAGTACTCCAATGAAATCAGACCCTACATCAACCCCTTCTTCTCCTCTACCACTACTCCCCCTTAGTGTCTAACATTCCTTATCCAAGCACCTCCCATCCTCCCCACCCCACCTCACCTACCTTATTGCAGAACCACAAATAATACACTGTCATTGTGTGAACAGAGAAAAGACAGTGGGGGAAAAGTAACTGCAAGGATTATCACGCATACATGTTGTAAGACTGAACCTGTGCATGCTTTTATAAATAGAAGCAATTCTTTTGGCAAAACATAGGGACAGAATTGAAAGCAATTATGGCAAATAACAGGAGTTAACACAAGCATTAGCCAAACAAAGCTGAAAATTATTCACAAGGAGGCAATATCCTACCAAAAATCTCCAAATAAGCCACAAACTCTCCTCACTTCTCTAGTCTCCAACTTGCAGTAAGCCTCCCCCCCTCCAAAAAAAAGAGGAGGGGAGGGAGCCATGTATAATTAAATACATACACACACATACACACACACTAATAAACACAGATACACAAAGGACAATGGGGAAGCAAGGAACCCCTCCAACTCTCCCAAGGCAGTGCAAGGGGTCACAAAGGGAGAAACAAACACCAAGTAGAAGAAATCTATGGAAAGTTAATAGAAGGGATGAAGAAAATAGATGTCAGAGGAAATGATTCAAAAGTTCACAGCAACTTCACAAAGTACATCCACAGTGAATTTGAAAGAAATACGTAAAATACTGGTTGAGATAACTAAAACAGTTCAAAATTTGAATGACACATTCAACAAGGATATGGAATCCTGGAAAAGATGTCATACAGAAATACATAAAATAAAAAGCTGTACAGAATTTACACTTTGCAGAAATGACCAATGTGAAGACAGAGGGTCTAATATTGAAGAAAAAAATAGTGAATTATGAAGAGCTCAAAGAAGCCAAAAGGAAAATAAGGGAACAAGAGAAGACTATTCAGCAGCTACTACATGACAACAAGAAGACTAATCAAAGGCTAATCAGAGCTAGAGAAAAACTAGAAGAAGGCACAGATGGACTCATTAACATGCTTACAGAGATCATGGAAGAAAATTTCCCAAATTTAAGAAAAGATTTCAAAATACAAAGAAGTGATGACCAACCTATTATGATGAAAATCCAAGTTCACAGAGACACATCCTTAATGAATTACCAGATATCCAGCAAAACAAAACAACACAAAACAAAAAAACAAAAAACCAGAATTTAAAAAGCAATCAGAGAAAACAGTAAAGCACATATACAAGGAAACCAATTAGAATCATAGCAGACTTCTCAACACAAATCCCAAAGGGCAGAAGAGCTTGGAACAAAGTATTTCAAGACCTAAGAGCAAATAATTTCTAACCCAGACTAATTTACCCAGTAAAGCTACCCTTCAAAATAGATGGGAAATAAGGTATTTCCATGAAAAAGACCAGCTCAGAAGACATATGAGTGCTAAACCAGCTTTAGAGAAAGTACTTAAGAATATTCTTGACAGAAACAATGAACCACATGGCTAAAAATGCACAGGAAACTACTGAGAGTTCAATGGATAAACAGCAATAAAAACCATCAGGAAAAGAAAAACAAAGGATATACCAACAGATAAAGAAGGCAATGATAGTAAATGACTAACAGATCTCAGCAATATATCTCAATATTAATGGCCTCAACTCTCCAATTAAAGACACAGACTGGTATACTGGGTCAAAAAAAAAAATCCAAGAATCTGTTGCATTCAAGAAACTCATTAATCCAAAAGACATTCATAGGCTAAAAATTTAAGGATGGGCAACAAAATTTCATATACCAGGACCCCAAAAACCAAGCAGGGGTAGCAATTATAATATCAGACATGGTAAACTTCAAGCTAAAATTGATTAAAAGAGACAAAGAAGGTAATTACATACCAATTAAGGGAAAAATCCAACAAGAGATAACATCAATAAACATATATGCACCAAACACCAGAGGACCTATCTTCATAAAACAAAAACTGCTGAAATTAAAAAATCAAATAAACACTAACACAATCATAGTAGGAGTTTTTAACACCCCACTCTCACAGAGATTGATCAACTAAACAAAAAAACTGTTAAAGAAATTTCAGAGCTGAACCACACCTCTGAACATATGGACTTAATGAATATATACACAGTATTCCACTCCTCTACATTAGAATATTAATTCTTTTCAGCAGCATATGGTACTTTTGCAAAACAGATCACACACTAGTCCACACACCCTGATTAAGTAAATATAAAAGAATAGAAATTACCCCATGTGTACTATCAGACCACTGTGCAATAAAAATAGAAGTCAACAACAAGAAACTCTCCTGAAAAATTAACAATATACTCTTAAACAACCAATGGGTCACAGAAGACATCAGAGAAGAAAAAAAATTTCTGGAAGTTAATGATGATGATAGTACAACTTGCTGAAACCTCTGCAACACTATTAAAACAGTTCTAAGAGGAAAGCTCATCATAACCAATGCTCATATTAGGAAAACAGAGTAAGCTCAAACAGACAACCTTATGAGGAATCTTAAAATACTTGAGAAACAACAATAAACCAGCCCCAAACTGAAATTAAGGAAGGAAATTATAAAGATGAGAGCAGAAATCAATGAAATTGAGATTAAAAAAGTAAAAAAGTCACCAAATTGAAGAACTGGTTCTTTGAAAGAATAAATAAAAGATAAGCCTCTAGCCAGACTCACCAAGAAAAAGTAAGAAAAGACTCACATCAATGCAATTAGAAATGAAAAAAGTGAAATTACAACAGATACCGTGGAAATCCAGAAGATTCTAACTACTTTGAAAAATTATATTCCAACAAATTAGCAAATTTTGAAGAAATGAACAGATTCCTAGACACATCCAAACTACCAAAACTAACACAAGAAATATAAATATGCTTAATAACTCAATAACAAGAAATAAAATTGACACAGTTGTAAAGAATCTACCAACCAAAAAAAGCCCAGGACCTGATGGATTCACTGCTGAATTCTACAAAACCTTTAAGGATATTATATCATCAACACTCCTTAAGCTCTTCAAAGAGATGGAAAGGGATGGAATGCTCCCAATCTCATTTATGAAAGCCAGTATCACCCTGATCCCCACACTGGAAGAAGACTTAACTAAGAAAGAAAACTATAGGCCAATCTCCTTAATAAACATAAATGTAAAAATCCTTAACAAGATATTAGCAAGCAGAATGCTCCACATTATCAAAAAGATCATACATCATGATCAAGTAGGTTTCATCCCACAGATGCAAGGATGATTCACTATATGTAAGTCAATAAATGTAATACATCACATAAACAGAAGCAGGTTCAAAAACTATATGGTCATATCAATAGATGGAGTAAGGGCTTTTGACAAAAGCCAATACTCTTTCATGATATAAACCCTGAAGAAAATGGGGATAGAAGGACCATACCACAATATAATAAAAGCTACTTATGACAAGCCAATAGCCAACATCATACTAAATGGAGGAAGACTAAAAGCATTCCCCTTAAAATCAGAAACAAGACAAGGATATTCATTATCACCTCTTCTATTCTATGTAGTACTTAAAATATTAGCCATAGCAATTAGACAGAAGAAAGAAAGGGGATACATACAGGAAAGGAAGAACACAAATTATCATTATTTGCAGATGACATGATAATTTACACAGAAGATCCAAAAAACTCCATCAAAACACTCTTAGAATTAATAACAAACTTCAGCAATGTAGCAGAATATAAGATCAACAGACAAAAACCAGTAGCATTTGTGTATGCCAAAAGCACAGAGGATGAGTAGGAAATTATGAAAATAATACCATTCACATTAACTTCAAGAAAAATGAAACACCTAGGAATTAACCTATCCAAGGAAGTGAAAGACTTCTACAAAGAAAACTACAGTACTCTGAAGGAGACTGTCCCCTGCTCCTGGATAGGCACAGTGTTTTAAAAATGGATACACTCCTAAAACTGTCATACAGATTCAATCCAGTCCCAATAAAAATACCCACAGCATACTGTACAGATCTAAAAAAAAAAGTCCTAAAATTCATATGGAACCAGAAGAGATCTAGAACAGCAAAGCAGTTCTGGGCAACAAGAGTTTAAGCTATACTACAAAGGAACAGTGATAAAAACAGCATGGTACTGAAACAAAAACAGGTATGTGGATCAATGGAACAGAACTGATACAGAAACCTCCCCAGACACATTCAGCTATTTGATCTTCCACAAAGGGGCCAAAAACATACGTTGAAGGAAAGATGGCCTATTCAACAAGAGGTGCCGGGAAAACTGGTTATCTGTGTGCACAAGATTGAAACTGGACCCTTATCTTTTAGCATATACTAAAATAAAATAAAAATGGATCAAAGATTTAAACATTACAAGAGAAACATTAAACCTGCTGGAAGACAAAATAGGCAAAACAAAGACATAGGTGTAGGAAAAGATTTTCTAAACAGAATTTCAATTTCATAAGAAATAATAGCAAGAATCAACAAATAGGAGTATATCAGATTAAAAAGCTTCTGTATAGCAAAAGAGTCAATCAGCAGAGTGAAGAGACAGACTACAGAATGGGAAAAAATTTGCCAGCTACTCTGCAGACACAGAACTAATATCTAGGATATATAAAGAACTTCAAAAAAATCAAAGCACCTAAAATTAAAGACCTAGTCAAGAAATGGGTAAGATGAATGAACAAATACTTTGCAGAGGAAGATATACAAGCAGTCAAGAAATACATGAAAAAATGCTCAACATCTCTGACCATCAGAGAAATGCAAATTAAAACAACAGTAAGATTTCATCTTATTCCAGAAAGAATGGCAATCATTAAGAAATCAAACAATAACAAATGCTGGCAAGCGTGTGGTGAAAACGGAACCCTCTGTCATTGTTGGCAGGAAGGTAAACTAGTGCAACCACTACAGAAATCAGTAAGGAGATTTACATTTTTTTCCTGGTATTTTCTAGACAGTCTGTCAGTATCCATCATTAATAATACCTACTAGTGAAAATAAATGAAAAACTCTTCAAGCAGATCCAGAGAAAATAGATACAGAAAAACAAGTACAGGTAGCTTTGCACTGGAGCAGATTTCTATAATTCATACAGATATTATCTACCTATTGGAGAGGAACTGGATTATTTTACATTTTTGAATGACTAACATGAGTTTTGGCTGCTTTTTATTTACTTTTATTTTATATCATTGGCCATATCCCCAACATTTCATACCAAGTTGTTGTTTGCCCGCAGACATATAGGAAAAACTGGGGTGACTGAGGGAAAATGTCTCTGAAGCCAGGCCTTGTCTTATTGCACCTCAAAGCCCAGCACTGCTAGCAGAAACAGCCAGTGGAAAGGAGTCCACACTTGAGATGAAACCTCTCTCCAGCTAGGACATAGGCCCATGACTTTTTAAAGTCAGTCGGTCTTTTGAAAACATAAAACATTATTTCCTCCTGTATTCAAAACCCTCCAATGATTCCTCTCACACTTCAAATAAAATCTCAGTTCCTCTTCTTAGCCTTGCTAGGGGCTGTCCATCTCAACTGTCTTGCTGTTTGCCCTGTGCTCGCACTTCTCCTGCCACACTTTTAATTATTGACTTTGTCTGTTATCCCTTCTCTCTCTGCTGTGTGAGCCCCACAGGGAAAATGGCCCATCTGCTTTGTTACCGACTATGTGCAGCACTGCAATACTGCCTGGCACCTGGTAAGGACTCGGTAAGTAAAGGATTCCTCAGTAGACATAAAGCACAGTGACTGCTGACTAAAGGCCTCTCAGTATTGGCATTTGTGCTCCTGTAATGCTGCCCCCAGTGACCTCCCAGTGTGGTTATCACAGTCAGAAAGTAAAGGCAGTCCACCCTTCCTGTCATATTCACATTTATTATACTGCCCCTGCTCTACAAATTCACATAGTTCCTGTTATGGGTTAGCAGTAGAATGCCCCCTCCCCCCCAGACTCTCAAGCTCAGAGGTGGCACCAAGTTGGTGGGGGAGGTCACTGGGGGCTGTGACTTAGAAGGGTTTGTTCTCAGTTTGGTTCCTCCCTTTTCTCTCGGCTTGCTGGTGGCCATGGCTTGAGCAGCTTTCCTTCATCATGCCATTCTGCCATACAGTTTCAGCCAACCATGGACTGAACCCACTAAATTGGGAGCCAAGTGTAATGGGAAAGTAATTAATACAGTTTACAAATTTACTAGTTAACTGGTCTTTCCACTTTGTGACTGGAATAGCATTTATTTATTTATTGCTTAAATTCTTTTATTGGTAGATGTTAGGTATACAATACATTTACATTTATCATTGGGTATTTGTACCTGTACATGATGTATCTTGGTTCTTATTTTTTCCCTATTCACTGTCCTCCCTTCACCCCCTCCATCCTTCCCTATTTACAAAGACTTTGTTTCCTTTTTTTCCTTTTCTCATAATTTTTCCTTTCCCTCCTTTTCTTTCCCCTTCCCTTCCCACTACCCCTACCCCTTTGGACTTTTTCTTTCTATTCCAAATTACCAATTATTCATTTTAATAATTTTAATCCTTATTTACACTTTCAGTTTCATATACCAGAGAAACTATTCGGTATTTACACATGTGTGTCCTATTTATTTCTGTTAAGAGTATAGCCTCAATATGCATCCATTTAGCTATAAATTTCTCTAGTTTCTTGTTCTTTATGGCTGAGTAGTACTACATTTTACAAAAAAACCACATCACCCCAGAAAGAATGGCTGCTATCAAGAAATCAACAAATAACAAATGCTGGTGGGGTGTGGGGAGAAAGGAACCCTTCTCCATTGTTGGTGGGAGTGCAGACTGGTGCAACCACTGTGGAAATCAGTATGGAGACACCTCACAGAACGAGGACTAGAGGTCCCATTTGACCCAGCTATTCCCCTGCTGGCTATCTTCCCAAAGAATTAAAAGCATCATAGCACAGTGATGTATGTGCACCCACGTTTATAGCAGCACAGTTTGTAATAGCTAAAGCTTGGAAATAGCCCAAGTCCCCATTAACTGGAAACTGGATAAATAGCATTTATTTTTGAGAGGAGGAATAGTGAAGTTGACATAGGTGATGGATAGAAATGGTCTGATGACCCTAAACCTTGTGTCAAGCAGATCCTCAGGGCTTTTAGCAATAAATGCTAAGATAAGAACCAGGTATTTGCATAATAATTCTTAAAGTTAGTCCATTTTTTTATAACTCTGACATAGTTATACCCTTGTGCACTCAGACTTAACCTCTAATCATTACAGTTGCTATCCATAAAAAATTCCTGAGGTAAAGCATAAAGACCAAGTGGGAGAGAAAATATCTGGCAGAAGACACACATTTTCAATGATGAAAGTATTATTTTGTAGCTATCTATCCTTGACAGTTTACAAGCACTTTTACATCAATTATCTTAGCTGGTTCAAATCTTCTTAAAATAGGTAGAATATAAATAAATAACAAATAATGAAGAAAATATACAAATAGGTTATATCTCGTTTAATTTCCATAGAAGACTGTGGGCTGAATGGAGCAGATGAGATCCTTCAAGAAGAGTAAGGAAGGTATCTCTGCAGACCACAGGTGGCCCTCACTGCAGGGTGGTCTATGCAGGCAGCATCATGGCATAGTGACACCTTCCCTTCAGGCCTTTCTGTGTGGGATATCCCACCCCAACAACAACTGCTGCTTCCACAGCTTTTCCATCATCTTTTTAAGACTCAGTACAAGCCAAGAGTGTGAACAGCCAGGACTTAAAGGGAGGTTTTTTACTTCATTACAAACACTTACAATGAAGCTTATATATAAATATTGCCTTTGAGGGCACTGTGTCTGTGGACTTAGTTTGGACATACTGTGGTTTAAAATACATTCCCCACTTTGTCTCCAAAGGTAAACTCTTTTGTAGTTATCTTCTTTCACTGTAAGACATTTGATCTTCAACAAAACTTCCTCAATCAAGTAGCTTCTCCAATTGGATAAATAACTTTCCCTTATAGTAACAGAATCATTTTAGAAATGCTCTGTTCCCTGGCCTACAACTACAGTGTCTTCTTTTTTTTTTTTTTTTTGATACTGGGGATCGAACTCGGGTCCTTGTGCTTGCAAGGCAGGCAGCTGAACCACTGAGCTAAATCACCGGACTGTTTTTTTTTTTTTTTTGGTACCAGGGATTGAACTTGGGTCCTTGTGCTTGTGCAGCAGGTAGTGAAACCACTAAGCTAAATCCCCAGCCAAGTGTCTTCTTTTTTGAACTCGTGAATAAAAATTTGTCATTAAATTGCTACTGAATTACCCTGTTGGAAGCATTTAGGGGATGAATAAAGTATCATACATGGAGTCTTCATGCTATTTTGGTACAAAACCATTTTATACAAAATGTTATTTGAAGTGTTGTGTACATATTTTACCAAATACAGAGATCAGATCCTCTGTTTTTCTGACTTAAAAAAAAAATAGATCAGTTGTCAATAAACTTTACTTTAGAAGGAGGTCAATGAGAAATTGTGTTCTGTATCAAGCAGAAGAGCATTCTAAAATGTACCCTGAGAGGAAAAATGACTGGACTGAGTCCCAGGGAGACCTGGGGACTCTACCTCCACCATGACAGCTTCAGAAAAGTTCCTGCACATCTCCAGACCTCAGGTTCCTAACGTTACAGAAGACAACCGTACTGGATGCTCCCTGTGACTTCTTCCAGCTCAAGCATCTACTCTGCTTAGGCAGTTAAGGCTCAGCCAAGCACCCCTCACCTTCTCTGCTCAAGCAGCATCTGGGTATTCCCTGATGACAGAAATTTCAAAGCCTATGCAGAATTCTCCATCAGTCACCCTGATTTAATTAGTCTGTGGATTCTACCATTCTACTAATGTTTATGTGTGTTCTGCCCTGCCCTAAGGTTACCACAATTCCTCAAATATGTATGCAAATTTTCTTTTGAAAAAAATGAATGCTAAGTCTCTTGACAAAAACAAATGTTGAGCATCATTTTATAATAGGCTTATGAACCATTCTGCCTCTGTTAATGGGCTGCAGCAGAGGTAAAGCAGGAGGGAGAACATGGGGGTTCACCTGGGGAAGCCTCTTATTATCCCAGAAGTCAAGTCAAGTGTGCCGCGCAGTGCAAAGGCCCCCTGTTAAGCAGTGACTGTGAAATTCTCAAAAGGAAACATATCTTAGTATAACAGTGGATTCTACTTTTTTAGACAATGGGGTTTGGCCTGGAGGTTCTGAGAACACTAGCGTAACCTCTCAACTCTGAGCTGTCTCAAACGAGCATCCTGAGGGAAGCAATAAAAGAAGACAGCAAGAGTGAGAGAGAAGTAGCGGGGAGGGGAAGGTGAGAGGGAAGAGGAGGGGAAGAAGAAGGAGGAGGAGGAGAAGGAGGAAGGAGAGGGGAAGGGTGGGGAGGCGAGAGGGAGAAAAGGAGGAGGAGGAGGAGGAGGAGCAGGAGGAGAAGAGAGAAACAGAGAAAGGAAGGAGAGAAAGAAACTGTGTTTGAAAGGATCTAAATCACAGAGCTCTGATGGTATAGAAAAAGAAACAAAACAACGAAGTTCAAAAAAGAAACAGACCCTCTAAAGAGCCCACTTCTTTGAAGAGAAATTTAAATAGAAATACATGATGGAAAAAACAATAGCTCCAAGGAGAGACTCCTTATTGTAAGCATACTCAGCCCCCTACATACAATGTATAATGCTGTGTGGTTTGTCACAGTTTCCCGACTGCTACGGCAATAAGCCCAGGATAAGTGGTAGCACAATGTAAGTGCAGAAGAGAACACGGGCAGGCTAAATACTAAAGAATACAATTGTTCTTTTATTATGTTAACAATTTAAAAAGTCTCTTCCCTTTCCCAAGGGGAATATACTTTTCAAGAGGAAACACCCTAAGTTCCAAGCTGCAGTGGAGGAGTAGAAAGGTAAGGCAGGGGCCGGGGATGTAGCTCAGTGGTTCCGCCGCTTGCCTCACAAGCACAAGGACCCGAGTTTGATCCCTGGTACCAAAAAAGAAAGGTAAGGTCACTTTGTTTATGATGTACTTTACCATGAACCAGAAACCCCTGTCAGCCTCCGTCCTGCCTCCTTGCCTTGGCTGTGGCCCCCAGTTTTCAGAACAAGAGCCAGGATCATCTTACTAACACACAGCCTCCTCAGGCACTCCCTGCACACCATCTTCCAGGCTTTCTAATTCATGAAGCCCGAAGGGTGAAGGAGCCATACAGGCCTCAAGGACCCCACAGCGTGTGCAACCCCTGTTGCTTGAGACTTCATTTTCCTGTGATTGCTCCTTTCCACCTTAGGGCATTTGTATTTCCTGGTCTGCCTGAAGAGTTCCTCTCTGAAGTATCTTCGCACTTCTCTCCCTCAAGTCCTTCAGTTAAACGTGACTTTTTCAGGGAGGTCTTTCTTGGTTACTCTATTTAAAATTGTAGGCCAGCCTCTTCCCAGCAGTTCCTGAACATGCTTCTTGCTCTGTAGTGCTCACCACCACCTAAGACCTAATTGTACATGTTCCTTACTGCATTGTCTCCTGATAGGGAACTTTGTGTTTTATTTAATGCAACATCGCTAGTCCCTATACAAGTGGTACTAATAAATACTGTATTACGAAATCAATAAATGACTTTTATTCTATGGAAATTACATAAATTAACTGTGAGAATTTGTTAAACCAAGAGATTCAGCTTTTTAGTTTTATACACAACCTCGAACATGGCCATAAAATACACTATTTGAAAATCCAAACTGGTTGCTTTTACATGGATACATATGCATATTTATAACAGAAATTGATTTTTATAAAATTGTTCTTGCCCTATTCTAAAAATATCACAGGCTTTCCTTCATGAGGCAAAATGTATTCATTTAGGAAAGCTGAAGAAGGCATGAGAAGGAAGATTATGTTCAACATTGCTTTAAAAATTGAAAAGGGATATACCACGTACAGATGTAAATTCCCTATGATGAGTGTATTATGTATGTCTAAAATGCATCAATAAATGTTTCGCTATTAAAATTTTTTCCACAAAAAATAGAAAAGGTCACTTTTTAATCTCAGAGAAGCAAAAAGGTTTTCATAGATAAAAGGAAAATTTCTCTAAGATAGAAAGCACTCCTAGCAATTGACAAGAAAACGACACAAATCTCAACTGTTAGCTGGACAAAAGTTATAAATAGTTCACAGAAGAAGAAATGCAAGTGATCTCTGAAACAGGTGAAAAGATGCTCAAACTCATTAAAAAGAGCAGGCAAACTAAAATGAAAGTTTGATGCCCTTTGCCACTAAGTGCAATTCTTTTTATCACTTCACTGACCAAGTCACAGAAACGAAGGGCACCAGCCATTTAGGTAGCACTTTGATGGAAGTATTAAAAGTTCTAATTGTTTATACTTGTTGAAGCTTTAACCCCATTTCTCCTAATTTACCCTTCAGATATACCTGCATACATGCAATGTGTGTATGTACAAGGATATCAACTGCATTGATTTTTAAATTGCAAAACGCTGGAAATAACCCAAATGTCCACAATTAGGGACTAGGTTAAATACATACAACAGAAACTACTGCAGCCTGAAGAGACACAAGGGAAGTCACGTGGGCTCTGCTATGTAGTGACACAAGAAGGCTACAAGATACACCAGTGAGAAAAGATGCAGAATTGTATTTAATATGGGAAAATGACAAATGTATTTTCATCATTTCTTACATTTCCTTAAAGGAAATAGACATTAGAAATACATACTCTGGGTGCCTGTGGAGGGAAATGCTCCTGGGAGACAGGGCTGGGAGTGAGGCTGGGAAGGCCTTGTGCTCTGCTCCTTTACAATATTCAACTTTGCAAACTGACTTTATCTTCGCTTACAAACTAAACAAGGCACTGCTCATGGCTCACTTGATTTTCCTCTAGGACTTCGGTAGACTAAGAAGGGAGGGCGGGGAGGGACGCAGAGCATAGCACTGCTATTTTCCTCCTCTGGGAGGGTTCATTTTCTTCCCCCAGAGGAGAGGGACTCGGAGTCAGGGACGAGGGCTTCCCCGATAGGCCAGCTAAGTGCTGCAGGAAAGTCCTCAGAGATATGCGTCCGCTGCCTCAGTCTAGCATCTCGGGCCCCTTCACTCTCTGCAAGCCAGTTTGGAAGCACTTCTCACATTCACTCTGGTCACGAGCCCGAGTGCGGGTCACAGCACCTTCCAGGATCACCAGCATGCACTCCTACCCCATCGCAATATGGGGTTCTTTGGCCTCCACTGGCCCCAGGTATTCTGTGTCTAGGGCAGGCCTTACACATAGTACTGAATATATACCCTTATCTACCTGAGACTACCAGAGGAGTCACATGAATAATGTTTGTGTTAAACATTCCATACAAGTCAGAACAACAGCTATTTTTTGAACACAAAATATGTGCTATGCACAGTCTCTGTCCTCACAAAGTTCACAATCTGTTAGCTTGATTTACACTCCATCATAGTACTTTCCAGAACATATTTAATAAACGCTCGTGTACATTGTTGATGAAGCTAAGTTCTATTCACACCAAAATAGAAAATTCTTCTGTGTTTTCTGGTCCAGATCTTGGCAGGCTAAATGGCTGTCTTAATTGTTCCTTTCTGCATCTAACTTTATTCATTTAAAATCTTTTCAAGTTTTCCTGTGTAATTTATTTAATTTTTTTACCATCTCCTGTTTATTTCCCTAGGATTTAAATTTTTAGCTCCTAACATGGGAGGCTCACCTTCTTTAAGAACCCACAGTTGGAACATTTATAAAGAGCTGTGTTCTTCACTTAGACTCCACTAGGAAAGAGTAGATGGAGGATGCTTCTTGCTTGGTTGGAAAAAAAAAATCCTCTCAAATTAAGTTTCTAGCATCTTTCAGAACATAGACGTCATTTAGCATTTTCAGTAAAAGCACAAAGAGTCTTTGGAGCTGCTGAAGAAGATAAAAGAATTTTCAGCACACTATACACTTTCAGAACAAAAATATAAAGAATAAAAATAGTTTCTCAACTCAGTCATTCTTTGGAATTGATAATTTATTTCTCATAGTCCCCAAAAGAGGGAAAGAGGAGAAAAAGAATATATTTGGCTCTCCTAACAGAAATCATTCATAGCGCTTTTCCCTACTAGCATAATGGACTATTAGATCTCCAATAAAATCCCTTTCAGTAATTTGATGATGGGTCCACATTTTATAAACCATGTTTTGTAACTGGAAAAATTAAAAAACAAGAGAATCATTTAAAAATAATTCATTCTACTGATTTTGTTGAATTTCTATTCCAAATTTTTCATCCCTTCTAAAAAAGTAAGCAGTCTATGTTTTAGATTTTCTCGTACTATAATTAAAACTGAAAGTTTCATGACTGCCACCTACTGGTGAGAAAAAATAACTTATTTTTAAAAATTTCCCTTTTCAGACATTACAGGGCATTCAGAACATCTTAGGTTTAAACTTAAAGCAATGGTCAAATATGTTTCCTTTTGACAGCTTAATATTTTTAAACAACTGACACAGATGGGTCAATTTTATTTCTGTTTTTATAGACATAGATGCTAGTTTAATTCACAATAAAATGCATGGTTACTGCAAGATCAGTCAAGTCCAACTAGGTTTATGAAAGATGTCATTAGCTCTATGCACAAAGGAATTGTGAAAACAAAAAGACAACTCCATTAATACATAAAATACACACTGGAGAAAGTAATCGGAACTTAAGAAGGCAGTCTGTGAGAGTAAACATTTGTATATTCACCCTTTCCATACAGGAAGCCTTTGGCATTTAGAATGCATGACACGTACCTGGCTTAAAATGTGGTAAAGAATGTACCCCGGGCCACGTGTCCTCATTTGGTGTTCCAAGAACCTAATGGAGAGGAGAAAATTGTGGAAACAGACTTATTATTTCCAAACACTCAAAATTCTCAAGTGTAGAAACAGTACACTGCATATTATGAAACTCTGGACTTTTTTTTTCCATTATAGTTTGCCAGGGATTTTATTTGAGTAAAAACAAACCCAGCCAAGGAGCCACCCAAGATGAATGTCTGCGTTTTAACAAATGCAGATGAATGTGACAAGACAAGTTAAATCTGCTGTATTTTATCAAGCCCAAACCTAATGAGCAGGCTGAGGAATCAAATGACAAGATGTCATCTTCGTGGAACTGAATGAAGAATGTCTGGGTCCCTCATGATTCTGTCCGGAGCTTCGGCCCTTCCCTCCAGTCTCTCATGTCCCACAGTTTACCAGTTCCAAGAAGTCTGACATCTCTTCCCCACATTCTCTGCCTAAGCAGCACAATCAGTTTCAAAGAGGCAACAGTGACAAGATAGCTTTGAATGCTCCAATTCTTTAATTCTACTTAACATGTTTAATTATGGGATTTATAGTTTCCTCCTGCCAAAAATGTTGTTCTTCCTACACTTTCTCCTTTCTCTATTCTTATTTTCATCTTCTTTCTCTGTCTGTGTTTCTATCACCTAAATGTTTGATCCAGTGAAAGGAATTCAAGGGCAATTCCAGCTCCCAGGTAACGGGCATACTCTGTCTGGATTTTCCTTGCCACAGTATGTAACTCTTATACTCAGTAGTAAATCACTGACTGAAAACAGTCGTGTTTAAAGGTTAGAAAGCACAGATCTTAAAGACAAACTCTTTGGGTCTGAATCCTGGCTCCCCTGCTTTCTAGTTATATGGCTGGAAGCAAGACAGAGCCATACTGAGCTTAGTTTTCCCCTCTGTAAACTGGAAGGGAGTGATAACAGCACCCCCATCATCTGTGTGGAGAGCACGAAGCAGGCACTGGATAAGGACTGGTGAGCACTCAAAGCAACTGGAGAAAACACTCTAGTCAGGGTGCAGCTGCCCTGTGGAAGAACATACAGTACTGCTGCTTTCTCAATGGCTCCCTGCCCAAGCAAGGCAGTCAGTGGCAGATGCGATATTTAAACTATGATGGACAATGAGAGTGGCCCTGGAGATTAGACAGGGCCAGAGATGAAGCTGGAGAAGAGCAAAGAGGAGGAAGAAGGGCAGACACTAAGGGGAGGAACGAGGCATGTTCTCAGTATTCCTGAAAACTGACAGGCACTGCTAGGCCATAAGGCAATATGGAGCCCTGGCTGTGCAAGGCTCTACTGGGGGAGGGGAGGGCTGCAGAGTCGAGGGCACACCTATATAGTGAGCTTTACTCACCCACTCTGCTCCATGAATCAGGGTCAAATAAATGCATTTATGCTTCTCACTGAGACACTGAGTCAGCACACGAGATAATATAATTCTTCTTTGAAGTCATAATTGGTTAGTTCTGCAAGCACTAATCAGTAATAACACTCATAGGTACATGTACACCAACAAGGTCAAATAACTGATGGCTGGGTGGGGAGGGGAAGGAGACAGGCTAGAGGGCTGGAGGAGTTGTTAAGACTGGAAAACAGGCCGTGACATGAGCAACTGTGACAACAGTGTCTCTAGAAAAGCCACTGCCCCCTTTCTCTTCAGTAATTCCAACCTTTCTTTCCAGAGAAAGAGACCATCAAGTCCGAGGCAGCAGCACAGCTGATCTGGGAGTGCTCTTTTTTTGTCCTCACACTGAATTTTGTGTGAAAGACAATGAGGTTCAGCAGTACTAAACTTCAATAAATTAAAGGTGGGAATTTTAACTAAAATCACGCCTGGAACACAGCCAATTGCTTACACAAAAAATGGACCCTCTCAAAGTGTCATAAACAGTGAAAAGCTTAGCCAGAACCTGAATCCCGCTCTCTCACACTTCTAATTAAGGTATGGCTGTTGTCCTGCCCGTCCTTGATTCACAACACCCTGTTGGCAAAACATTTCCCTAGGCCTCCTCCTCATCCATGTCTAGTGTTCTGTATCAAAGTGATTATTAAATAGTATGGCTGTTCCATAAAAATTATCAAGAAGGAGAAAATTTAGAAGACTTTTTTTCAATGATAGACTTAATCATTTAGATTCCACACTCCATTCCTTCTTCAGGAGCATTTGCACAGAAAAACAAAGTGAATAGAAAGTTGGCATAGGAAAAGAATTAAAAAATTAATTTTGCTTTCTATAAAGGAAAGAGCAGTTTGAGTTAAATGAATGATTAGCAATGATGCACACTAGGGAACATGGGCGTATGCTGTCCTGGTACCAGACTTTCATTTACATTAATGAATAATAAATTCAAGATACTTCCAAGTTAAAAATGAAACAGTAAAAGTTATGTACAAGTAAAAAATAATCTTTTTCAAAGAAAAGAGTAAAAAGAAAACTGCATCTGTGCCATTAATACTTAAGGCTCCATGGCAGAGAGTAGTGCTGAGAGTGAACACTGAGTACCTGTTTGCCAAATGAAGAAGGGTGGAGGTGACAGTACATTATTCTGGTTATTACTGAAATGTGTACTTTGAAATATGTACTTCTCTAAATCATCCACCTGGTCATGCCTCATTTCTTCTCCCAGTCATCTCCTCTTCCTAAGTGCCCTGCCTCTGATATGGCTAGCTGAACTGTTACATCTATCTCTACCTCCCTCTCACGGGCCACCTCTTCCTGAGAGACTTTCTGGACACTGTGGTCCATGGTGCTTCTCTGTGCAGACTTCTGGTTATAGGAGCTGATGACTGCCTGGGGACTAGTAGATGACTCTTATCTCCCTCTGGACTGCAGATCTCAAGAGGAGACTATCACATTCACCTTTGGATTCCTAGTGCCTACCATGTGCCTGCTACCAGGCATGGACTCAGTAAATGCAGACTGACTGACTGAATGAATGGTGTATCTGGCTGGGAGGGGTAAGGCCACTATAACTGGGTTACCAGCTAGGATACACTGGGAAGCTGAGGCCACACACTGAATCCAAAGACACTACATTTTACCTCCGTTTCAGGCGTCCTCAACCAGCAGATCACATACATGTTATACATTACAATATATGATAATATTGTGACATGCTGTGATATACAATATATTATATATGTTTTATATATATATATATATATATATATATATAAAATTTATCCCCAGTACTGAGGATAGAATCTAGGGGTGCTCTACAACTGAGCTACATTCCCAGATCAAAATTTTTTTAGACATTTGAGCCATGGTGTCACTAAATTGCTAAGGTGCCCAGGCTGTGCATGAGCTTGTAATCATTCTGCCTCAGCCTCCAGAGTGATAGGGTTATAGAGTATGCTATCATGCCTTGCTCTTCATAACAGAAGTTTTATTAAAGGAACAGACTCAAGCACCCTCATTACTTTCTTTTTTTGCATGTTCTAATTTTTACTTTACCAAGATAATAAAAAACCTTTGGGCTGGTTTTTAGTGAACATATCCATGCAATATAATGACATTAATTTTTCTTTGTTATTTTATTAGTGCCTATCAATGTTAGAAAATACTGGGTTTCAATGCACTTAATATATTTTGATCATAACCATTTCCCCATTACTCTTCATATACTCCTCTCCCTCTCTCACTTATTCTCTTCCTCTTATCTAATAACAGTCTCTCTTCTACTTTCATGTCATCTTTTTTAGATTACACACACAAGGAAGAACATGCAATACTTGTCTTTTGAGTCGGGCTTATTTCACTTACAAAGATCTCCAGTTCCATTTATTTTCCTGCAAATGGCAAAATTTTCTTCTTCATATTTGAATAATGTGCCACTGTATATATGTACCACATTTTCTTTACTCATTCATCTGTTGACAGGAAACTAGGCTGGTTCTATATCTTGACTACTGTTAATGGTGCTGCTGCAATAAACATGTGCATACAGGTATCTCTACAGTATGCAGGCTTTAATTTCTTAGGGTGGTGTTGACTTTAATTTCAAGGAGTGGTATGGTGGGATTGAATGTTAAGCTCTATTTTTAGTTTTCTGAAGAACCTCCATATTGTTTTTCATAGGGACTGTACTAACTTACATACCTACCAGCCTGTGGAAGTGTTCCTCTTTCCCTGTACCCTCGGAGCATTTATTGCTTTTGTTTTCTTGATGATAGCCATTCAGACTGAGGTGAGATGGAATCTCAATATAGTTTTGATTTGCATCTCTCTAGTGGCTAAAGATGTTGAACATTTTTTTTCATATGCCTATTGAATGGCCATCTGTACTTCTAAGAAGTGTCTGTTCTATTCATTTGCCCATTTATTGATCGGGTTATATGATTTTTTGGTATTAAGTTTTTTGAGTTCTTTATATATCCTAGGTATTAATCATCTGGTAGAAGAGTAGCTGACAAAGACTTTTTCCTATTCTAAGATATTTCTTCACCCTCTTAGTTGCTTCTTTTACTATGCAGAAACTTTTAACTTCTATGCAGTCTCATTTGTTGATTCTCACTAGCATTTCCTGTGCCACTGGAGTCTATTCAGGAAGTCTTTGCATGGGCTATGGCTTCAAGGCTTTCCCCTATGTTTTCTTTTAGCAAGTTCAAAGGTTCAGGTCTTATACCTGAGTCTTTGATCCATTTTGAGTTGATTTTTGTACAGGGTGAAAGATAGGAATCTAGTTTCAATTATCTGCATATGGATATCCAGTTTTCCCGAGACCATTTGTTAAAGAAGCAGTCCTTTCACTAATGTATATTTTTGGCTCCATGGTCAGGAATCATATGGACAAGTCATTTTTCAAAAGATGAGATATAGAGAAAATGTATATGATAAAGATACATATTGTGTTATAGAACTTTGGTTCAAGCTACATCTGTATGTATGCATATGCATAGTGAATTAATTATGATCTAAAATGTACATCTAGATGTTTAAGAGCCAATTCTACTTCTGACAAGAAGTTATTAGCTGAAAGCAAGAATGAAATAGATAAATCAAGATTGGGGGTAGAAAGCAATGAGTTTAATTCTAGACTTATTAAATATTAGAAATGCTTGAAGGTCAAGACAGAGGATGTGTAAAAGGCAGCTGGAAATATAGATCTTGGGGAGGAATTTCAGGCAGGAATATTTGGAACTCTTGGGAAGGAATCTCAGACAGGAATACTTGGAACTCTTCAGCATACATATGGTAATAGAAAGCAAATGTCAAATACAAACTATGAAATGATCTCACTTTCCTATGTTCACACATACACAGCTGCCAGGAGGGTGTCTCTATGATTTATTCTGGTATTTAGCATCTCTTAAGAAGAACAGGAGACACAAACATTTTGTCACTGGAGGTCTACGCTCTTGACCTTGATGAACTATGACCTAATGACCCTAGACTTGCTCATCCGGGCTATGCTGTGACAGTCAGCATAAATCCTGCTCTCCATGTCAGCCTCTATGTTGGGCAGAGGAAGATGTTGAGAAACAGGGGCTTTCTATGAAAATATCTACTTTATAAATAAGAGGAAAAACTATGCTTCTAGAGCTCAGAGCCCAAGAACTAGTATTTGCCTGAAATATTTACCTTCCCTTTCAAATTATTAATAGTTCTACTACTTCTCACGTTTTTCTAGTCTTCGGTGTTGCACAGGAGGTTGGCGAGAGGAGCCCAAGGCTTTCCCTCCAGAACACCCGTGGCTTAGGTACAAAGGACTGCTGTAAGGTCTTCCTGACTCAATGGGACACAGAAGTCTCTAAGGGAGAATTCTGACCTAGGGATGCAACTAAAACTGGCCCAGTGAAGTGTGTGCAAATGCAGTGCTGCAGAACATCCTGCATTCTCTCTCACCGAAGGCTTTAAACCTTATGAGCCAGCTACAGTAACAACCATGTCCTTAAATTGACTTAGCTTTAAACTCCATGGGAATGGAGAACAACTCATCGCTTCTGAACTAAAACTGTGAAAGCCTGAATACCCTGACCATCACTAGGGCAGTGATTGCTTTCTAGCTGTTCTACTTGCAGTTCTAGGTTACTGCCGGGTCCTCAGTGAGAAATCCTATAGGCACTGGGATGCAGATCAGCAGGACTCACTGGGGCCTACACCCCCAGCCTGGAGGAGATGGCAACGTGCCTGGAAGAGCCGGGCCAAAAGCTGGCCCCTTACTCTTGTCCTCTTGTGTGCTCTCCATCTAGAAGCATGGTCAAGCGGTGGTGCAGAAGAGCCATATGCAGCTCCCACCATCCAAAACAGGCAGGACAGGGAGGGTGCCACAGACACGGCAGACAGATGGTGAGGAGGAAAAGCATCGGGGTCCAGGCCCTCATGGATGGTGGTGAGAAGAAAATTTTAGAGGATGCAGTGGTAGGAAAGCCAGAGGGTGAAAGAATGGACTACACTGAGGGAGCAGCAAGAATGGAAGGAGCAGGAAGGCGACCTAGGACAGAAGGGAGTACCCAAAGAGCAAATCTGAGCAGAAAGCTCCTAACTGCAGACTGTGCTTGACTTGAATAACCCTAACTGTGCTTGACTCGCATAGTCACCCTCTGCTTCTCTATGTAAATGACTTCTTGAGCAGGCAGGGATCTCTCTAAAAGAATCAAATAATATCAGCAGTCTCTGGAAAGGGGACTGGGTGGTGAATTGGTGGTGGAAAAACCTCACTTCCCACTAGATAGCCTTGCATCCAGTTTTAAAATCTAAATTCAGAATTAAATTCTAATTCTAAATTGGGAGACCATGCGGCCACCCCATTTAGGACCTCTCCTAGAAATCCAGGAGCTGTTCTCCTTCTTATTTTCAACAAAAACTCTTCTAACCTCCTCCTTTGGTTCACAACTTCACTCCTCAGTATCTCCAGAACCACAAACTGGTATACATGGTATCAGAAGTAGCTGGATGCTTATACGCATACATCAAATCATCTTGAGACCACAGCTACAAAAGATAACAAATTCAACTGTGTTGTATTGGAATCTTAAATACCATAAGTAGCACTGATATTAGTGTATTAACAATCAGCATCTATTAAAACTGAGCAATATATTTTGTGCTCCTAAGTACAACTTATTTATGTACATATTGTGTTTATTTTGCTACATGTTATTGTATTTACATGTATAAACAAAGTAGTAAGTAATTCTAGGGTTAGAAAATTACAATAAAGTATTTTACTATCAGGAGCCTCTGATGGGCCATTACATCAGTTTTTCATCAGGCAAGACAGATCCACACCACACTGCAGGTCTAGCAGTATGCCTAGTGTCCACTGAAAGTCAATGGCATGCTTATTTAGGATGGAAACCAAGAAGAGTTTCAATTTCAAAAATGCCCTCACATTCTATTTCCACTGAGAATTACTGTTTTAAAAGTATCTCTGTCAGGCTCCAGTCCAGAACCATTAAATCCCCTCTCTGTAAGAGCCACACAGTGCAATCGAGGTCCAGTGGTAGCACCACAAAGCTAATGCAGCCTTCTTCAGAGTGTGGAACATGGACCCTTAACTACAAGTTATTTTAGGGCATGAGCAGAACATTAAATGATATTCACGCACATAATGAGAAAGCAATTTCCTTTCGATTCTCTTTCAGTTGTTTTTTTGAGAACATTAAGAGGAAGAATGTAAGCTTGGTGCTCAGTTTTACAACCTTCCAAACACCTGCTCACATCCCTCCGAAAGGAGAGCAGGCTTTGGGTCCAGAGGTGGCAGTGAGGTCCAGACTTAGCAATTATAGTTACTGATTTGTACTGATTTTATGTCTTACTTTACTTTCTTTTCATGACAATTCATGAAGGTTTTTTGCTTTTTGTAGTGACAGGTAGAAACAAAATTACTTGAAATGAGTTGACCAAAAGAAAAACATTAAATCAAGAAAAGTACACCAGAATGGTACAGCAAAAATATCAGAGTGGAATAAAAAAGCCAATTCAGGGATTCAGAGAGGAGGCTAGAATACTGAGGACCACTGAGTAGCCACCTGGATTTGCACTCATTGACTTTTACTCTCCTGCTTGATTTATCTTTATGCTGAAATGCTGGGAAGGACCAGGATGAACTAGATCCACTCGCTGGATTAATAATGAAGAACAAGTGGCTGGGAACTTCTCAGGACTGTTTCAGAACTGGTCAGAATGACAGACCAGAGTGAGGGGCTTGTCGACAGGATGGGATTTTCTAAAATCTGATTAACTCCATTTGGGTTTATTACTTTGGTATATGCCCCCACCCTAATGTAATATTAATCACATTAATGTTCCATCACCAGTTTCTGAGTTTAACTTCCTATCAGGTCTTGAATCTATCCATTTTTCTCTCTCTCCCACCACACCCACACTACACCAGGACACAACTATCCCTAAGCTCACTTCCTTCCCAACCAGTTTTCTCGCTCCATTCCTACTCTCCACCATGCCATGCATTCATATTCCTGAGTGGGCTTTTCAAAGACAAACTAGCTCAAGTGCCACTCTGGATAAAATTCTTCAGTGCTCATTGTTCTTAGATAAATCTCATTTCATACACATGATCTTAAAGTTGCTGCCTGGCTCTGGCCACCTACACTCTTGCGTCATCTAGAATTAGTTACCCGCCCCTTCCCCTTATGTTCTGCTCATACCACCCTTTTGGCCCCTTGAGTTCACCATGCTCTCCCTCCACCCAGAACCTTTGCATATGCATTTCTGAAACCTGGTCATCTGTGTCCTATTCACCTAATTAGCTGCTAATTAATTTTGCAGCTCTGAGTGCAAACATAACCTTATCAGTGCAAGCCCCTGTGACCCTGCATAATAGGATAGAATCCCTCTACTATGCAGTTATATCACCTTAGACTTCTTGGTAGTAACTGTCACAGTCAAAACTTTACATTTATTTTTGTGAATGTATGATTTGTTTCCATTGGGATCAATAGGTTTTTCTGTTTTAAATTTTATTGTTTTTAATTTCTGCCCTTATATTTCCCCTGCCAATCAAAGTATGTGGCATAAAGTAGGAAGTTAGTTAATATTTGTTAAATACACTATACAGACCTGAAAGATCCTCATGAATGACAAACAAGTAACTTCAGGGGTCAGTAACTTCACTAGATAAAAATCACCTCTAACTAACCTTTTTAAATGCAAAGTCTAGATCTCTTTAGTTTCAAGGCTATGCCTTCCCTCCTACTTCACTCTACTTTCTTCAAGCAGAACAGGAATGCAAACTCAAATTTTCCAGGATCCAGGTGGGCAGGTGATTGAGGGAAGGGACTGGGTCTCAGCCAGAGGAAGTAGCAGAGGGTGGTTCAGGCCTTGCTCACAGAGAGGGGTGGCTGCAGCTCCCCTAGGGCTGCTGGGCAGAACATAGACACAGTTGGGCAGGGCTTCCAAGGACTTGGATGTGACCTGGATGGAACTGTGACATTTCCCCAATCCAATGACCTAATTCAAGTTTCTAGGGGAAATTACGAATCCAAATTCATAAGAGGTCAGGCAAAGTGCACACATGTTCTGATCTCAGAGAAGAGTAGGCACGCAGAGACCACTGCCCCAGTGTATGCAGACATTAGACAGCCGTTTATACAGAAGCTGTCACTTACTGACATCATTTATTGTCCTTGAAAAGCTGCCTGCTAAGGGTGTAGTGTTAGAACCCAGTGAAGCTGGGATTCAAAGCTCAGCTTGGTTTGGCTGGAAAGATTCGGCATGTCTTATCAGCACTCCCTGCCTCCTGGGAGGATGGGCCAGCAATGTGGTTCAGATGTGCTAAATGAGTCACAGCCAACTACCAGACTCTGCCAGGAGCCTCTGAGCATTAGGAGCAAAGCCTTTTTCATTCTTCCCCTCTCCTCCCTACACACATACATATGTGCACGTATACATCTGTGTGTAAATGTGTATTATAGGCATGGCAGTGTCTGTACACACGAGGTACCACCTTCTGCAGCATTCTCATCAGTTACTTGACGGAGGGCACAGAATAAATGTCTTACACTCCCAGGTGACAGGGATGTTTGTGGCTCAGTGGTTAAAGTGCTCATTCAGCATATGCAAGGCCCTGCGTCCAATCTCCAGTACTGGGAGGGGAAACGGTAGGGTGAGAGGTGCTTAATATTCCAATACCTGAGCCAAGACTCCAAAACATTTAATGAAGCAGGAATAGCCATCCTCTGTACTAACATAGGAAAAGCTGAGAGCAGCAAACATAAAAACATAAAGTCTAGGACTTAGGTTCTATTAACTAATTACTCAAGATGGGAAGACCCATCTTGACAGCTAGTTACTCAAAAAAACAAAAAAAAGACTCAGTGCCTTTTTGTTGAGTACAAATTCTGAGACCACCAGTGGATCACCCCCATGTTCACACCATTTTCCCTGAATGTGAGTGGGGCTAGCGACTCACGCCTAGCCAACAGAAGGCAACAACTGTAAGGGGACATCCTTTCTGCAGCTGTGTTGTACCAGGTGTTAGCTCCCGCTGCATTGGAAGACTCGCCCCTTACTACCTTGGCAGAAGTAAGCAGCCATACCAGCAAGGCCTCCAGGCAGAGAGCTGAGTGTAACCTCTGCCAATAGCCAGCAAGAACCCAAGTCTCTCCATCTAATAGCTGCAGGATACTGAATGTTTCCAACAACCATGTGAGCTTGGAGGCAGAGCATTACCTGCAGGCCTCACATGAGACTGCAGATGATGCAGCAGATGATTCCTTGCTTGCAGCCCTGTGGGACCATGAGGAAGAGGAACTAGCTGGGCCATGCCAGGAGATTCCTGACCCATAGGAAGTGTTAGATAACGACTGTGCATTAACCTTCTAAGTTTTTGGTAGTACTGTTACACAGCAATAAACAATCAGTAGAGGTGTAATCACTGAGTCGTATCCTACAGTAGTCAGAACACACGTGGATTGCTGTGGCAGTACCAGGTGGTGCACATAAAGAAGAGCACAATTAAATGAGGTAGTCTCTGGGGTGGGCCCCAAGGTCCCAGGAGCTTGGCTGAAGTGCTTACACCTGCTGAGACAGAAAAGGCTGTGAACATCACTTCAAGTAGATGAAGCACTGTATTGTTTATTGGAGGCTGACTTTACACTGTGCTGAGTCAGAGACCCACTGGATAAGACACTACTGAACACAAAGAAGGGCGTCCTGATGACAAGGGCTGCATACAATGGAATGAAAGCAGTTATGAGGATGGGCTTCACCTCGTCTTGCATTCAGATAGACAAGTATCAACTTCTGCCTCTGGAAAGACAGTGGTCATACCAAAGAGAGTAGTTTTGACACAATACTGTAACACATAGTTTGGGTGATCTGATGAGGGCATGCAAATACATCGACTTTTACTTTTCTTTGGCTGCAATCACAATGTAAAGAGTAGAGTGGGAAAAGTGAGTTGATAAGAGGTGTGAGTAAAGCAAGGAAGGTGAAAATGGTATGCACGAAAGCTTTCCCCATTTTCTGTCCAAAATAACATTAAGGCTAATTATTTTGCAGGGAACCAGCACAATTATATAACCAATGTTATACTATTTTAGGAACAAGATAAGCAAAATACACATGCGTACACAAGCATGTACAGTGGTACCTTGGTTCATGAACTTAATTTGTTCTATGATTTTGGAAAAGATGGCCACGTTTGTGTTTGTGTGGGAAAGATGGTCATGGTTGTGTTTGTTACCCTATGCAGAGTTTGTCATCAAAAACAAAATTTTGCCAAACACTTCTGTTTGAGAAAGCTGTTTGCAAACAAAAGCGTTCGTGAACCGAGGCACCACTGTACATTATATAGGGCTGGGTGTGTACCTAGCTAACCATATATGTGTTTCTCTCCTATCATTCCCAGGTCTTACCCAAATTGCCAGTGGACAAGGAGTTAAGAGTGCTCTATTAATTTTTAGCAATGGCATGAGAGTTGGACGTGGCATTACAAAGACTGCTTTTAAAATGGTATGATTTTAAATTGTGTTTTGTAAAGAAACAGAACCCAGGAAGTTTCACAAAGCACTGAGCACTACCTGGGAAAGACCAGCAGGAGGAGCCCCTGCACTGAGGAAGGGAAATGCTGCCAGGCTTCAGAAAGTGGCTCGGACATTCAATGCACTGCTCAGCTGAAGGTGCTGGATTGAATGAAACAGTGCATCCACAAAGTCATGCGCTGTTTTCAGCATAGCCAAGGTTTAGGTGAGAAGGATTCCATATAAGTAAGGACAGCTTTTGAAACTTTCTTTAATATGAATTCAACTACTTGATGGATGGTTACAGTCTGGCTTAGCGGTGCTGGGCACATGTGGGAATCCCCTAGGCCATATTAAAAATGGCTCATAAAGAAAGGAAAACTAGTGACTGGGACCACCCTAAAGATTCTGAATAACTGGCCCAAGGGGGAGCTGCTGAGATATGGCTGGGGATTCTCATGTCTGCCAGGGTTAGGACTGTGGACTGGCCCAGCCTAACTGGGCAATCTCTGAGGCTGCTCTCTTTAGATGGTCTATAGATCTATTTTTTCAAGTTTCTGGCCTCAATCTAGAGGGCCACAAAAGATATGTGGTACCTGAATACCATATCCCATAGCATATGTGGCAGATGAATGAACAAAACAAGTAGTTGGCTGTTAGAGAAGTGACAGGGAACCAAAAGCAACTTTAAAATTACTCCGGAAAATGCTCTTAGCTTGGGTTAACTGGAAAATCCTACAATATTTTCTCCACAACTAAATGTTCACTTTTTTCTCCTCTCTTTTCCCTGTTTGTTTTTTTCTCCTCTCTTTTCCCTTACTGTGTATCTTCTCTCCCTAAGCCTTGATTCTCTCATGGATTTCACTCATTTTAAGGACTTTTCAGACCGAGTGAAGTTACTGTGAAGTCCTCAGACTATCAGTCCCCAGCTGTGCACCATGAGAGCTGCAGTAATGAAATGCACTGTGGGCTGACCAGCTGGAGGGCAGGGCTGCAGAGGTGGGTGGGTGCGGGCTGCCTGGGAAGGCGGTACAGCCAGCCTGGCTTCCACCAAGGTGCCTCATCGGAAAAAGGAACAGGCAGAGGGGCTGCAGGCAGAAGCACCAGGTGCTAGGGGCCCTGCTACCCAAAGCATAGTCCTTTAAGCAGGAGTGAGCATTAGCCTCAGGGCCAAAGCTCAAGCCTGCACTCTCTGGAGCTGCTCAATCAGAAGCTACAAGAGCAGCAGAATCATAGGCGATGCAGAACACACTAAAGCTGGAGTGCTCCTTTACAAGATGCACTCTGACTGGACTTACCAAGCTAAAAGCAGCAGCAGTGGGGCAGAGCTCATCGTTGGGACCCATGTCAAATGGTCTGCTGAAATGGCACCTGAGGTGGGGATATCTCGAGTTCCATAGTGTGGGCACCACGGCTCAGGTGCTGCTACCTACGCCAATGGCTGCACTGTAAATTGGAGCTCATGGCCACCCCGCCTCTGCCTTCACTCTGACAACAAGGTATCCTATGTGTCTCCTGAGGTGAGTGGCTTCAAATCATTTCTGGAAACTGCAGAATGTAAGTAATAATAAGGAGAACTGGTTTAACCATGTGCTGCACTTCAGCTGCAAAACTGAGGTCAATTGAAATGGTGATACATGCATCTATTGTATGTGACGTACATGAGGTGTGATCAAAATATTTAGTGAATGTTTAAATAAACTCATCACCATTAATCCTCCTTGAAGTGCTCCCCCCCATGCTGAACACACTTATCCCATCATTATTGAAACTTGTGGAACAGTTCGGAAGTCCTCTTTGTGAATTACTTTGAGGAGTGACCCAAAACATGGTAAATGCTCCTGCCAGCTGTCATCCAATGGAAAAGTAGGTTCATAAAAACATGTGTGTCCTCATCCACCTTATTCACTACATCTGGCACCATGTGACTTCTGGCCCTTCTTCAAAGTCAAAATAACCATGGCAGGTAAGTGTTTTCATGTGATTCACAATATTGAGGCAGCTATGACAGGGCAACGAAAGACATTCAAAAAAGACTTTCAGAACTGCTTTAGGAAGTGGGAAAGAACTATGGGATATGCTCAGGGGACAGGGGGTATTTTGAGGGGGATTGATGGCACTGTGCCTTTTACTGATAATTAAAAGAAAAACAAAACAGTAAATATTTACCACACTTTTTGATCATGCCTCATAAACATGCCCAAATTGGTCACCATCTTTTCACTTCTGTTTTTGAATGAAAGTAGTTTTCTTACTGATCTTCACATGCTCATTATCAGGAGATGCAAAAAACGCATAACTGTAACTTTTGCCCTCACAAATGTAAGATTTTAAATATTAATTTTGATTCAAATTAAATATCACAAAGGTATCAAATTATTTCATTAACTGTTCCATTAACACTGTGAAACCCTGCTATCACAACACAAACTTGGTGGTTTGAAACAAGCGAAATTTATTGTCCCACAAAACGGAAGCCAGAAGCTCAACCCTGATTTCGGTGGCCAGAGGCAAGGTAGTAGCAGGGGCACACTCCCTCTGGGAGCTCTCTGGGAGCAAGCCTCCCTTCCCTTTTCAGCTTGAAGGGTTACTGGCACTCCTCTGTGTGTGGCCACATAACTCTACTTCCTGCCTCCTGTGTCAAATCTCCACTTGCCTCTTTCTTATGCTGGTGATGGATCTATAGCCCGCTTGGATACTCAATAATAATCTCCCCACAAGATCATAGCTTAATTCCATTTGCAGAAATCCATTTTCCAAATAAGGGAAAATGAAGCTTTGGGCATCCATCATTTAGCCTACTACAGAACAAAATCAGAATTTACAAGATATTATTTATAAATGATGCTCAAAATGGATACTTCATACATCTAAAACAGTATGAAGTAAACAGAAAAGTCTGTGGAATCATGTTTACTTGCAGTTGTAACTTTGCATGAGCTGTTTTACTGTTTGCAGCTTTATAGCTGTTATTTCATGAGTTGTGCATGGACACACTAAACTAGGACAATCATAGTGAGCGCAAAGAGCAGGAGCCTGCCGAAGTTCCCCAACTTGGATTTTTAGCCCCTCATCTGGTGGTGCCTGCCCATGATGACACACAGATGTACCTGGAGAAACATTATTATTGAGGACTTTAATTAATCTCAGCTGACTTGTCAAGTGCCTTATGTATGCCAGGTCGGCCAAGAACGACAGATGGAAGCTGAGTGGTCAGTCAGGTGCCCTCATGGGCTAAGTCACCCCTCTCCTCCCAGCAGGGGCTGCTGTGCTCTGCTGACACAGGGCACTTACTCTGTTTTCAAAGTCAAGGAGTGACATTCACATACAGCTGTTTTCTAAGAAAACCAAATATGTGACTTGTTCTTATTTGATCCTGGCAAATGTAATACAAGTGTTTATCCTTAAACTAAAAAGAAAATAATGGTTTTTATTATTTTTTCCTTATTTTGACCTGGTGCACAGAATTTTGTTTTAAACAACTAATAAGCACCATGAGTCTACCTCCGCAGATGAAGGCTAAGTCATTTGACAACTTGCATCTAATCCTGTGCCACTCCCACTGAAAAAGCTCCAACACGAATTATGTTTGTTATTCTCCACCTTTACTTTTATATAACTTGTTCTGTCCTTGTGAAGATCACATAATCCTTTTAAATCATTTTAAATTTTATATGCAGGACACAATTGTATAGATTTCATTATTTTTTTCCTTTTATTGCAAGATTCATCCATACTCCTGTGCAATTATTATCTTTGTGAAAATCTGTTCACCCACTCTCCTGCTGATGGGCATTTGCACTCCTGACAGGTTTTTGTCCAGGAGGGAAAGTGTATCATGCAAAACCAGCAAGTTGAAAGCTCAACAGCAATCTTTTTAGCTCTTTACCATTATACAATTCTATAGTAGGGAAATGAAAGACCAGCACCTAAAATGGAGTTGTGATCTAACAGTCTGAGAGCTGTGTGAGAATCATAATATATTTCCCCCAAGAAACAAATCTCTACAGAGTAGTTAGTTTCCTGGTTGATGCACAAAGGGCTGTTTAATCCACAGTAAACCATACAGAACAACAGAGACAAACCACCCAAATACAAGAGTATTTTGACTGAAAAGTGTCCACCATGGAAACCACAGCACTCTTCCCATAAAGCAGCCCAGGGAACAGGACAGGGCTTCTGCTCTCTCTTCCCAAGTTGGGGCAGCAGCTCCAGCAAAGCAGAGGAAGAACGGGGTGGCCTGAGGCTTTCAAGCCCAAGGGAGATGCTGAGACAGACACTCTGAGGCTAAGAACAGAAGAGAAAGAATACGAGTGGAGGTGCCCTCTCTTCTGGGCCTCTGTGGCTACAGTAGACACAAGGGAAGATAGGACAGAAGGGAACTACTGGAGTACAGGGCTGCTCCTTCTCAGGGAGTATGTAGGTCGGGGCCTGCCTACGGAAAGAAAATCCATACATTCACCTGTTCTAAAAGAAGATCCTGCTATTTTTAGAACTTGGAATGGGGTATGCAGGGATGTATGAATTATAACCAAGCCTCTGGAACGTGTCCTGGCAGGAAATCTGTTAAAAAAATTTAGGTCAGAATAGTTTTGGAAAAATATACTGCATTTGTAGTGTTTTGTCAGTGGTTTTTGCAACTGTATGTATACCATTTAGATATGTACAATATTACAATTCTAACATATGTATATCATACTCCATATTTATTCATTTATTCATAAAAAGTTATCAATAGCCTATTTTTGCCAAGACTGTGCTAAAGCTAGGATACAACTATGGAAAAAGGCAGCTACTGATAAAGGGCAATGCCCAGCATAAACTGCCAGCCCACTGGGCCCCACAAACTATGCCTGGACAAGAAGCTAACTGCACCCCTAGTGCAACACTCTCCAGACCAGTGACTTGCAAATGCTTAACTGGTTCCTAGGCCTCCTGGGCCAGGCACTGATATGTAGAATTTTGACACTAACATCTGGTGTTCACGGTCTAAAATTAGTCAACTTAGACTGAAAACAGCATTCTCCCAAGAAATACTGCTGCATCCCTAAGAGCTTTGGGACAATCCTTACAGCCTCTGGTGCAGTGAGAGATCTGGACTTTTGTGGTTCTCTGGACAGCACTGGCCCATGTTACAATGAGTTCCTTACACCTTTCAGCTGCTCTTTTCTTGGTTTTATATTATAAATCACTTTGTATCCTCAGCACCAGCTTAGATTATTATAAGATAGTTACCTGGGTAACTTCAAATTATACATTAATATACTTCTGAATGAATAACATGTTTGACCAATTATTTTCCAGTTGAGTAGATATGATAGCTCTGAATTGTGGATTATACACATATGCTGAGATGAATGTTGAAGTAGATAACTCCTAATTTTTCCTTACCTCTTCATCAATTTTTTTGAACACTGATATTGAACTTGCCACAGTTAAACAGGAAAGAATAATGGTAGGTAGGACAAAAGATCTTTTGCCTACCTAAGCATACCAAGGAAATGAAAGTGGGAACCAGACCTACAGGAGCTGCAGGTGAGAAACACACTGAGAATTTTTTTTTTTTTTTTTGGTACTGGGGATCGAACTCAGGACCTTACACTTGTAAGGCAGGCGCCTGAACTACTGAGCTAAATCCCCAGCCACACTGAGTTTTGATGTATCCTGCATCATGATATTTCGGACAGAGTTTTTCTAATGACTACAGGGAAGAAGCTCCATCACACAGAACTAGGAAGGGTGAAAGAATGAACAATAAACCCTAAGCCTGATTTATGTGGAGACACATAGATGGTGTCTAAACAGGCTGACTTGTCAGAGGTCACATGGGTGGAAGAGGCTAGAAGGAAAAGAAAGGGATATTCTAGGGGTATTTATACCACACCACAAAACAATTAAACATATATGCTGGCCTTTGACAGAGAATTTTACCCTCATATGAGGACATGATGGAGATTAAAGAGATAGATAAATCAGGGGGTAGTTACTTCTAACATACTTTTTTTCTACAGGACCATCCTGTCATGTTATTTCTTGAAAAGTTGTTTTCACTCCAGATTACCAATATTCCATGAAACATTGCCAAGATGGCTTCTAATCTTCAGTAATGGATAAAGTGTCCCCAGAGTTGGGATGTAGACAGTTGACACAGTGTGGCTCCTCACAGAGCGGGGCTGCAACAGCTGCTCCTCCTCTGATCTCATCACTCTCTCCACTGTGCCCCTTCTCCTGGCCTTGACAGACTGTTGCTGACACAAAGGAGCGAAGGCCAGTCCGACCAAGGACCAGTCCTGATGATCGGATTCATTGAAAAGCAGGCAAATTCAGTCCTCTGAAAGACTTCACCGAGATCTTTAGTTTTCAGCCACATTTGTCTTGCTGTTTCTTATGATTAAAATAGACTCATACTGCCACAAGCTAAGGAACAGAGATTGATGGTGAGAAGGGATTTTTCAAAGATTAAAAAATAAATCAAGATTTATGACAATCGCTGTTACCTAAAAATCCAGGGAACTGGTTCCTGAGCCATGTACAAAATTAACTCAAAAAGGAAGAAAACACTCACCTCTGCCCTTATTTTCCTACAATTCTAGAGACAGTGCCTACACCATTCTTTCTTTCTCCTCTAGCCTTGTCACCAGGAGGGAACAACTGTATGATCAAAGTTACTCACAGTCCCCTATGTCAGACTCAAGAACAATTATTTTTATCACTTGCTCATTCCATGTATCAAGCTTGTGTGGGAGCCATTTAATGAGCATTAGGCCATAAAACTCAAGTCCACTCCTCAATTACTCCCTGAATAGGCCTTAACTATCTCATTATTGAACTGACCAGTGGATTATTTCCCTAAGATGCTTTTTAAAATTTACATTTCTAGCTTTAGATAATTTCTTTGGGAGAAATCTGTCTCTACCTGAGCAGGCTCTTTGCAGCTGATTTCACAATGAAGAGATCTGAACAAAGTGACAGGAGTGACCACAGGACAGGGCCCAGTGATGTACTTTTGTTATGGGGTGACCATGATACAGAACATGTGCATATACTTATTAACATGAACCATGAAAAGCTCTGTTGCTGGGTTAAAAACAAATGTCCAGAAATACAGACCCTCACCCCTCTGGCAAAAAAGGCCAGTGTTCAAACGAAATGCCTAGAGACACATAGCCAATGCTCCAGGTAGGGGAAGTTCTTCCACATTACCAACAAGAAGATTGAGGCTTAAATATGCTAAGACTTGACTCAGTGGAAGTAGGCAAAGAGGGTGGATTTTAAAGAAGTGGCTGCTGTTGGTGGGAATATAAATTAGTGCAAACTGTATAGATGTTCTTTGAAAAACTGAAAATAGAGCTGCCATATGATCCAGCAACCTCATATCTGGGTAAATATCATAAGGACTTCAAATTAGTATGCAGAAGAGACATCTGCACTCTTATGTTCACTGCAGCATTATTCACAATAGCCAAGACATGGAAATGACTTCAGTGTCCATCAACAGATGATTGGATATCAATCCTTGGTACTAAAAAACAAAACAAAAACCAAAAAAACCAGATGACTGGGTAAAGCAAATGTGGGCAGGCTGGTGATAGAGGCCCAGAGTTCAAGCACCAGCACCAAACAAAAAAGAAGTAGGACATATATATCAGTTGAATATTACTCAACTTTCAAAAGGAAGAAAGTCTGGTCATTTCCAACATTATGGATGGACCTGGAAGACATTATACCAAGTGAAATAAACCAGGCACAGAAAGCGAAATACTACCACTCTCTTTTATACATGGAACTTAAAACAACTAAGCTCCCAGAAGCAAAGAACAGAATGGTAGTAACTAACACTGGTGGGTGGGGAAAAGGGGGTGGTGTTGGTCCAAAGGTACAAAGTTGCCACTAAGGTAAGAGGAATAAATGAGGTGATAGATACATTAATCAGTTTGATTCAATCATACCACACTGTACACATATATCATGTACCTCATAAATGGTATGCAATTAATTTGTCAAAAAGTAAAAGTAAAACTAAAAAAAAAAAAGAAATGTCTGGCTCCAGAGGTCATATTCTTTATTCAATGTGACACTATTTCTGGGTTCTAAGCCCAGTCTATATCCTCCTTTCTAGGATGAAACTATCTATCCCAACTCAAAAAGGCATTTATTCTGGTTATAGAGCCACCAGCACATCTTGTGGGTGCCCAAGTGTGGGGGTAATCCTAACATGATGAGTGAACACCTTGCAATTCTTGCTTATCTGTGATAACCCCTTCATGTTATGTAGTTATTCTATGTAGCTTTGAAGATGGTAAACAATCACACCCCATGCTATAAGACAATCCATCAAACAGCAGTGGCTGAACTAATCAGCTATACTGTTCAGTGCCTAAGAGAATGCCTCTCAGATCCAGGTTTGGTCCATGTCTGCCACTTACCAACCATATGATCATGGTTATAATAGACACCACAATAAGAGGAGAGCAGCCAAATTCAGCCTATCTTCATTAAAATCCCAACTTCAATATTTTAAACCCTGTAATTTAAACTCCATTATTTTAGTTAACTTCCCTAAGTGTTTCCTATTTGGTAAAAAGGAGATAACAATGAGTACCTCCTCCTTCACTGGGTTCCTGGCAAAAAAGGATTAAATAAGTTAACTATACACAATAATACATATAAAGCACTAAGGGATACAGAGTGGTACTCAGTAAACGTCAGCTGTCATCACTGTCACCCCCACCGCCACCACTGCCCACTCACTGTCACCCTGGATGGGCTGCTATGCTTTCTTAAGGCACAGTTCCTTACACAGAACATGAGGTAACAACAGCAGCTACTGCACAGCCTTGTGGGAGCTGATGAGATAACGCATCCAAGTGTTTAGCACGGTACTTTGTTAGGTAATAGAAATAGCAGTAACAATAAAAATAATTTGTCTATATATTCAAAAAACTATGTTTGTTATTAGCCATTCTGAGAAGGCTACTTTCTGAATCAAATGGTATGAATATTTCCAATTTATTTCTAATCTTTTCTTTAGAATCATCACATTGTATCAATTTATAATCAGGTCGAGTATTTACTTATTTCATCTTATCACACATAGCAAGTACCATTTTGAAAGATTTCCCTTGATGACTATGTATCTCGTTGAAGCCATGGAACTCAACTTTACCAGAAGAGGAACTCCACCAGCCCTCTCACCAACAAAAACCAAATCTAAGCTTTTGTGATATTTAGAGTGGCAAGAACAGCGATGCATTTATTATGTAAAACAGTAAATCTTACAAACTGATAAATGAGCCTGCCTCATCAAGAACACTGTAATTCATGACGGAATAAGGTGGTGTGGTATGGTGAACAGTGCAACATTAGGATGGGCTTCGTGTCCTTGATAGCATGAGTAAATCAATAAAAACAAATTCACATACAACAAAAAACCAGCCGTTAGGATTTTTGAATGGTTCAGTTGTTTCATTAGATGAAAAATGTATACTTTGAGAGCTTAAAATATTGATGCTCCAAAGAGCTTTATCATGGCCATAAAGCATCTGTCTTAAAAAGAAATCACAGAGGAAGGTTTGAGAAGCAGAGGGAAGGCGGTGAGGGGGCAAAGCTTCTCACTGTGCAGAAAATAATTCTCCCTGAGATGTGTATATCAGTCCAGAAAGAGCTGATGTCCACTGAGCTTTTAAAAAGCACAGTGGGAATAAACTAGAGCAGAGTTATTCTAGTCCGTTTGTTTTCATCCTGAACATAATTCTTAAAAAGTCACTAATAAAACGCACACCGGTGTGTATACTAATGAGTACCTACCCAGAGCTGCATGTGCACAGATCTCAGGGCAATCTTGGGACATCTTCTGCAAGCTGACTAAGAGCACCGGGTTTGCCTCTTGAGGGAAAAGTAGAGTTGGGGTGTGGGGAGTAAGAGACAGGTATTTTACTCTTTACTGTTTTGTACTGTTTGAATTTATTAAAATGATGCATGTTTTACTTATTTAAAATATTCATGGAAATACGTAAATGAGTATCTAGAAAATACTGGGGATATTGTACTTTTGGCTGTCACAGCTTGAGGTTGCAGGGAGTCGAGCTGTTACCAATTAGTAGATAGAAACCAGGGCTGCTGTTAAACATCCTGCACCCCACAGGACAGCACAATCCAACAAAGCCCTGTCCTTCTCTAAAGGATAGGACTTTCCAGACAGAATAGGAACACAGAAAGTATGGATCATACAAATGACTACTGAAGCCACCTCTGGCTCCTCGCTACTGCAGCAGAGTATATCATCCAAAGAGACCAGGAATGGTCATGATTCTACAGCTGCACCTCAGCCAGCAGCTTCCTGCCTGGTCCAGGAGGAACAGCTTTCATCTGTAGCTCTCAGCAAGGGGACAGGAACAGCAAGAACTGGACCTGCCGGGGTGCCTCAAGCCATCCTGGAGGGTGACCACTGAGCTCTCTTCCTGGGCCTGCATGGGTAGGAAAGGACACTTAAGGGTTATACTGTCCTCATTACTCATCTTTAAAAATGTTTAGCTAAAAGACACTCATACTTTCACGTCTCAAACACAGCACTGGAAACAATATCCACACTTTATACAACAGCGGCATCATCCAATGGTCCACCTGAGACTTGGAGACCTCAATTCTTTTAGGAATATGGTGACCAAAGGAGAGTAATTTCCTGCAAAGCAGTATTTGCTTGGAGGGCTTCAGGCCACAAAGGGCTCCTTGACAAGATATTCTACAAAGCTTCAGATCAGAACGTGTTCACGGCCATGTGAGGTGGCACATGACCGCAACACCTGCTGCTGAGTCTGAGGACAGCCTATGCAACTGAGACTGTGTCTCAAAATAAAATGCTAAAAGGGCTAGGGATGTATCTCAGAGGCAGAGCACCTGTGGGTTAAATCCCCAGTATAAAGACAAACAATAAAGCAAAACACAGAAGAAGAATGGATCCTGCCTCCCCTACCTGGAAACATACAGCCCAGGCACTGGGTCTACTTTCAATATGTTCCTATATTGTTCTGTTTCTCTCTCTGTCTCTCAGTATCTCTTTCAATTAGTGAGTTTCCTATATTTTGGTATTTCTATTACAGTATACAGTAATAAAATGATAATATTTTGGGTGGAAAGGATCTTTAAAATCATCTAACAATGTCCTCATATATTATATGTAACAGAAATAGATAACACATACCAGGATTTCTAAGTGCTTTATGTTGACTCATTTAAACCTTAAAAGCACACTCTAAGGTAGATAAGTTATTATTATCAACTCTATGTTACTAAGGGAAAAACTGGGATGCAACACAGAGAGGTTAAGTGCCATGCAATGGCAGGCAGAATCCCAAGATGATGATCCATTAGTCATGTCTTCCCACAGACCCTTTCCACTGAATGCAGGCAGAAACTGACTTGCTTTAGTTGATAGCAGAAGATGATGGTGATAGGGTTATGTTATGAATGTCATCACTGGGAAGCTGAGGCTTGGCTTAAGCAGAGGCTTAAAGTCCTCTGATGATCAATGGTGAAGCCAGATGTGGTCAATTTTATTTTTGATCTTATTTCTTTACCCTTTCCTATAACTGTACCCTCTGCCAGGAGAATGTGTAGTTCCTTCATTGTGGTTTAACTTGCTTGGCCAATAGGAAGGGGCTGCAAATAGAAGGGAAATCACAAGTCTGTGACTCAGGAAGTGGCACATCTTTCCATTCACTCTTCTTCTATCACAAGTGACAAGCAGACCCTGATTAGTCTGCTGCTCCAAGGGAGATGAAAAATGCATGGAGGAAACCCAGACTCAACCTAGAGTTGATCAGCTGAGCTTGGATCAGCCAACCTGAACCAATCCTTGGCCATCTGAGTAAGAATAACTGCTCTGAGCCTCAGAGCTTTGAGGTGGCTTGCTAATCCAGCATTATCATAGAATAGGAAGAGTTTTTTGGGCTTCTGGTCCACCAGAGGCCTTATTAACATGTATTTCCCAGCACTGGCACACTGGGGAAGAAAGAGCAGACAGAAAAGACAGGTATAACTAAAGCCTTAATAGTTATTTTCTTGGCTCTAGGATGCTTTGTAACCACTTTGCGAAAGCAATTCTTAGGTAAGAACATACCATCGTAATTCTGATAAAATAACAACCAATGCATATGCACTTCTAAAATTAAGGCATTACAAAACATTGTACGGGATTAAAGGAAGAATGAAAGTGTGAACTAGAGCCAAGAGTTCAACAGCCAAGAAAGTCTAAGTCAATGTAGAGTTGATAATGGTTAATCATCTACCTTCAAGATCTGAAAGGACTAAAAAGGTTTTGAATTTTTGTAGCGAAGAGTCTCTGGCTGTACTTTAAGTCATCATATTATTGTGCCTATTGTGCCTAGTTGAAATCGAAAATAGGTCAAAGCCAGATCTATTTGGTGTAATTTTCCCTGGGTAAAGGGGCAGTAGAAGTCTTAAGGTTTAATGCTATGACATGACAGAAGTCCATGAACCTCTTCATTGAATGGGGCTGTCCATTCACAGAGGTAGGCCAATCCACTGGTGTGGAAGGAGACACACAAGTGGAAGCCAGTGTATGCAGTGTCTGCTACATCTCTGCCAACAATAACAGCAAAGTTATTCTTATTGGGGGGGCTAATCATCACAATAATGTTAGCAAGGTATATGCTTGCTATAGTCTACATGCTTACATTCCTTGCTCTCCTTACCTAGTCCGCAATTCCAAATGTTGAAATTAATCCCCAATAAAATGGCTTTAGGTGGTAGGGCTTTTGGGAGGTCATGAAGTCATGAAGGTGGTACCCTCATGAATGGGATTAACACTTTTATAATGTGTTTAAGAGACCAGAGTTCTCCTCTTCCACTAGGTGAGGACTCAGTGAGAAGATATTTTCTGTGAGGAAAAGGGTCCTCAACAGACACCAGATATGCCAGAGCCTTGATCTTGTACTTCTCCTTGTTTCTTACCTCCAGAACTCTGAAAAACAAATTTATGCCATTTATAAGCTACTCAGTTTACGGTACTTTATTACAGCAGTCCAAATAGACCAAGGCAGTACTCTTAGGTTCATGAGGCAGACAAGGCTTCAAAAGTGAAGCCAAGTGTAGGCAGATAAATAGCTGGTGAACTGAAGAGGAGAAAAGAGGGCAGGAGCTCTAATGCTAAAGCCTACCTTCTCTCCACACTGCTCCTCAGGTTTCTAAAGCAAAATGGCTTCCTTTCCTTTTGGTTTATATGAAAGATTCAAACATATCCAGTCTGTCTCTACTTACCAGTCATGAATTACACAATAAATTCACTAAGAAATATCACCATTCCCAAGTTTTTTAAGAAAGAGGGCCGTATTTATCTACTCTTTGCCAGCACAATCTCTGGTTGATGCAAAGCCAATCTATTCGGTTTCATCCACCCTCTGGAATTGGATGGAGCTGGCTAGCAGCACCGTCTTTAGTTACGGAAATAATCTGGAATGCTGGAGAGCATCTGTATGGTGGTAGCTCTGAAATTCAAATGTCTTTTTATCTCTGTGCACAGATCCACCTATGCAAAAAACAAGAGCAACAAAAGAAAACCCTGGCATCAGAGTTTCCTACCAGAATTCTGTGAATGCAGGACCCTTCCCCGAAGTTGACACTCGCCCATCACAAAGCACTGCCCCTTTGACCTGCTTATGTCAAGCACAGACACTTACTCAGGCAACTGAAGTAACTGATAACAGCACTGCCTTGATCAAAAGTCCCATGTTCAGGCCACATCACCAAACACCCAACCTCCTGCTGAGCCTGTGTCTATGAAAGCTGACCAGGACTTATCTTGTCTTGAATAAACTCTGCTTTCAAAAACGTTTGAAGTCTCACTTAAAAAAATTATTAGGAAAATATCACACACAAATAGCAAAATGACAATAACTAGCAGTATGTAAGAGTATTCAGTAAAAAGTGAATCTGCTACAACAGGCTTGGGCCGGAGCAGGGCAGGAATCCCTCACCTGGAAATCCTCCATTCCCTCCCTGGAAATCACTTCATGTCCATCTGTTCAGCCATGTGCTCTTCCTCCTATGACAGGCACTTAGACCTAGCTCAGACTTAGCTTTTTTTCTTTTACCTATCTTGAAGATCTTTTCATATTGAAGAAAACAGTAGGAAACAGTCATAGGTCAGTTTCTTTTGAAAAGTGTAATACATCTTACTAAGAAGCATTAACTTCAGCGAAAACCAGACCTATGTCCTTAAACCATTTTTGCTCATTACAAATGGATTCCAGCAGAGAAAGTGTGGAAAGGGAACATCACTGGAGACTCAAGCACAGACAAAGCACCTCATAGGAATCTCAGCCCTTCCTCCCTGATGTAAGAATCTTGCTTCTTATTGCATTGGAAGAGGAGGCACACTGAAGTTTGTGATTGACTTTGGCAGGGATGCTTTCTAGGCCACCTTCTGTGACTCCATGGTCCTGGTGCATGAGAAGCCACCATCAACAAAGCTTTAGTTTTGCTTGAAAGTTTGACATGGGGAGGGGGGCCACTCATACTTCCCCATCCCTTCAGCAGAATCTGGTTTCTAAAACCTTAAAACTTGCTACAGATGATGAAAATGAAAGGCATCTGGCACGCGCAGTAGCACTGGATTTGCCACAACAAGGCTCAATATGAATAATACTTCATTCAAATTTCAGATGTACCCCAAAGTTCTGCTTCCAATATGGATTGCAAATGTCTCAGAAGGACTTACTGAACATCAGAAGTGATTGGAGGCTGGAAAGGGTCATCTGGGGAGGAGTAGGAAAAAGCACAATTTACTTTCAACAAACAGTCTTGGTGGAGCTCTAAGGCGGGCAATGAACAGAGTATAATCTACACATAGCATTGATAAATGGAACCCTAGATCTAGTTGAAGTCATCACCTAGGATAATAGATTGATGGATTCTCAATCTGTCTTTCAGTTGAAGGAACACCAAATTCAGTCTGTAAGCCTGAAAGGCTGCCAGGAATCATGATAAAATGAGAGGCTTGTGTAAAAACTGACTAGTAGAATCATGTGAGAGGCTTATGTTTTTGCCAGCAATGAAAGCATATTGACTTCCAAATATTCCAAATCCAAATGCATGAGGAAAGAATCTCTAACTTGCAGCCATTGTTCTGTAGGTGGGAATAGGTTATCGGGCCAGTTTTCTTGTGGGCAGCTTTCAGGAGCTCCACACAGCATCTGTACTCTTCAGCCTTTCTTGCTGGGACAAAATACCACATACCCAAAACTTAGAGGAGAGGTTTATTTTGGCAAATGGTTCAGAGGGATCAGTTCACAGTCAGCTGGTTCCTAGGCAGAATCAGCATGGTGGAGGGGCATGGCAGAGGAAAGCTGCTTAACCCACAGTAGTCAGGAAGCAGAGGAAGGAAAGGCTGGAGGACAAGAATAGACCCTCCCAGGCCCTGACTCCAGTGACCTGCCTGTTTTTTTTTTCAATTAAATTCTTTTATTGGTACATTGTAGGTATACAACACAATTAGATTTCTCATTGGGAATGGTACCTTTACATAATGCATCTTGGTTCTTATTTTTTCCCCATTCCTAGCCCACCCTTCACCCCCTCCACCCTTCCCGATTTACAAAGACTTTATTTCCATTTCTCAGCATTTTTCCTTTCCCTGCCCCTTCACTACCCCTACCCCATTGGACCTTTTCTTCCTATTTTACATTATCGATTATTCATTCTAATCATTGGTACATTTTAGGTATACGGTATAATGGCATTCATCCTTGGAAATCTGCACCTTTACATAGTCTCTCTTGGTTCTTATTTTTCACCCTTGCCCAGCCCTCTTTTCAAGCCCTCCAGCCCTCCCTATTTACAAAAATTTTGTTCCTATTTTTCCATTTTCTCATATTAATCCCATTCCCTTCTATCCTTTCCCCTAGCCCTCCCACTT
>NW_004624809.1:2280442-2311857 GCF_000247695.1 Heterocephalus glaber
CTGGGCCAGGAGCAGTGGGACAGAAGGTGGCCCAAAAGCCCTTTCCTCTGGGCTGGGAGCAGCGGGAGGGATGGTGACCGGGAAGCCCCTTCCTCTGGACTAGGAGCAGTGGGATGGTGGCTCAGAAGCCCCTACCTCTGGGCTGGGACCAGCGTGACTCAGTACCTTGTTCTGGTGGTCAGGTATCCTCTGTGTCTTTGTAGTGTGGAACCAGGTGGCTGGCTGTCTGCAGCGGGGTGATTAGGTGTCTTCCGCGCCACTTGGGACCTGGGTAGGGCATGCACAGACCTGCCTCTGTGCAGTGGGCTGATTTGGTGTATTCTGTGCGACTGGGGACCTCGGTAGGGCGTGGGCAGACCTGTCTGTCTGCAGCGGGCTGATTCGGCATGTTCTGTGCAACTCAGGACCTTGGTAGGGCATGCACAGACCTGCCTGTCTTCAGTGGGCTGATTCGGCATGTTCTCGACCTGCCTGTTTTAACCAGGCCCCACTCCTAACAGCACAATCAGCTGGATTAAACCACGGATGAGTGTGTCCCCCCCCCCACAGTGATCCAATCACCTTCAAAACACCGCACTTGTGAACACAGGAGACTTCTGGGAGACATTTTAGACCTAATCTGTAGCAGCATTCTAGTGTGATAGTGATCTATTTCTCTAGTGGCAGGTTTTTGGCTCACTTTAGGTCAGTAGCCAACTTCTAGAAGGCCAACATTCTGTATGAAAATCCTAGCTGAGCACCTACTTCTTATTACTTTAAATGGAAACTATTTTGATATGCTACATCAATTTTTGCAAGTGTTCTAAAACATACTAATCTGTTAGCATGTAAGTCACCAACTATCATTTCAGACGCTTCTTGAAAGTGAAACAGACATTCTGCAGATATTCATATAATTTTAAAATATATAAATACTGAGCTAAGTCCTACCTATATTTTGTGAAGTAGGATATGAAACACCAAGTCACACTCTACTGGGGCTGAAGGCCCGTTCTGTGGGAAGATGAATGTCACAGAATACATGTGTAATAACTGTGAGCAATGCAAGTACAGATGGCAAACAGGATAATTACTGTACAGCCTGTGTGATGTGAATGGCCAGGAAAGAGTAATTAGCAAGGGAAAAGCTTGCTGAGGCTGCAGACCCCACCACAGTGAAGATTATAAGACTTGGAAAAAGCAGTGAAAACTGTAAGTACCACATAGAAATGGGTCACAGCTCAAGAAGAGAAGTAAAAATAAAAATGAGCTTGGTTAGGAAGGTGACTAATAAGATTTGATCAAGAGGAACAATGGGCAAGTGCTCTGGCTCTCATCTGAAACAAGGCCACAAACAGACAAAGACAAAGTCAAATAACGCTTTCAACAGAATATTCTCTACTAAAGATAGTAGCACCCAGAATGAAAACACTAAGTATACTAATAAGAAAAAATGTATGATCATGAAAAGCACTTTTTAAAATTTAGTTTTAAAGAATATGAGGGCTGGGGATTTAGCTCAGTGGTTCCGCCACCTGCCTCGCAAGCGCAAGGTCCTGAGTTTGATCCCTGGTACCAAAAAAAAAAAAAAAAGAATATGCATTTTCATACAAATCAGCAACTAATCACAGTCTTTGAAAACTGGAAGGGGTTTCACAGTTGAGCCAATCAACTATGGATCTTTATAAATTGTTGCTCCATAGAGCTAGACAGGTGGGCATTCAGCTTCTAGAACCCCGATGTTCCTCACTCATTCTGGGAACTGACCACAGTAGAATTTAATACATCTATTTTAGATCAAACAAACCCTTACTGTAACAATACAGACAAGCAACCTTATTGACAGCAAACGTAGTTTATGACAAGTAACTTCTGGTAAGGTTGTTTAAAATATTAGCTTGTTCAGTGCTCCCAAAATTCCTGCATAGTTAGTACTAATGCCCTTGTATGACATATTTAATCCAGTGGCAATATATAGTCTTAAAAAAGGATCAGTGAAAAAAGTCATTATTACTATATACTGTACAGTTGGAAACACTTATAAAATATCTTGGAAAAAAGCTTATGGGCCAGACCAATACTCTAAATGTGATCTTATGTTTTGACACCAAGAAAAGGATTCATGAAATAATCTCTATTTCTGTTCTGGATTTCTTTATGTTTTAGTCTTCCCATGTCTATAAAAAAGCATCAAGTTGAAATATAAACTAATTTGAGAAAGTAAGAGGAGATAAATGATTGGCAGCATAATATAAGGGAGGGGAAGTTTGTTTTGTCGTTAAATTTCATTCCCTTATTCACCAAAGCCCAAATACTCTTCCTAGGATTAAAAGTAGTGAAACTTTGGTTCGTATAATGTGTAACCTGAAAAAATCAGCACTGAATTATAATAAACTAAAGGTAAAATCTAATGATGGGACCCGCAGAAAGATGTCATTTAGTGTGATGTATTAAGATTCTAATACCTTGACACCTAGCAAAAATATAATCAACTTAAACACTGGAGGAGTTTGTATGAGATGCTCTCAGCTTATCTGTAACTATAAAAGTTAATAAAATTAGGTCATCCACTTTCCAGCTCAATTTTCCAATTCTGAAGAGTTGTTTCACTGGTCACACAGAACCATGTAGGGCTGGAAACACTGCCTAGCAGTCTCTCCTGTGCAAAGCTGATAAACTCTCTTAATTACATTTTACCTCAAATAATACTGTTATATAATATAGTTTGTCATTATGATAAACACTAAGATTCTCCTGAGAACCAACCTTTCTTTTTTTTTTTAGTACCAGGGATCGAATTCAGGACCTTGCACTTGCGAGGCAGGCAGCAGAACCACTGAGCTAAATCCCCAGCCCCGAACCAACCTTTCTTAACTCAAGGTAAGTTAAGAAAAAGCAGGGGAAAAATTCAACAAAAATAATGAGATTATGTAGTCTACGGAAGGATCTTTTCTTAACAACACCGGCAAACTACCACAAAGGGAATTCAAGTTTTCAACTAGATTTCTCAAATATTTTCAATGCCAAAGTGACATTTTGAAAGAAAAAGGAAAAAAAGCTCCACATGGAAAATAACCAGGTAGTTTCTTTTGATGATTTATAGACTGTCTCTCTTTAAATTTTGACTGTTTCTGGGCTTAGAAATTTTAAGAATTAGCTGGGCACAATGGCACAGGCCTGTAATCCCAGCAGTCTGAGAGGCTGAGGCAGGAGGATTGCAAGTTTGATCCCAGCCTGAATGAATTAGTAATTTAAGAAGGCCTATCTCAAAATAAAAAATAAAAAAGGAAAGGAAGCAGCTCAATGCAAAAGCCCTGGGTTCAAACCCCACTACTGGAAAAAATATTGAGTTATGCATAATAAAGTAAGATATAAAGAGGTGCTAATAATTGCTAGAAGCAAGTAAATACACACCAAGAAAAATTCACTACCAGAAAGGAGAAGCCAAAGACAAGAGAGAGACAAATAGATTGGTCTCATACCAGCAGATGTGAGGGCATGTGTCTTCCATAGAAGAACACCTTAGACCTGCAAGACCTTTCTGGAAAGAGAAAAGAATAGGAAAAAAAGTAGTTTAGATTTGTTTACTATGTAAAACTGAGCCTATGTTGGGGAACTTCTGGAATGGTGAAGACCTGTTGCCTCTCCTACTGCCTTTAATAAATCAGGCTAGTAATGAATTAAGTAGTTTTATACCTACATTATTCCTATTATTCAGCAGTACTGGAAGAAGATAAAATTCTACCACATTGATATCCTGAGAAACTGGCCAGAGCATGGTGCAACTCTAGGGAAGTCTGTTTAGAAACGCTATGGAGTCTGACATTTCTTACTAAATTTCACATCCTCCTGAAAAATTACTTATTTTTTTCACTTACCACCCATTTATTTATATGTGGCTCTACATAAGAGACTCCCTAGAGCCACTCACTTAAGAGTATTTATTGTATACCTACTAGCCCTCTAAATATAAGGGTTAAAGAGAAAAGAATGTCTACTTTTAGTCAAGTTCAAGTAACAGATGCTGGATTTACCCTCTTGCTTAAAGCAACTAAAACACCAGAGAATGTATCAATTTTATATATATATATAATCAAATAATGTCTGTGAATAATTTAAATATCAAGCCAGGCACAGTGGCATGCACCTGTAATCCTAGTTACTTGGGAGACTGTGGCAAAAGGATGGCAAGTTTGAGGCCAGCCAGGACAACTTTGTGAAACTTTGTCTTAAAATACAAAGGGATGGGGTATAGCTAAGTGCACACAACACACACACAAACACACAGATTTAAGTATCAAGCAATGAAAGACAGTGATTCCTGAAAGACAGGAAACAAACCAAGATGAGATCTAAAATTCCTCCATTATACGACTCAAAGACAATTTCCATGTCATGAAGCAGGAAGGAAAACCAAAGAAACTGCTAATTTCCTTGATGCATTGCTGGGAGTCCAGGGAAGTTGAGACCGCTATACTGTAGACCAGACAATCAAAGAGGAGAAATTTGTACCAAGAGAAAACTCAGAAGATCCACAAAAGGTACCTCATAATGATTAACTACTCTCACTGCAGAAAACTGACTCAATGCTAAGGGAAGAATTACCCACAATTTTAGAGGGAATGATATTGAGAACTTGCATAGGGATGAGAAGAGTGCCTGTCTGCAATGGCCAGAGTAGAAAAACTCATTATTCAATACACTACTAAGCAAGGTTTTACTTCAGTAGTGCAGAAAAATTCACCTGAGACTAAATACAGCTGAGGTCCTACCTATTAAACCTTAAACACCAGACCAGAAGGATGAAACTGTTTCATGTACATTAAACAGGTCACAGAACAAACTGAAGATCATTTTTGGGAATAACAAATATGCAAAATTCAGTAAGAAAGATTTCATAATATATAGTATTATATAAAAACTTACTGGGTATACAAAGAAAGAAAACACAACCCTCAATAAGAAGAAAAATCAACATAATCAATGAAATTAATTAAAAATGATAAAAATGACAGAATTCATAGAAGGAAATTATTACAGGAATTTCATAAGTTTACAAAACTAAGGGAAAAACTATGCATGTTAAGCAGAGGTATGGAAGAAATTTTAAAAACAAAAAGACTCAAAACAAACTTCTGGAAATAAAACATGATGCATGACATGTGGAATACACTCAGGAGGATGAGATAATGCCAGATTAGACATCAAAACACCAAGGAGGAAAAAGACGAAAAATCAAAAAACAAAAACCAACAAATTGAAAAAGACAAACAAAAACTGCAAACTCCAAAGGCAGTTATATGACAATCAGTGAGTTGAGTGGCCCAGCAGGCATGTAACTGGAGTCCTTGAAGGGCAGGAGCAACAACGGGAGGCAGAAAAAAACGTTAAGAATCAGTGGCCTAAAATTTTCCAATTTGATGAAAATTACAAAGTAATGCTTAAGAAGTTTGGGGAATTCCATGTACAAAAGCATGATAAAAGGCATATTATAATCAAGTTAAAGTCAGTGCTTTTAAAAGTAGCTGGAGAAAAAGAGCATAATATGGCAGAATACAGGTAAATATGTGAAAGACTTTTTTGGCTCTAAGATAATGCAAGATTATATGATCATCTCAGTAAAGGAGGAAAATGTCATAGCAACTCCAACATTAAAAAAAAAAGAAACAACAACAACAAAACCCACAATTTTGCAATCTACGAAAAGACAGGAATATCCTCAACCTAATAAATCTCAATCTATAAAAAAACCCAAAACAAACCTAAAGTTAACATCACCTTTTATAAAGACCAAATATTTCCCCCCAAGATCAAGAATGAAGCAAGAGGCAGGCAGAGTGTTACACATCTGCGATCCCAGCACTTGGGAGGCTAAGCAGGAGGATCACAAGTTTAAGGATAGTCTAAGCCACATACATACTGAGTTCAAGACCAGCCTGCCTGACATCCTCAACTCAAAAAAAAGGGAAGGCTGTCTACTCTCAATGCTTCTATTCAGTACTGTACTTACTGCAAGTTCTAGCCAGTGAAATAAAGAAAGACAAAGAAATAAAAGAACTAAATATTTCAAAGAAAGAAATAAAGCTGCTTTTATGCACAGATGACATGATCATATATAAAAATAATTATGCAATCTACAAAAAAGCTACTAGATTAAGTTGATTTTAGCAATATTGCCAGATACAAGATAAAAATAGAAAAATCCATGGTATTTTCATATATTAATTTTTTTTGGATATCCTTTTATTGGTACATTTTAGGTGTACAATATAATGACATTCATCATTGGAGATATGCACCTTTACATAATCTCTCTTGGTTCTTATTTTTACCCCCTTCCCCTGCCCTAGCTATTTATAAAGACTTTGTTTCCTTTTTTCCATTGTCTCATATTAATTCCATTCCCTTCTTTCCTTTCCCCTACCCCTCCCAATTCCCCTTCCCCTTTGCCCCTTTTCTTCCTATTTCACATTATCTATTATACCTTTTAGTCCTTATTTACACTTTCAGTTTCTCACACTAGAGAAATTATTTGGTATTTATACATGTGTGTCCTATTTATTTCACTTGAGAGTATCGCCTCAACGTGCATCCATTTGGCTATAAATGTCTCTAATTTCTCATTTTTTATGGCTGAGTAGTACTCCATTTTATAAAAAAACCACATTTTCTTGATCCACATATATTAATATTGAACAATTAAGATTTTAAAAACAAAAATATTTACAATAGTATAAAAATACTATATAATCATATTTTATTTTATCCCTAAAATAAAATAAAATTTATTTTTAAAAAGTACTAATCATAAACCTGTCAAAAGATGTGCAAGACCTGTACATTGAAAATGGTGAAACACTGAAAGAAGATATAAGAGATATATGGTCTGTTCATAGTTAGTGTGAACTCAGTGTTACTAAGATGTCAATTATTTCCACATTGACTTATAAATTTAACAAATTCAAATAACCATTAAGGTCTTTTTTTTTTTTTTTTGGTACTGGGGATTGAACTCGGGACCTTGTCCTTGAAAGGGAGGTGGCAGAACCACTGAGCTAAATCCCCAGCCCCCTATTAGAGTTTTTTTTTTAAGGAAATGCATATGGGAATGCAAGAGATCTAAAAGAGCAAAATAACTTTGGCAAAGTCCTGTATAAGTCAAAGGACGTAGGAAATTTTCTGTCATGATTTATTACAGAATTATGGCAATCAAGACTCTAGGTATTAAAATGGAACAGAAATACGTGTTCAAATTATTTTCAATGAAGTTTCAAAGACAATTCAGTGGACAAAGAATAGTTTTTCCACAAATGGTACTGGAAAAACAAGAAAACTGTATGTATACCAAAAAAAGGAACTTTAGTTTATTTCTGGCACCATAAATAGAAATTAAAATTGGATGATAGACCTAAAACAAAACCTAAAACTGTAAAAACTACAGAAGAAAAAAATGAAAATCTTCATGATCATGGAATTTTTTGTGGCCAATTTTAAAAAATTTCATCCAAATTATGTTCTTTGCTCTTCAAAAGAAACTGTTGAATAAAAAGTCAAGCCAGAGACTGGAAAAACTATTTGCAAACCACACAGTTTGCAAACTATTTGCAACCACACAGTTGATGAGGTTCTCTCTCAGACTATATAAAGAACTTCCAAAACCCAACGATTAGAAAACAGACCAATAAAAAACGAGCAAAAGATCTGTACTGACACTTTACCAAAGAGGAAATATAAATGGGAAATAAGCATACAAAAAGAAGCTCAACATCACTAGTCATTGGGGAAATGCCAATTAAAGCCACTCTGAGATCAGTACACATTCTCTATCAAAGATATAACAACTGTAACTCCAATATGCTACTGATGACAGTATAAATGTTATAACAACTTTGGAATACAGGTGGGCAGTCCTTTAAAAGTTAACAATGAATCTACCACATGATCTAGTTTTTTTTTACTCCTTTGTATTTATTAAAAAAAAGAAAATGTGTTCACTCAAACAATTTTACTTATTAGCATGAATATTTTATATCAGCTTTATCTGTAATAGAAACAACAAATGTGAAAACAACTAAAATGTCTAGCAATATGTGAATGGTTAAAAACAAAAGTGGTATATCCACACAATGGAACAACACTCAGCAATATAAAAGAATGAACTACTATAGACACAGCAACATGGGATGACTTTCATAATAGTTACACTCACTTAATAAAAGCCAGATCTTTTACCAAAGAAAGAACATATGTTTCTAATTATTCAAAATGAACCTACAATAACAGCACACAGATGAATGGTCAGTCCCCTGTGGTTGGAAAGAGAAAGAAGGAAGGGATGAAGAGATTATGAGGTACAAATACATTTTAGGAGATGATGTATATATTATTATCTTGATGTATACATTATTATCTTGATGGTTCCATAAAAAAAAAATATATATATATATGTTATCAAGCTATATATACTTTAAACATTCAAATTGATCAACTGCAACTGTCAAATAGGTGTTTGGAAATATAATGTGAATATGCAAGAAGGAAGAAAGGGAAGAAGGAAGAGAAAGTGGAAGGAAGGGCAAGGAACAAGAAAAATTTCCAACACACACACAAGAAATCTCAGAGAGTGTCCTCAAGTGCAGTTTGAATTCAAGAAATCTTACATTTGGCTTTCATTCTAAACTTAAATTGAAAGCTCCAATGCCTATTTGGGTAGCAATTCATTTTTCCTCACTTCTGTTTTTTTTTTTTTTTTTTGCCACTCTTGAATACTCTGATGATCCCACTAGCCATATTAAATTCACAATTTTTGGTTGTTAGCTTGTTTCAGCTTGAGTGAGAGGAATTCCTGAGAGGAATGATGACCACTAATGTTGCCTCTTCCATGGTTTCCTGGCCTTCTACCTACCTTGGCTCCTGTCTCCAGACATTCCGTAAGGCTTCGTGTGCCCAGAATGTGCAACCCAAATCCATGGAAAAGATTTCTAAAGAGGGAACGGTCTTTTCTGAGGAGGTCGTCAGCACCCTTTATAACAGACCCTGACCACAAAGGCTGCAGCTATTACAAGGACCAAGAAAATGGCATGCTAACAATTTAAAAAAAAATCTGAATGTAAAATTATATTCACAAGAAGATTTCAACCACATAAAAATACTGACAGATAAAAATTAGAACAACATGTAAAAATGAAAATATAGAGGTTGTCTGGGGTTTTTTTTTGCTCCCTCCTGTTTTCATAAACTATCTTTATTGAGGTTACATTTTCTTTAAAGAGAAAAAAGTATTATTGACAGTTGATAGCTTGAAGGCTTTTTCATTCTATCCAGCTGAAATGAATCTGAGGCTTCTATTCATCTGGGGGAAAGAACGAAAGAAAAAGAACATTTATTTTGCTCCTGTGCTGGGTGGCTGTAGCTGGGATGGATTTGTTTGACTGCCAATTACTGGTAACAGTTATCTGATTGTTATACATTTTATAAATGTGTCTAGCATGGTTCTGCTTGTAGATGTATTCAGTTTAGAAAATACTCATCATAACTAAATCTCCTATTCCACAAGATGAAGAAAACTAACTCTGGTTAATCAGCCCAGGGTATGCTATAATACATCCCAGGAAGGTCTGGTTTGAATATTGTTCTCCAGGAAACAGTGCTATTGTGGCAAATTATCTAAGACAGGAAACAAGCTTTTGTTGATTTCACTGCATGGCAGGAAAGCAAATTGTGGGTGAGCAAGAACCTGACTCAAGTGCCAACCAGTCAGAAATACTGGCATCAAGGTGGGGACAGGAGGGCACATGGATTAGTGTTGATGGCTGTTTACAAAGTGGCTCAACCTTTTTGGAGAATTATTTGTCAAAATCTATAAAAATGTTAAATGTGCAGCTAGCATTCCTCTTTTAGCATCATTTCTGCAAAGTAAATGGGGAAGTGAACAGAGCTCTGGGTATGAACAAGGATGCTACTCCAGCAGGGTTGTCTTTTCTTGATAGCAAAGAACTTGGGGAAAACCTACATTTGCAGAAGTAGGTGGGATAATTATGTACCAGCATAGAACAGGTCACCATGCAGCTATTAAAATAAAATGAACATCCATATGAAGTGACTGAGAAAGCTTTCCAAGACTGATTTAAAGAAGCAGGTTGAAAGCCACCCCCCCAAAAAAGGTGAAACATTTAGTGAAACATAGACCACTCACAAATGTATACTGCTTAAGTGAATGATTCCACAGGAATAAACAAAAGGACATGCATGAATTTTTAATCAAAGTTACTAAGGAAAGGAATATAGTGATGCTGAAGAAATTTAACTCCTAAATTTACTAATTTCCAAAACCTAGTGGGATCCTGAGTGCTTTTTAATTTAGTAAATAAAAAAGACAGTAATATCAAATACATTTAAGTGAAACATGATAGTGGTATAGACAACTGATAAGAAAAATGGGATGCAATCTAATTAAGAAAATGAATTCAGTAATACTGCTATTATAGTAAGAGATTTCTATCAGGGAGAATGTATATTTTCTGAGGGGAAAAAGAGCCCAAATTGCATTAAGTGATTTGTCTTTCTCCTCCCTACTATGCCTTTTAAGAATCCACATTTCTAGATAAATTTAGTCTATTTAGCAGGTGGGATGGAATACTAAGGACAATTCAGAAAGGAACCCTTTGGGGAAGGGTGGTTTCAACATTAGGGTTAGTCTGTTTTGCCTTCAAACATTGCAGATTTAAAATAAAGACAAAGGTTTTAGAGCGGGGGGAAAAAAAGAATTAAGGAGATCTATGGGGAAAAAACTCCAGGGTTTTTTTTGTTTTTGTTTTTTTAAAGACTAAAATAGCAGGTTATGCTAATTCTGAGCATAGCCAGCAGGCTGAGTTCCCAGTCACCCTGTAGTCCAAGCTGCTGCTGTCCCAGGGTCCAGCGGAGTCCGCCCACGGGGATGGCTGACACCATCTCATCTCCAAATTGTCTGGACCCCTCTGCAGCCACTGCTATCTCTAGGGTGGGGCAAGGACAAGACTGGGTGTCTTCATAAACTACTTCAGATCTTAAACCATAGCCACCCACACCACCATCTGTTAAGTGCCATGTGGACCCTAAAAGAAAAATCCGGTTTGGTCCTAAAAATACTATTTGCCTCCAAAAAAATATGTCTCCTATAGCTCTGCCTCACAGGCTTCTGTTTTACATAACATTAATTAGAGATGCTAATTCAGTGTCAGACTGGTACAGCGGCCACTCCCTGGTATGTGAAATCTTAAACCTTAAAATTCTGCCAAGATGTGTCATTTCATCCAAGTGTAGCCAACTCCGTTTAAATTGTGTATGTGCTATGCCTCCCGAACCATAAGCCCCTAGACTGGAGTTGTCATCTTGCTTGGACTTGGATTTCTAATCTTTGACTTATGATGCGTACGACTGATTTTATTCTCCTTTAGTTAATAATACAATTATATGTACTCATATGGGATTGAAAAAAGGAAGCCTTTAAAATTTCGAATGAATTCTCGTAAGAGACCTTAAGAATGGTTTCTGCTATCAATGTAAGGCCATTCAGCTTTAAGCATCCTTGCGCTGCCTCCTTGTGACACTGGAATAGTTTCCCATTGCCAGCAGGCATAATGTAAAGTTTTGTCAGTGGATGATGCTGGAAAGACTGTGGAGAAGGAAGGGCACTGACTTGATCCGGAAGTCACACTGTCCAGCCAGTGGTGCTCATATAGCTTTCTGGCCCCAGCCAGTGGTTCTTTGCAGGCTACCAGACTCAGCCTGCCAAAACCCTGGAGTGGATTTCTTGCTCACAGCACCCTATGCACCAGCATCCCAGGGAGGCTCCCAGCTAGCTGGTCCTGGCTTGTAATTCCTGCCACCAGCTTCTGTTCTGAGCTATGGCTCAGCTCTGGCCCAGAGATGCCACATCCAGCAGGCTGCGGTGATGTCTCCTCTGTGTTTCCCAATTCTATCAATATGTGTCTTTTCTCTTGGCCATTCTGGTTAGACATTTACTATTTTAATAATAATTAACAAAAAAGCTTTGGCTTCGATTCACTGATGTTTTTTTAATTTCTCTTTTCAATTTCATTCATCTCATTTGTCTCTAATTATTTATTAGTTTCAACTTTCTGCTTGCTTTCAACCTGCTTCTATTCTACTTCATAGTATAAACATAGAGATAATTTGAAACATTTTCTGTGTTCTACTACAAGCTATTAATGCTATAATTTTTCCTCAACACACTGTGTTGGCTGTATTCTACACATTCTGATGTGGTAAATTTTGGAGAATCTGTTTGGATTTTTAATCAAGGCACAAAGTTATTAAGGAATGCTACCATAGGGATTAGCATAATTTGATGTTCTGAAATACCCATGCAAGGTGAGCGTTTACTTATAACCATTCTCAGTTGTCTCCCTTAAACTCTCAATCCTCCTGAATGTTCCCTGGACACATGGTATCCCTGTCTCTTGGCCATCTTGTTCTAATCATGTCCAGGGTTAGGGACAAAATTATGACCAGAATCATGCAATTTCTAGAGCATACATTTAAGAAGAAGATTCTGAATGCCTGGAATCTGATGGTATGGTGGATAGTCAGCTTGAACCATGTGGATGATGGGGATACACAAGAAAAAAGAGGGGCCACACATATAAGAAACATAAGACCTTGGATAACCTCATGGAGCACAGCTCTAGGAATACCCGCCAGCTTGCATTACATGTCAGAAAGAAATCATCTATTTTCAAAGACATGCTATTTTTGCTTATTTTGAAGTATACTCATTAATAAATTTGGTTGCTGTCTGAAAATGAGAGGAGTCAGGAATGAAGGCAAGAAGCAGACTGCTCTAGTGGCCAGGTGAGACTTAATGGTGATTTAGACAAGTATGATGAAGAATTGTGGGTCAAATCAGTATCTATTTTAGAACTAGAACTATTAGAACTAGCTGATAAATTTGATGTACAGGGTGAGGAGAGGGTAAGAGTAAAAACTTATTCAAATTGCTGTCTTGATCACTATGGAAATCAGTATGGAGGTTCCTCAAAAATTAAAAATAGAACTATAATATGACCTAGCTATCCCATTTCTTGGTTATATTAGAAGGAATTGAAAGGTGGTATACTATAGGAATACCTGCATGTCCATGTTTATTGTAACACAATTCATAACATCCAAGATATAGAACCAGCCGAGGTGCCTGGCAGCAAAGGAGTGGATGAAGAAAATGTGGTACACATACATAATGGAATATTTTTCAGTCGTGGGAAGAATGAAATTATGTAATTTTCAGGAAACGACATGGAACAAGAGGTCATCATGTTACATGAAATAAGCCAGACTCAGAAAGACAAGTACAACATGCTAATATATGGAATATAAAAAAGATGACAAAAAGTAGAAGGGTTAATATTATTGGACAAGTGGAAGAGAGTAAGGGGAGGGGGATCTAAGGGACAGTATTGGGGGATGGATATGATCAAAATACTTTACAGGCATATATAAAAAGTTTAAAAAGTTTAACAAAATAAAAATAGAAAGAATTTTATAAAAACTAACTACTGGCTTGAGCACCAATGGATATGAGACACTGCCATTTACTGAAATAGGGAAATTAGGGGAGCAATAAATTATAATGATTTTGCTTATGATATATCAAGAGCCATGATTTAGATGGAATAAATATGATTTTCTTATTAGACACCCAACAAGATGAATTAATAAAGAGGCTGCATACATGGGGCTGGAACTCAGCACTTACAATGTGGTATCACGGTATCTGCTTCCTGGCCTTTCTCCCTGGCCACGCAGTGATGTCCATGGAGGTAAGGGACAATGTCTTATTTATTTTTACATCCTGGGTTCTAGCACACTAACTGAAATAAAGTACACGTTCAATAAATATTTGTTGAATTAGTCCATGAATCTGTTTTAATAAAAGGCAACTATCAAAAACAAATGCTATGAAATTAAAATTCTCACCTATACTATATAAGTGATAAAAATAATTACCTAAGCAGCTAAAGAAACTCTGAAGACACGATGGATATTTTAATGAAGGCAATACATTTAGAATAGTGTACTGAGACACTGAGTCCATCACATTAATTTTAAAATGTATGAGATATTAAAACAAACATAACTACTGTGAAAACAAACTAAGTAAGTTTGGAGATACCATAAAAATCAAACCATGCTGTTTGGAGAATATACTTTCTTGGAGGCACATCTGGGAGGTGGGGGAGAAAGCCAAGCAGGTGGGATCTGAGAATCCCAGGATTATTAGTGAAATTTCATTTCAAAAAGAATTATACTACTAAATTTTTAAAAAAGACATGGATACTCTAACCTCATTCCACACATGAAGAAATAACCCTGCATGTCTAGTTACAAATAGAGACAAGACTAGAAGGTGGATCTTTCAATACTTAGGAAATTGCGATCTTTTTTTCCAGAATTCATCTATCATAAGTTCCATATGTTTATATGAGTGTCTAAGCTGTATCACTTATACTGGGCTTAAACACTGTAATCTATCAAGAAAGCCCTTTGAAGACTGCAATTGGGTTTAATTCTGCTCGCTCTGGCTATATGAAAGAGTTATTTTAATGGAGGTAGCAGAAGGTATTCAGGCTAACCAACTTTATTCTTTAAACACTGCTAGCAGATGAATACATAATTTACTACAACATATCCTAATTTTCTCCCTGGGGCTTCAGAAGAATTAATTAAATATTAATCAGACTTAAAGGACACAGTCATAAGATTTTAAAGTCTTTTCATATTCATATTGAAAAAGTATTGTCTTTCCCATGAAATAAAAAAAAATAGCACCATTACTGAAAGCACCTTAAGATTATATTTCCATTATCAACTATTATTTATCCAGCAGGTTAAGCTGCAACACACTGTGGATAAAATCCACCATCTGCTTTCTTCTTTCTTTCCTAAGGTTTTTTTTTTTAATCTTATCATCTGAAATGACAGGCTGGTATTATCAAAGTTATGCATCCTGAGAAGGAGTAGCAGGTCCAAATTTCCTTTTTTCATTCTTTCTGGTAGAACACACAAGACCTTAGAGGTAAGCTATCAACAACAATATATCTTCAAATTCTTGCTAGACTCCCTGGAGGAGGAAAGAAAGTAATTAATTTGTCATCCTAGACAGTGTACTGTTTTGCTACAGTATTAAAAAGCCTATTTCACTGCAATGAAATTTTATCACAAATAGATGAACTAGAATAAAAGGAAGCATTTTTTACCAAAATCTGCTGAAGAACATAAAAGTAAACATTAATTTGAAGAGTTTTGAGGTCCTACATCTAAAAAAAATTCAGGAACTAGAAACAAAAATCAACATGTTTGCCTGCTGATTTAGTTTTATAATTTAAAAAATTGATCTGAAGTATGACTATCTTGCTATCATAAAATTTATCCCTGTGAAGAATATAAAAATAAGAATGAAGAGATTTATAAATGCACTGATTTTTTTCAGTATGTAATCTGCTTAATATGTTGATTTCCTGGTAGTTCCCTGAAGCATCCCAGACCAAGCTGCTCTTTTGAAGATGTTGCTGAATGCAAAGACCGCACTGGGAGTATCTTCTTTTTTAAAGGTTTGAAAGGGAGCCTCTTAAAACAAATTCTTACTTTTTACTTTTTCTACTTTGTAAAACTTGTCCTAAATATGGTTATAGGTAGCCCTGAGACACAAAAAGTTATCAAAGCATAGTACAGGTGATGGGAAAAGAAAAAAGAGCACTCTGTCATTGTACCAACACAGTAAGGAGCAACTGACAGCAAAATGAACTTTGGCAACTTTTTATATATCTGCGGGAGAAGCCATCTTTTTCTAATACTTCTCTAGATTTCATCCTGCTGTTTTAAACATAAGGTTCACCAGGCCTGGATGATACCAATAGAAACAATCCTGAGCAAGCCTGCAGATCAGCAAGAAGTAGAGCATAGTTGCTTTATCACTTAAAAAGAGAAAAGAGTAAAAGATGAGCAGTGAAATGAAAGGAGCCCATTGAAGACCGATTTGTTTTGTATCTCTTTCTATGTTAATGTAGGATTTTGAGTACTACATACAAATTAAAGGTTAAATTTCTGACATTTGTCAAACTTGGTGTTTGGGCTGCAAGCTTACAAGTGGATGGTAAGTTAAAAGATAAAAAGAAATGAACACAGCTCAAATAGATAAAAAGAAAAACACTGCACAGCTCAGCTTTTACAACTATTATGAAAGAAATGCTGTGATAATGACTGAGAATAGCTTATTAATAAATAATTTGGCATTTGTAAAAGTCACAAAATACCTGTTTGTTCTCATGATGAATGTAATCATTATGTGCTGCAAACAGGTACTAACTAAACATTTAAAAATCTATGTTTGAACAAACAGGCCAGTACCTTAAAACTCTGAAGGGAAAACTGGAGCCCACAGAGAAAGTGAAGGCACAAACCTCAACAAAGAAAAGGGAATGGGTAATCTGCAACCGCCCCCCCCCAACACCTAGCTCATGGCATGAGAAAGGAAAATTGAATTTACAGAGACACAGTGAAAGTGGGCAACTCCAGAGACCTCCAGGGAGAAATACACCAGCGGAGCAGAGCAGTGGATACTATGCATTACAACAAGTGGTAAGTGACTCCAGTCCAAGTGACTGCAGTGTTCCCTGAAGAAAGTGCTGGGTCAGATGCCATATTAAGGAAAGGCCCACTGAACCCTCAACTCAGAGCAGCCTTAGGGTAGCTTCATCTCAGAGCTCCTAGTGTTAAAAACACACAGTGACTGGGTGTGGGTCAGGGAGCTGTGGACAGGTCAGCAAGAGACACCAGGGTACTACAAGCTAAGACTTAGGCCCCATCCTACAACCAGAGGCCAGGATCAGCCTGAGCTTCTGTGGATTTGAAAGTACTAGAACTAGCACCCCACATTAATCCTACTGCAGGTTTCCTGGAATAACCCAGCATGGATCTGGGCTCTGACTGCCTTAGTCTACCAGCAAGAGCAGAGTCATGCCCTGAATTGTATGCTACCCCAAAACTGGAGACCCCAGAGGATAAAAGCTTGAAATCACAGAGAAATTTCTTTCTTTCTTTTTTTCATTGATTGTTAGCTTCTGTTTATTTTTTTAATTGTTTGCTTTCTGTGAGTGTGAACATTGTTTTTAGTTTTTTCTGTGTTGTTTTGCTCTTGTTTTTTTGGTTTTACCTTTCTTTCCTTCCTGTCTTCTTCACCAAGTTCCCAAGGCTTGGGTGATCTTCTTTTGTCCTTCAGCCTTGCTTGTAATCTCTTTCTTTTCTTTTATTTCTTTATTTTTCCTCTTATCCCTTTTAAATTTTCTCTCCTTAGGGTAAAATTGCTCTACTGAGTGGACATTTATTGTATATAACTTTCAGATTTATGTGAGATTTTGTTACATAACTATAAATCTTGTATCTACAGTTATCACAGTTCATCATTTTGTAGTCTGTGCTTGATGCTGTTGTTATTAGTGATTGTGCTACTTTAGCCAAGGTGACATAGTTGTTGTGATCAATTGATCTTCCTTGTATGTCAATACCTAGACTGTCTGGGGGTCATAAACAATACTACAGTCCAGTGCCAAAGAACTGGGTTCTAGGCTAAATGGGTAGTAACCTTTCATCCCTAATAAACTGAAGAGGCAGGATCCTGGGACTGACTCAAAAGGCAGATACACCTAGAAGACATTTCTGAAAAGTAATTATTTCCTAAAGAGGTCTTGATACTAGCAATAAAGCTACCTACCATAAGCAGTTTACAAGCCTCAATGCAGAAAATATATAAACAACAACAAAAATAGAAAATGAGAAAACATGGAAGTAAGAGGCAACCCACAATCCCTAACTCACCTGGCAAATCAAGGGGTCATTGAGGTGGAAGAATTCAAAAGCCATCTAGCTGAATTTTATGAAATGGTAGCAGCAAAACTAACAAAAAAGATCAGTGAGTCTCTTAACAAAAACAAAATGAGACAATTAAAGAGATTACTATCATAATAAAAGAAATGATTAGTGAGTCTAGAGTAGATACAGATACAAACTTAGAGGACCTTAGAAAAGCCATGGAAACCATGAATGCTCAACATAGAAAAGAACTGGATTCCATATAACAGACTCAAAGAGAAATCAAGAAGATTAAAAATTCTACTGAAAGTATAGGCAGGACAGTCAACCAGTGTGAAGACAGAATATTAGATCTAGAAGACAGGGTTGTAGTTGGCAGTCACCAAATTAAAGATCTCTTAAAGACGGCAAGGGGTCATGAAAAAGCAATCCAACCACTGCTAGATGATATAAAGAAGACTAACATAAGATTAGTTGGAATTGATGAAAAATCAGAAGACAGTACAAAGGGCATAAAAAACCTGTTCACAGAAGTAATAGTAGAAAACTTTCCAAGCATGGGAAAAGAATCTGAAATACAGATAAGTAAGGCATATAGAACTCCCTATACAGTAGTACCTTGGTTCACAAATGCTTCTGTTCACGAGCAATTTGGTTAACAGAGGTGTTCAGCAATATTTTGCTTGAGTTCATGATCCCCAAACTGGGTGATAAACACAACTGTGGCCACCTCCCTGCATGAACACAAATGTAGCAATCTTCCTCAGAATTGTGGGATGAGTTAAATTCATGAACCGAGGTACCACTGTAGTCAGGATCAGAAAAAAAACACTACACCAAGGCATACAACAGTCAAGATTCAAGAAAGTTCAACACAAGAACAGAATACTAAAAGCTGTTAGAGAACAAAAACCTCAATTATAAAGGGAAATCCATCATAATCACAGCAGATTTCTCAACTCAAACTGTTAAGTCAAGGAAGATTAGAGTGAATTATTTTAAGCCTTAAAAGTAAACAAACCAGATTGATGTACCCCACAAAATTATCTTTCAAAATTGATAAGTAAATAAGATACTTCCATGATAAAGAATATGTGAAGAAATTCATGAGAACCAAACTAGCACTCCAAAATGTTCTGAAGGTTATTCTAGAAAAAGACAATGAAGGCAGTAATTCCAAGAATCCCAAAAGAATAAATCCACCAGACAAAGCAAGCAATTAAACAGAAGGGAAAGAAAGGGAGCCAACAACAGGAAAATAATATAACGAGGATAAGTCAATACATAACAGTTATAACCATCAATGTGAAAGGTCTCAATTTGCCAATCAAAAAAAACATCGGCAGAATGGATCGAGGAACAAGATCCAACAATATGTTGCACAAAAGAAACACATTTAACTCAAAAAAGAATTCATAGACTGAAAAGTAAAAGGTCGGAAAATAATACTCCAAGTGACAAGAACCCAGAAAAAGGCAGGGGTAGGGATCCAATTTGTAGACAAAGTGGATTTCAGGCCAAGAATGATCAGAAGAGATAAAAAAAGGTCACTACATACTTGTTATGGAAACATTCTAAGAGAAAGAGATAACAGTCATAATTATATGTGCCAAATACTGGTGTACCCAACTACATAAAACAAATACTAATGATTTATGAAAAATCAGATAAGCACTAATACAATTGTAATGGGAGACCTCAATACCCCACTGTCACAAGTAGACAGATGAACTAGACAAACAATCAACAAAGGAACATCAGAGCTGAACCAAACTTTTGAACAAATGGACTCAGTAGATATCTACAGTGTGTTCAATCCAACAAAAGAATACAAATTCTTTGCAGCAGCACACAGGACTTTCTCCAAAATAGGCCATATACTAGCTCAGAGAACATGCTAAAGTAAATGCCAAGGAATTGAAATTATCCCATAACAGTATGGTATGATAATAATATCATGTGATATTATCAGATCATAGTGCAATGAAATTGGAAATCAATGGCAAAAGAAACCACAAAAATCACACAAATACATAGAAATTAAATAACACCCTACTGAACAACCAATGTATCACAGATAGAATTACAAAGGAAATTAGATAATATCTATAGTTAAATAATAATGCCAATATGACACACCAGAAGTTATGGGACACAATTAAATCAGTCCTATGAGGGAAATTTATTATGGTGAATTCACATATCAGAAAAACAAAGTGAGCTCAAATAAATAACCTAATGTTGAACCTCAAGTTTCTAGATTAAAAAAACAGCAACTTAAACCCAAAGCATGTACAAGAAAGGAAGTTATAGGGGCTGGGGATGTAGCACAGTGGTGCCATATCTGCCTGGCAAGTGCAAGGTGCTGACTTCAATCCCTGGTACTGAGAAGAAAGAAAGAAAGAAAGGAAAGAAAGGAAAGGAAGGAAAGAAGGAAAGAAGGAAAGAAAGAAAGAGAAAGAAAGAAAGAAAGAAAGACAGAAAGAAAGAAAGAAAGAAAAAATTACAAAGATCAGAGCAGAAATTAATGCAATTGAGACTAAGAAAACTACAAAGAATGAATGAATTGAAGAGTTGGATCTTTGAAGGATTAAATAAAATGACAAGCCCTTGGCCAATCTTATAAAAAAAAGAGGAAAGACTCAAATTAATTCAATTAGGAATGAAAAGGGTGAAATCACAACAGATCTTACAGAAATCCAGAAGATCATTAATACCTACTTTGAGAACCTGTACTCCAATAAGATAGAAAACTCAGAAGAAATGGACAGATTCCTAGAAATAACCCATATCAGTCAGTAAAACTGAAGTTGTAATTTAAAAACTATCAACAAAGAAAAGCCCAGGTCCTGACAGATTCACTGCAGAATTTTACAAGAACTTTATAGAAGGTCTAATACCACTACTCTTCAAATTCTTTAATGAAAATGAAACAGAAGCAATACTCCCAAACTCATTCCTGGGATTAAGCATTACTCTGATGCCAGAAACAGAGAAAGATCAAACCAAAAAAGAGAACCACAGGCCAATCTTCTTAATGAACATAGATGGAAAAAATCCGCAATAAGATACTGGCAAACAGAATGTACCAAATTATCAAAAGGATTATACACAATGGCCAAGTAGGATTCACCCCAGGGATGCAGAAATGGTTTGCATTCCCAAGTCAATAAATGTAACACACCACACTAACAGAACCTAGGACAAAAACTACATGATAATATCAATGGACACAGAAAAAGCATCTGACAAAGTCCAACATCCATTCATGATTAAAAACAAAAACCCTACATAAAACTGCAATAGAAGGTCTTTATCTCAATCTGATAAAAGCCATTTATGATAAACCAACAGCCAAAATTATATTAAAACTGAAAGCTCTCATGCTAAAATCAGGAACAAGATAAGGATGCCCACTATCACCACTCCTGTTTAATAAAGCTCTGGAAACATTAGCCAGAGAAATTAGAGGAGAGAAAGAAATAAAAGGAATATGAATGGGAAAGGAAGAAGTTGAATTATCATTATTTGCTGATGGCATGATACTCTAGATAGAAGACCCCAAAAACTCCACCAAAAGACTCCTAAAATTAATAACCAAATTTAGTAGCATAGCAGAAGACAAAGTCAACACTCAAAAATCAATAGCATTCCTGTATATGAATAAAAAACTCACTGAAAAAGAAATTAGGGAAACAACATCTTTCACAATAGCATCAAGAAAAATGAAATACTTACGAATAAGTCTAACAAAGGAAGTGAAAGATCTATACACTGAAAACTAAAGTACTCTGAACAAGGAGATCGGACAGGATATCAGAAAATGGAAAGATATCCCCTGTTCTTGGATAGGCAGAACCAATACAGTGTTAATGGCCATACTTCCAAAACTGTTATATAGATACAAGGCAATCCCAATCAAAATACTAACAGCATACTTCACAGAACTAGATATAACAATCCTAAAATTCATACGGAATCAGAAGAGGCCTAGAATAGTAAAAGCAATGCTGGGCAACAAGGCAAGGCAGGGGGCATCACAATGCCCTGTTTGAAGCCATACTACAAAAACAGCATGGTATTGGCAAAAGAAAAAACAAAACAAAACAAAAAAACAGACCCAAGGATCAATGGAACAGAACAAAAGATGCAGACACAACCCCAAGCACACTCAGCCACCTCACCTTTGCAAAGCCCAAAACACCTTCACTTGAAGAAGGACATCCCCTTTAATAAATAAATGGTGCTGGGAAACTTGTTTTCCACATGCCGAAAATTGAACCTAAACCCAAATCTCTCACCATGCACTAAGCTAAAATTGTAATGGATCAAAGATCTAAATATTAAGAAACACTCTGTTTGAAGACAGAACAGGTAAAACTGGTGAAACTCTGGAAGACATAGGTGTAGGCAACAACTTTATGAACAAAACCCCAATCGCATAGGAAATATTAGAAAGAATCAACAACTGGGATCACATAAAATTAAAAAGCTTTTGCACAGCAAAAGAAACCAAGAGAATGAAGAGACAACTCACAGAATGGGAAAATTTTTTACCAGTTACTCCTCAAATGACTAACATCCAGAATATACAAAGAACTCAAAAAAAATCAGACCACCCAAATTTAAAAACCTAATCCAAAAATGGGCATTTAAAATGAAGAGATATTTCTCAAATGTGGAAGTAAAAACAGCAAATAAATATACGAAACAATGTTCAACGTCACTGGTCTTTTGTGAGATGCAAATGAAAACAACGCTGAGATTCCACCTCACTCCAGAAAGAATGGCTATGATCAAGAAATCAACCAATAATAAATGCCGGCAAGGCTGCAGGGAAAAAGGAACCCTTCTTCATTGCTGGTATGAGTGTATACTGTTACAACCACTATAGAAATCAGTATGGAGATTTCTCAAAAAACTAAAAATATAGTTTCCATTTGTCCCAGTTGTTCCCCTCCTAGGTATCTTCCTGAAAGAGTTAAAAGCATCATACCACTATGATATATGTATACCCATGTTTATAGCAGCACAATCTGTAATAGCTAAATTTGGAAACAGCCCATATGCTCATCAACAGATGACCGGATAAAGAAAATGTGGTATTTCTAGAGTGGAGTACTACTTTCCCATAAATAAGGATAAACTTGAGTCATTTATAGGAAAGTGAATGCACCTGGAGACCATAATCTTAAGTGAAACAAATCAGACACACAAGTTCTAATATTGCATTCTCTTATGTGGCAAACCCAAAGAGTAAACAAGGAGTATAATGGAGGATAGATATTGGGAAATAGGAAGAACATGATCAAATGGAAAGGGGAAAAGGGAGGAGGGAGGGAAAAGAAAAAAAAGGAGAGTGAAAAAAATGGAAACTAAGCTTTTGTAAATGGGGAAGGGAAGGATTAAAGGGAGGGGAGGGGAATGGGGAAAAAAAGAATCAAGATATATAATGTACAGGTAAAAATTCCCTATGATGAATGTATGTATGCCAAATATGTACTAATAAAATAAAAGTGAAAAAATAAAGTTAATGGCTTTGTCATTTCACATTTAATTTGCCAGTAACATATCAAGTAGATCAGAATTATAAGATTAGGGATTCAATGCATTTCCTGATTATTTATAGCTAACAGAATTTTCTCTGTATGTCTTATGGTTTAGATCTAAAATGTCCCCAGAAGAAAAATTAATAAAGGTATTGAAAATAAATGAAAGTACCTTTATGATTTTAGTTTCCTAATCCCCTCAGAGTACCATTCACAGTATTAAGTATTACAAAGAAAATTCAATGAAAATTTTGCCTAAACTTCTCTGAAATAGAAATTCATTGAAGTTTACTGCTGGCTTAGCAAAGATAGAACTGTCCTGTGAGCTAAATCCCATCTCAACAATCATTAACCAGATGAAATGAGGGCACATCACTATTTTGTATGAGACAAAATCAATTTGTCACTTTGTTGTGAATGAGATGAGATTCGAGAGATGAGTCTAATATTATCCTCCAATAAAGGTTTTGTTCATACTTTCAGCTATTTACTTTCTACATGGCAAACATGAGACATTTTTAATAGTGAATTTTGCTTAGTCCAAATTGATAGTAATTTGATCTTCTGAGCGTCAATAAAATGAACCCTGCATCTTAATGTTGTGTTCTTTGCCAGTAGTAATTATATATTATTAGAACAAGGAACTGCAAAAGGAGAAATTAAAATAAAACACAAATTCACACCTACTGTTGAACAGGAATGGAGGAAACCTATCTTCAATTTTTGAAGTGGTTTCAAAAGTGATCCCTGCAGAATCCTCCAAAAAATCCACTTCAAAAGCAGCAGAGAAGTTCAAGAAATGCCCTTGGCTTTGAATAATTCTCCCATCAGGAGTCAATATCTATTCAATGTCAAGGTGCACACTAATAATTGTTTTACACTAAGTGCTCCCCTCCTGCTCACCTTGCTCCCCCACCCTAAACTCTTTTAGGAGAGTAAGAGTAAAAACAACTGAAGTGTAAGGTTAAAACAAGGAGGCCCAGAGAGGCCTGGGCAGAGTGACCAGAGGTCCAGAAGTGGAAGTGAGAACTTCCAGTTGGAAAATCAGAGAAAATTTCACTGTGGGAAGAGGAACATTTGTAGTAGTTAGAAGAATGAGAATATAAGGTGTAAACATTAGAGATGGGAAAAGAGGAATGGTAGGCAAGTGCTGGGTTATTCATGCTTGAGAGCACGAATGTGTCCTGAAGCCAATTCTTGCATCTTTACCCATGACTGGCTACCATGAAAGGTAAAGGACGACAGACTGACATCTGCTCTCTTCTTGAAGAAGAATATATTCCCTATCAGACATTTATTTCACTGACAATTTTTATATCTATTCAAAAGCAACATGACTGAGTTTAGATTAGGCAGTAAACTAAGTTTAAATGTGCCATTCAGCACATTTAAAATGCACAGTTTTTAACACTCCTCCGGTACAAATAAGCCCACCAAGAACTTTTAGTAAGCCTACAAAGTGTTGTAGCACATGTACTCCTTGGAAAATGTATGTCTGTCTTTGGTAAAAGAAATAAGTGAGAGAGAGGACATATTCACCTCCAAGGTCAGGTAACTCGACAACCTGATTTAGAATAAAGTCGTTCTCCACAGGACAAGCTCCAGTGACTCCTGAAGATTATTTTAAATGACACATTTTATTTAAACAGCTATAACTTTTTATCATGTTATATAATAATGAGACAGGGGAGATTGGTTGAGGGCACTATTTTGAGGAGGCTTTTTCCTTCTCGAAGTCATTTGGGTAGGAGATATTGAAAGGTTGGGTTTTAAATGAACTCACGTCTCACAAAAAGATTTAACATCCTGGATAGATTTACCCTGTAGGGCAATGTCTTCTGAAGCCTAGGAAAACACAGGGTGCAAAGGGAAGGAGGAGGAGATGGGAAGGGCACATAAAAAGAATTAAGATGTGGCATGCACGTGTTCCAACTCCCCATGCTGAATGTACTCAGTATATACTGCAAACATGTACTAATAAAAAAGAACGGGAAACAGAATGCGAATCAAGTAATCAGGAGAAATGAGAAATTACAGTGCTGGGATATGATGATTACAGGTCTTCATTTGCTTGCGCACACAAAAATAGTCACCTGTTATTAGAATGTAAGCAGGAAGTTACAATGTTTTTGTAACCTAGGCTCCAAAGTGGTACTTCTGCCATATTCTGTCTACAAGAAGCAAGTCGTATGGGCTGGCCTACACTCAGTGGGAGGGACACACATGGCTGCTGGTGGGTTCACTGGTGATTACTGCAGATGCTGTTTACAGAAGCGAATATAAGTGATGCTCTCTGGAAGAAGAGACTTAAGTGTGTGGCTACACATTAAAAATGAAAGAAAAGTGTTCTCTGTTTTTCTTCTCTTTAAAAAAAATTTTTTTGGTGGCACTGCGGATTGGACCCAGGGTCTCTGCACTGAGCTACATCTCCTACCTCTTCTTCTTTTTCCTCTTCCTCTTCTTTTTTTTGAGACAAGGTCTTGCTAAGTTGCCGGGGCTGGGCTTGAACTTGTGATCCTTGTGCCTCAGTCTCCCAAACTGCTGGGATTACAGGTGTGCATCACCGTGTCCAGTGAAAGGAAAGACTTTCAGGAAGAATCTGGTATGAGAATCCACCTGAGGGATAGTGCTCTGGGAATGTACGGAGACATGTCATTAGCCCCTCACTCGGCTCAGTCACCTCACAGCACGCCATGTCTCTGCCCGTTTTCTCAGTATGATAATCTGGGACCCTGCTAGACAAAGAAGAAGAGGGAGGGCGAGGAAATGAGGGACTGCACGGCCCAAGTCACACCCTGATAACCCATGCTGCCACAGTAATCACAGGAAGCAGCGCTGTAATGGCACAATGAGTGCAGGAGAAAGCTGGATGAGCTGTTGCTGCATTTTTTCCCCTACAAAGCTACTGATGACCTTGACATGGTGATAAAACCTAATGAAAATTTATGCGGTCAGTTTTCAAACATGGCCCCATTTTCCCCGACTTTCTTCATCCAGAGCTGGGGTCTATGTGGCCTCTCCTTACTCTAGGCGAGTGTTCCTGATGGTTTTGGCCCACACACAGTTCCTATGTGGTTTCCCAGGCTGAGTTACATGAACTACGAGTTTCACCTGGTCCTTTTGGGGTCCCTACACTTGGAACCCAGACACCATGCTGAGAAGCCCCAGGGGCCCAAAGACTCTGAAGAGAGAGATCGAGACACCTGGCCAGGCCTCAACCGCTTCAGCTCCTGAGCTCCAGCCACCACCACCATCTGTCAGCAACCAAAGTCTAGAACTGCTCGGCCAGGCCTTCATGAATGACTACACCGAAATCACTACAGATAATTTCAAAAGTGACTGTTATTGGTTTAGGCCAGAGTTTTGAGGTAGCTGCATTACAAAAGAAAACTGGAATAGCCCAAAGTAGTCATATATTAACAATACATGTGCATATAAAATGATAATATAAAATGGAGACATACTAGGGTAAAAAAATTCACAGCATTTAAGAAAGAAAAGTCTTTATAAAGTCTCATTTGACCCAACTATTTCTCTTCTGGGTATCATCCCAAAAGAATTAAAAGTATCATACCACAGCAATATATGCACACACATGTTTATAGCGGCACAGTTTGTCAGAGCTAAATCTTGGAAACGACCCAAATGCCCATCAACTGATGAATGAATAAAAAAGATGTGGATTTTTTATACAATGGAGTACTAAAGAAGGATAAATTCGAGACTTTCTAGGTAAACTGATGCACCTTGAGACTTGAAATAAATCAAACACAAATGTGTAAATATCACATTTTCTTTCTGGTGTGAGACACTTAAAAGTGTAAATAAGGACCAAAATGTATAATAGATATTGTGAAATAGGAAGAAATTGCTCAAAATTATACTGAGTATGAGATACTTTGTTAATAATTAAAATGATTTATGCAAAAAAGAAAGGTAACTTCCATATGAAGTGTGTGGTAATAAATTGAAATAATTTTCAAAATTCAAAGAAAATTAACCCATTTCCCACTCAAAAAAAAAGTGCAGCTCACTGCCTGTGTTCATTTAATTTTACATAAAAATGCTCTGGGAGACTTAAGAAATTTGATTCTTTTTCAATGTGAAAATAAAATATAAAAACTCTTAGAAAAAATTCATATTAGAAGTTTAGCCCGACCTTGGTAGCAAAATATAATAAATATAGTTACACACAACAACAAAAACTACTAACTACAACTGGGAAATATTTACAGGTAGAATGGATATAATCCTATGTTAGTAAGAAAGTAAATTGTTAGGGCCAGGAATGTAGCTCAGTGGTTCCACCCCCTGCCTCACAAGCGCAAGGTCTCAAGTTCGATCCCCCATACCAAAAGAAAAAAAAAAAGAAAAAAGGAAAAAAGAAAATAAGCTGTTACAATTATAGAAATTAGAAATAAAGCATTTCTAGTTTTATAATGCTTCAAATTAACAACAGACTAACAACGTGGTCAGCAACTACCTCCTTTCCTTGTCATATCATAGTTACAAGTCATTTGTTTTTACACCAGCACTGTTAATGCTCTTTTCCCTCAATCTGCCCCCATATGCATATTGCTCTGGGCATACCTTCCCTTTCATTTAAGAATTGTGCAGATCTTCATATCTCTACGTTCCTTTTTGTATCTCCACAATATTTATTCAAGTCTTCCCCTTCTATCTTTCTTTCTCCTCTTTTTTCTTGTCTTTCAGAAAACTTTTCCATCCACACTTCAAAGCACCATCTCCTCCATCCAACCCCTTTGGGCTGCTCCAATACCTTGATCCATCAAATATTCCTTCTATATCTTTGGTGTCCTCTACCTTACAAATAGACTCAACTTCATTATTTAAAACACTGATTCATTTAATTTTATATATTGATTTCACCCTCAGGGTAACATCAATCCTCCTCATTGACCCAATTCTCAATTTTATCTACACTCAATATTTTCTACCTCTTCCCTACCCATTCACACACTAAGCACCCCGTACTTGAGTTACATGTCCAGCACTACAGGAACTATTCTCTCAGCAATGACCAACAGTGGCCTTTTCCCGGCACCAGCCTCTAATGGACTTGTTGTAGTATTTGAGGCAGTCGATGAGCCTTTCCTTCTTGAAGTTCTTCTATTGCCGACTTTCAAAGCCTCGGGCTTTCTTTGCACTCTGAATGTTCTTCCTGTATTTTCTTTTCTGAACCATCATCTACTCTCCAAAACAGAAACATTCCCCACTTTCTTTCATCTCTACCAATTCTCATGGTGAGCTGATTCAGAAAGACCAAATCTCTAGGCTCTGCAGAATTCCAGCTTGAGATGCACTCATGCGTCCTTCAAACTCTTTGTTGATTTGTTCAGTCTAATTCTTGCATAGTAGTTTAGAGAGGAATTGAATGCTTTGAACAAAACAAACCCTTTCCAAGTAAAAAAAATGCTTAATATAAAGAGGTTAAAATAACAAGAGCATCAGAAATCACCTTGATCACTAGCAAGAAGGAGCTTGCATTTAATAAATTTAGGGTCTCTGTTTAATGGACTCATTATTTTTTCCATTACCAGGATCAAACTCAGGACCTTGCACTTGCAAGGCTGTTGTGGCACCACTGAGCTAAATCCCTGGCCCCAGTAGAGTTACTATTAACTATTCCCTCAGCCTGAAATGTTCTGGTACCTAGTGTTGTTTGGGTCTTTCACTCTGCAACCTTAGATGAACAAACATCACCTTCTGAGAGACCTCCTCGGAACACGGTGTACAAAAGAGCATCTCTCACAGTTGCCCTTACAGACACATTTTATATTTATTTACTTATTGTCTATCTTCCCTACAGAAATATGAATTCTGTGACAGTATGGACTTTGTTTTGGGCTATTTGCCCAGAAGACAGAAATAATATTCAGCACAGAGTAACAATATGAGACTGACTTATTGAAGGAATGAGTGACTTATTGAAGGAATGAGTAACTTAGTAAAAAAAGCAATGGTTTAAGCAAAGCATTTTTACTTTCCAGACTATACAAAGGACTGCAATACTATAACTCAGGAATACGAAGGGCAAAAAAATTTTCTTCACCATGTCAGTTAATTCAAATCTCTATGTAACAACCAGTATGTCTTCTAACGTAAGTTTTTTTGCGCAAATAATGCAATTAGCTATTTTATAATGGAATATTCCATTGCCCTGGCCTTTTTTCCCTTAAAACAAATGACCTCACTAAAGTCTGCTACCAATACTGCTATTATCTTTGGAAGCAGAAATTTTCTTTATTAGAACATGTGTCTAGTATCTTTGTAAATGAGTTGCTTGATATTTACTTCTCTAACATCTGTATTTTGACTGGATTTCTCTTTAAAACTTTTCTTCCATGTAGATTTTTTTATTAGTTGTAAGGAACTTAAAATATTTTTATTCAAGAGATTTTCAACCTTTCTTCTGCAGTGAAATTTATTTTATATATAAAATCTTAGTAAAGGCAGGGCCAGAAGTGGAGGATCTGAACCGTGCCTCCACCTGAGGCTGTACCTTCCCTCTGGCATCAGAAACATGAGAATCACAAGTCTCCTTTGAAAAGACAGGGAAGTCAACACATTTCTACTTAAACCTGGATGTGGTTTCATATGTTAGCTGTTACATCTAGCAGGAAATCCCTCTCTACTTCTAAGCCACATTTAGTTCACCGGACAATACATGGGCACTGAGTGGAATGAGAACTCAAGAATGGATGGGCTCTGGCTTCACACCCCACCTCCCAGCTAAACAGATCTGGATTGATGTATAATCTTACTCAAGTGAGTGATTGTTTTTCTTACTTTTCACATCTCTATTGCCTACTCTTCCCTTCATCTATGTCTCTGTACTGACTCTCCCCTGCTCTGCCTCCCCAACCCCAGGACTCAATCACCAACTGTGAACATTCCGTAGGTTTCAGGCAGTGCTCTACTGTATTATCCTCTACTTCTTATGCCTCAAGAATGAGTTCAAGTCAGGGCTCACCACTAAAACAGTGGATGCCTTTTTGATTCCCCTCTTCTCCTCATGCTGCTGACTATGAGCTGTTTACCTGACATGGCTAGTAAGGGACTTGTTATCCCATAAAGCCAACACTTTTATTCCCTCCTTCACTGGGACTCCCTTCCCATATCTCCATTACTTTCAAAGATCTCACTATCACCTTGTTTCCCAAGCCTGAACTTTTTATCTTTGACTCTTTTTTTCTCATCATTTATATTATGTAAGGCATATAATAACAATTTTGCATAATATCCTTTGGATCTAATTTTCTGAAAGCTTTTCAAATGTAGCTCAGTTGCCATTATTTTGAAGTATACTCAAAATCTACAGAGATCTACCATCCAATTAGAAAAGGTGACTTGTTCAAGATAAAAACGAACCTAGGAAAAAAATGCAATATGTAACTCTTAGAGTTCAGTACTTTAACTGGTGTGAGATCCACTATTATTACAAGTCTTCCATTTGCTGAACAATTGCTCAGAAATTGATCATGACTTCATTTCTAAAGGTCTGTTTCACCTGCCCACTGTGACTGTCATGGCCTTTTTCTCCAGGGCTGACACTCTGCATGCAATCCCTTGACGTCTCATTATACCTAGTGCTGTGGACGAAGTGCCAAAGGAGCACAGTGAAACTGATAGCAGTGAGGAGACTGGAACAACATGGCTGCTAAGTCTACTTGGATAGTAAGAACCACCAAAAAAGGTTGTCTCAGCTTGCCTTGCATTCTGTACAGCCTGTTAGAAAATCTCAGGATTATGGCTCCATTACTAAGACCCTGGAAACAGAGCCACAATGGGGAAATGAGAATAGCAGCTGAGTATGCAGCCTTTTTTTCTACAGTCAGTTCAATGCAAAGCACAGACATGTAAAGATGGATCTCACTCAAGTCAGACTGAAAGGTAGCTTTCAAGGTTATAAGGGCATCTTTTCACATCCGTCCATCCATAACATACATTTAAATCTTGAATCTGCCTCTCTCTCTCTCTCTCTCTCTCTCTCTCTCTCTC